>SJYA01002835.1:949431-1168079 GCA_006410615.1 Neotragus moschatus | reverse complement strand
CCCCCGCCTGCTTCTGTGTGGAGCCGGAGGTGGCAGCAGGGTGCATCTTGCATAGGACCCCTTTGGTTCAGCATCCGTCCTGCTTCTGTTATGTGGCCCAGTGACTGCAGACCTCATCCTCTGCCCTCTCCTCCCCATGAGACCATTGCCTTGAGCCTGGGGACTCAGCCACGCGGACCTTGTGGTCCACGTGCACCTGCACACCTGTACTTCCCCCTGGACTTTGAGCTCTGGGAGGGTAGGGGCCACACCTTAGGCACTGTTTTATTTCCTACAGCACCTAGTGCTTTATGCTTAGCAGGGATCATGATGTTTGTTTAATGTAGTGGAATTGTTTATTGGGCCCTATCCTATTTCTTGGAGAAATATCGACCCATTGGGGTGCGGTTTTTCTGGTGTGCTCCACTAATTATAAAGGGCAGAACTGTTCTTCCTTTTAACACTTTCTTAATGATGCAACATTGCTGAGTTAAAGTTTAGTAGAGCATCTTATTTTGTTTTCTTTTTACACCCAGTGCTAGCCCTGCCCCATTCCAACCAGAAGAAAGATCTGAAGGAGCCCCTCACGTTTCAGATCTAAATTTAAAGAAGTCTGGCTCAATTGCTCAGTTAATTAAATTTTCAGCAGTCTCTTAAGAGGTATTTATGGACTTATTTTCACACTTTGCATTTTCCTTTTCCTCTAGTTGAGAAGTAGCAAATACGAAGTGACAACTATATTACTGTACATGGAGTTATTTACAGACCGAGATGATTGGTTTCCTAATGATCATTTCATAAGGTAATTTTCTTGGGATGCAAACACTGGCCCCCTTGGTTTACCCTGTCCACGTGTTGCATCCTGTGTGGTCTGAATCTTGTAAGACCTCCCAGGTAGAGCTATAGCCCATTTGAGTTTGGCAGATAGCAGTTTTTGAAATTTGGGGATTTCCTGTGTGACTTGTGGAAAAAAGCTAAAGATTTGGACCTGGGGCTTTCCACTCAAACATCTTAAAAGTAGAAGCCACAGGATACAATGAAGCGATCAGAATATCCATTGCCCAAAAACCAAGGACTACATTGATTCCCAGTTCCAGGACAAGCTCATATTCAGCTGTGAAATATTTAAGCCGGTTTCTCCAATAATGATATTGAACACTATATAGCATTTAAAACATCACAGCCTGTTTTTCATGTGTGTAGCTTCTAGTATCTCTGCAAGAGTGACACGGGAGCTTTGATAAAATCTTCATTGCTTTCTCTTATAGAATCCTCACAAGACCTCATAAGACAGGTTTTCTTATCTCCACGTTATAAACCGACAGACTGGGGCTCAGGAAGAGTAAATGCTGTTCCCCAGGTCATAGAGCTGGTGGATGGCAAGTCCTGGTTTCAAATCTAGGTCCTCCAATTACTCAACCAATAGTATTTCTACTCCCCCACTTTTATTATATAAACAAACAGAATCTGAGGTGAAATGATAATGCTGGACATCATAGATACTGAGAAGCAGTGCATAAGCTGGAGATTGACTTTAAGAAATACATAAACCAATAGACTTTGAAACTCAACTTCTTTGTAAAGAAATTTAATGTGGATTTCAAACATCCAAGAAAAAATTAGAGAACAGAGGTCTTGCCCTACTGTTTATCAAAGCATACTATAGAACTATAGCAATCAGAAAAGTGCAGCATTGTCAAATGGATCAAAACAGAGAGCCTGGAAATATACTCAATAAATGGAAACTTTGTATATGACAAAGTTGGCATTTGAAATGAGCAGACAAGAGATAGCTGATGATTCAGCAGGTGATGTGGGGATATTGACTCTCTGTTTGAAAAAAAAGTTCCTACCTCACATTACTTGCAGAGATGTTGGCTTAGTCAACTCTCATACCACCCGGAATATGTCCGCTCTCGTCTGATCTTAGAAGCTAGGCAGAGTCAGGCCTGGTTAGTACTTGAATGGGGGAAATGTTGATTTAAAAGCCTAAACATTGTTAAAAAAAAAAAATGATACATTAGAATACATCATTCCCTATCACCCAGGGCATTCCCATGAGTACTTGAGTTTAAGTTGTAAAATGTATTTGCCTATAGGTCAACTCTTTCTCCTCAACCATATTGACCCCATGATTTGTATCTGAGTGGGTGCTGTCAACTACACATGTATCACACTTATATTGGCACATCTTCCATTTGCTTACCTGGCCCCTTTGATAACTGGAGACTTGTACTTTGGAGAGAGCTGGCTAGGATTGGGGGGGTGCAAGACTTTGCTGTGGAAAGAAGCTAAGTTCCCTTGACTCCCCACCCATACCACCCAAGATGAGATAAATGGCCCTACAATGTATTCCCATGGCAACTGGTATTTCCTGTCCTGATTGTTATTGCTGTTGACTGTCAGTGTCTCCTGCTGGACTATAAGTTTCAAAAGATCAGGAGTACTGTCTGCTTTGCTCACCTCTGCATTTACTCCAGAGTTTGGTCCATCCAGATGCTCAACAATGCTGCCAAAATGTATATAAACAAGCACACTGTTGCCTCCATGAATAGAAATAACAGAGGTTGGTAGGAGAAAAGGTAAAGACAGCTGTGTAATAGCAATGATAGCAGACGTTAATGAACAATCTGGGCTAAATAGGAGATGTGTGTATCTGCGGTGTCTGAGAGGGTCCAGACAAATTAGAAGAAAGCATGGGAAGGTGCCATGCCAGGTCAGGATGATCGCACGTGGGAAACAAGACATCATAATAACCACGCCTATCAGAATCCTTACATCACGCAGGCACTGTGTTAAACACTTTATGTGCAATATTCCACTTACTTTCCATAGCAACCTTAAGGGCTAGTTGATGTTATAATTTTCCAAATGAACAAACTGAGGTTCAGAAAGGGTAACTAACTTTTACAAGTTCACTAAACTAGTAAGCGGCAGACTCAAAATCAAGCTCGTTTGACTCCTAACTGCTTCCCATAGACTGGACTGAGTCTAATAAAGGAATGCCATTTAGGAGTAACAAGATTTTTCATTCCCAGATCACTTCATTAAGACAGCCAGCAAGAGCAATTCAAAGAAGAATAACCCTAGCAAAGCAAACCCAGCCACTAGAGACCTTAGCCCTCCCAGACGGTGATTGATTTCTACTGCTCTTGTCCCAGGACCTTACCTGGTCAGTACTTCCACGTTGCAAAGGGATACCTTCTAGACAGATGCTGTTCTCTCCATCTCCCCAGTAGGCAGGCCTGCTCTTACACCCTCATGTAATTTACATAAGAGCATGGACGGCCTAAGCTCTGGACACCCACAAAGAGCTCACCTGGCCCAGACGAGATGCTTCATCAGCCTGTAGCCGCCTGTTCATCTTTTGCACTGGACCACACTTTAGTCTTACCAACGGCAAACTAGTAGTAGCTATTAACCAACTGCATCATTGCAATTGATGGTCTACATTTTTAATTTGCCATGACTAGTGGTCTCAGGATCACAAAGAGTCAGACACGACTGAGCGACTGAACTGAACTGAACTGTCTCATTCTATAGCAAGTTAGTAGTATCATCCTGGGCAATAATTACTTGGCTTCAGTTAAAGGTATCTGTGTCTCCTAAGTGAATTACAGGAACTGGTGTCAGTATTCTTTAATTTCTTTTCTGTATTAGCATATAGTTTAAAGTTTGCAAAAATTACCAAAGCTGAAAAAAAAATGGAGCGATTTTCTTTATTTAAATTGCCCATTTCTACTATTACTTATGACGAATAGATAAAAGGCAAAAATTTCCCAACACTTTTAATAAATGTTATGATTTGAATAATGATTCTAAGAGGTTCAAGTTCCTAATTGGAAAAAAGCGACAGAAAATCAATGAGCTGTGTGGGGGAACGAAAATAGACTAAATTAGCTTTGTGTGGCCAATGGGTGTTTTAATTCTGAGAAACCAAAACTAACGAGAGTAATTTTAAGAGAGAATAGTGCCTATGCAGGTGTTTCTGACTCACACAAATGATTTTATATAGGAACAAAACGTACATGTGGTCACTAAATCCGAAGAAGTGACCACCCTGGAAGGAAAATGAAATTGGTGAAATAGATGCATTTGTTTCTGTGACCTACACTCACATAAGATGGCATTGACCTTCTTAATATAAAAAACAGCGACGTTAATTCCATCAGATGGGTTTTTGGCTCGGTCCATCTCTTACAGAAACATGTAGCTCAGTTCCCTCAAGGAAAAGCTGGTCACCACTCCATGGCCCCTCTTCAGTGGGCAGGTTCTTTAGCACGGAATCTGGGGGTCAGAAGGGGCAGGACCTCTCTCTTGTTCACTTAGCTAAAAAGCAGCTTTTTCTGGAAAAGGTTTGAAAATCTCTGCATAGACTGTAAAGGGAAGGCCTGGGAAAGAGACCCCAGCCCGAGGAGCCTGCTCAGATACATCAGTCTTGTACTGGCAGACCTGGTGTTCTGCTCTCCTCTTTACTGATTGTGCATTGCAGATACTGTGTGCTTCAGAAACTGAAGGTCTGTGGCAACCCTGCCTTGAGCAAGCCCATCAGAGCCATTTTTCTAAGGGCACTTGCCCACTCTTTGTCCTTGTGTCACGTTTTGATAATTCTCACAATATTTCACATTTTTTCATTGCTTTGCGTTTTCATTTGTTATAGTGATGTGTAATCAGTGATAATGTTACCACTAGGACTCACTGGAGGTTCAGATGATGGTGAGCATTTTTTTTTTCAGCCATAAAGTGTTTTTAAATTAAGGTATGTACATTGTTTTTAGGGCTTCCCTGGTCTCTCAGTCGGTAAAGAATTTGCCTGCAATGCAGGAGACCCCGATTCAATTCCTGGGTCAGGAAGATCCCCTAGAGAAGGAACAGGCTACCTACTCCAGTATTCTTGGGCTTCCCTGGTGGCTCAGTTGGTAAAGAATCCACCAACAATGAGGGAGACCTGGGTTCAATCCCTGTGGTGGGAAGATCCCCTGCAGGAGGGAGGGGCAACCCACTCTACTATCCTTGCCTAGAGAATCACCAAGGACAGAGGAGCCTGAGGGGCTACAGTCCATGGGGTTGCAAAGAATTGGATGTGACTGAGTGACTTTATGACCAACCTAGATAGCATATTCAAAAGCAGAGACATTACTTTGCTGACTAAGGTCTGTCTAGTCAAGATGGTTTTTCCTGTGGTCATGTATGGATGTGAGAGTTGGACTGTGAAGAAGGCTGAGGGCCCAAGAATTGATGCTTTTGAACTGTGGTGTTGGAGAAGACGCTTGAGAGTCCCTTGGACTGCAAGGAGATCCAACCAGTCCATTCTGGAGGAGATCAGCCCTGGGATTTCTTTGGAAGGAATGATGCTAAAGCTGAAACTCCAATACTTTGGCCACTTCATGTGAAGAGTTGACTCATTGGAAAAGACTCTGCTGCTGGGAGGGATTGGGGGCAGGAGGAGAAGGGGACGACAGAGGATGAGATGGCTGGATGGCATCACTGACTCAATGGACATGAGTCTGAGTGAACTCCGGGAGTTGGTGATGGACACGGAGCCCTGGCGTGCTGCGATTCATAGGGTCGCAAAGAGTCAGACATGACTGAGCAACTGAACTGAACTGAACTGAGTGACTTTCACTTTCACATTGTTTTTAGACATAATGCTGTTGCACACCTAACAGACTACAGCGTGATGTAAACAGAAATTTTATGTGCACTGGTATCTAAAAAATTCTTGTGGTTGGATTTATTTCAGTGGTTTGGAACAAAACCTGCAATATCACTGAGATATAGACCTATTATGAGCTGATGATCTAGAAGCTGATTCCCTTAAACTCTTCATATTCTGCTTGTCTTGCCAAGTTCTAATGTACCCCACCCAATTTGGAATTTCTTGTTTTTATATAAGACTGCTTGTGAAAAGTGAAAGTGTTAATCACTCAGTTGTGTCTGACTCTTTGTGACCCCATGGACTGTACCCTGTCAGGCTCCTCTGTCCATGAGATTCTCTAGACAAGAATACTGGAGTGGGTAACCATTCCCTTCTCCAGAGATGTTCCCAGCTCAGAGATCAAACTTGAGTCTCCTACATTACAGGCAGATTCTTTACCATCTGAATCACCAGGGAAGCCCATGAGACTGCTTAAGTCTGTCTTTAATGAAACCTCATAGGGACTAATTCATAGACAAGGGTATGCTCAATGAGTATCTGAGTTAATGCAGTTTAGCCCACTTAAGACCTTCTGTTTATGAAATCAAATAACCCTGAGTCAAATCCTGGCTCAAGGTACCGTGTGACTGCAGAAAAAATTATTCACCCTCCCTCAACCTCAGTCCCCTCATCTTTTAAGAGAAGGGGCTATCAAGACTTTTTTTTGTAATGCTATTGTGAGGATAAAATGAAATAATATGACTATTTCTTTGCATTTAAATTTCTAGCAGACGGTTGATGAATTGTCATAGATGATGCAAAACTCACCTCACATAAATTAGTGGCAAAATGACCAATGCATGTGACCCCAAAATCTTTTACTAAAAACTCAGCTTTCTCTGTAGAGGATGTGACTTCAAGGAAAGGCTCCTTTACGAACACACTCAGAGATACAGCTCAGTCATTTTTGTTTGGAGTTTGGGATGTACTTTGAAGAGTAGGAGTTTGGGATGTACTTTAAAGAGTAGAATAGTTCAAGACTTTTAGATTACATAATGAAAGACATCTGACCATAAACTGGTGAAAGAAGATGGAGGGATTTCTGCAAAATATACCTCTTTTCACCCTAATTTACTATCAGTTATGTCCTGAATACAGAGAATAGCTAACTTCTATGTAAATAAATAATAATATTAAAAGTTAATTAATTGTAATGGTACTAAGTAGTTAATCTGAACAAATTAAACTGAAAGTTATGTGGTTCACATAGTCTCCTCTTAGATATCAGACAATATTGATAAGCACAAAACGCTCATAAAAACGTAGGCTCTGAGGCCTACCAGAGAGCGTCTCTTAGACAGAACTCGTTCATTGCGAGTTATAGCAGTAAGTCAATTCAGTTTAGCATGATAGCTCATAACTGTCCAGGCTGTTGTATTTACTGAGCCATGCACTGCCCTTTCTTCAAGCATGCTTGAGAAAATTACTTGTAAGACTATTTCTCTTCTGGGCACAATCAAGTGCTTTAGAATGAACTCCATAACTGTGGATTCAACATTGCATTAGGCTTGGTAATAATATCAAAAAATATTGCTTTAATAATGCCTTGAAGTTGTCTGGAATTCCGTTACTTTCCTTCTTCTAGTAATTCAGCCAGATAACCTTTACCTGTGAGTATGTTGTGAGTACAAAAGAGCAAGCTCTGGTTTCAGGGATGAGAAAAACCTCAAGGCTATGGCAGGAGAACTAGAAATTACACTCTCTAAAGGATTTGGCTCTTTGCAGGGAGACCAGTGCCCTCACCCAGGACCTAATATACCCTTCACAGGGGTAAAACAGGGCTCCATGATCAGGAGAGGCTTCCCAGTGGGCGGTTTTGTTCCTTTTCTAGGATCTTCCAGGTATTCCTCCCCATTGTCAAGTTTACACAAACCTTCAAGGAGGCTCTCTCCAATGTGTTCTCCTTGCCAAGTGTGTCGAAGTACTTTGAAAGCTATGAAGCACTATACAAATGTAAGGGCTTCACATACCATGTGTGTGCCCAACAAGGTGCCAGGTGCTGCTGGTGGTATAAAAGAATCAAGCAATGTGGAAAACACAGAGATATTCATCCCCAGAGCCAATGTTTCCAGAAATGGAAATACCTGCCACTGGTGGTATCTGGCATGGTTTTATTTTTTATTTATTTAATTTTTTTATTTTTTTATTTTTTTCATCTAAGGTGTACATGAGTTCCCAATCTTGAACCCCCCTCCCCACCTCCCACTCNTTTTGGAGTTCTGGTGTGTGGAGCTGGATTTCTTCTCTCTTGAGCTTGGAGTATCACCACACGGCTGCCCAAGCAAAGTGCAGCATCCGCTCCCCACCCTGGAGGAAGGGCGTCTCCTCACCGCCGCCCCTCCCAACCCTCAATGTGGGACAGCTCCTCCAGGCCCTCCTGCGTCAGCGCAGCCACTGATCTTTGGATGAGAGTTGATCTTCCCAGTACCCGACTCTGCTCTCAGATGTGGGGACGTGGGGTAACTCCTCTTGGGCAGGCTGAGTGCGCTGATCGTTGCAGCCACCCGTGCTGAGTGCCAGTCAGTCAGTGGCTCTTCCCAGCCCCTGACCCTGGCCTCAGATGTAGGGTGGCCCTCCCGGCCCCAGACCCTGGCCTCGGGCACAGGGTGGCTCCTCTCGGTCGCCGCCCCTGACCTCGGAGACGGGGTGGTTCTTCCCAGCCCCTGACCCTGACCTCGGACACGGTGTGGCTCCTCTCAGCTGTTCCCATGCCATCACAGCCTGGCACTCTCGGCCGCTGCCCCTGACCTCGGAAGTGGGGTGGTTCTTCTCAGCCGTTCCTGCGCCGCCACAGCCCGGGACTCTCAACTGCTGTCTTTGTCTCCCGACATGGGGCAGCTCTTCTCGGCCGCGCTGAGTGGGAAGTGGGGTGGCTCCTCTCCTGGCATGGTTTTAGATGATATAGTGAAGGAATGTTTTTATTATAATAGTATAATTTATATTTCAATAGGTATGTATTTATTATAAAGTATAATAAGGAAAGTATAATTAACATACCTGTGATATTATATAATAAGTATTATTGTGAAGGACAAGGCTAAGTAAAATAAGTTAGTTGGTTCAGTTGAAGTATAGAAAAAATAATAGTTTGGGGCCATGTAGGCATGATAAGAGTTATGAAGATAGGAAATAAATTACTGAGATTTGGAAAATATTGAGGTGTAGAGGAAAGGATAGGTTTGTCTCGCTCTACGTGAGACAGAAAGTGAGAAGCAGTGTTAGGACTGTTTGTTCATGACTTCTACATCCCAGGATCTTCCTGGTGTTTTGACTGTTGTGGGGACTTCTTCCTTTTCTACTGGTCACATTTCCACTTCAAGCATTTGTTCACCATGAAGAAGGTATGAAGCTTTCTTATGTATATCAGTTGAAGAGCTTAATCTAGATTGTGAAGTGTTAAACTCTTCAGCAGTGCATTTCAGACGTAGGTGGTCTTAAACACGTTATTATCGGTAGCTCATAGTACAGCTGCTATGAACACTGAGCTCAGATCGAGAATGGGACCTTTCCCTGGCCCTCTGCAGAGCCTCAGAAGCTGGACACTAGAGAGAAGCAGCAGCATCTGAGCCAACTCAGCATGCGATGTGTCTCCTGGTCTACCAGACTAGGATCACCACCATTTCCAATTCCCATCCACATAGAAAGCAAATGAGGGAGAATAAAAGTAGGAAAGTTTGGATAAAACACTGAAAAAGAAGTCCCTGTCTACAGGAATGTAGTCTAATTCCTATCTACCATTCACTTGGCATTGTGCCTACATAATTTCTGAGTCTCAGACCACTGCTTGGCTTCCCTGATGGCTCAGCCGTAAAGAATCCACCTGCAATGTGGGAAATGCAGGTTTGATCCATGAGTGGGAAAGGTTCCCTGGAGGGGGATATGGCCATGCACTTCAGTATTCTTGCCTGGAGAATCCCATGGACAGAGGAGCCTGGAAGGCTATGGCCCACTGGGTCACAAAAAGCTGGACACGACTGTAACGACTAAGCACGTATGCACGCAGACCACTCTTAGTAAGCATCCTTAAGCGTGTTTTGCAAATGAGGTAACAGAACTTTAAGGTAAATTAACTTGCCCAAATAGAAAGGTTGGGTCTCAGTTCCAGCCCTATCTGACTGCAAAGTAACAAGAGGCATGTTCAATATTATTTTATTCATGAAAAAAGAAGAGATATGAAATTATATTGAATAATACAAGAACATGAAATGTACTGTTAGATTAGATAGTAGAAACTTTTAGAGCTAAAGGAATTCCAAGTAGGACAAATCATTGTTTCATTCATCTATCTATCTAAACATGGATTCCTCACTATGTGCCAAGCACTTGGTATTGATTTGAAGTAGCGCTCAGCAAACTATAGTCATTTGATGAAGTCTGGCCCACTGCTTGTTTTTGTAAATAAAGTTTTATTGAAACTCAGCCACAGCTATTTGTCGGTGAACTTCCAGTGCCTGCTTTTGTGCTACAATAGCAGAGGTAAATATTTGAGACAGTGTCTTTTGGGCTTGAAACACCTGAAATATTTTTCTGACCTTTAATAGCAAAAGGTTGCTGACCTTTGATCTAAGAGTTTTAGAAATTTTCATGTAAGCAGTGCAACTTGATTAATAAGGGAAGATTAAAACTCTGAGTACAGGAGAAGAGGTCACAAACTCTGTATTTTAATGTGGCCCCACTGGTTAGTCTTTATTTCACCTAGAGAAAATAGCTGTGCCTTTGACCTTCATTTTTCTAGTTTGTAAAATAGAGAATACCACCTGGTCAAATTGCCTCTCTTGTTTCAGTGGGTGGAATGACACAGTGAGTGATAAATAACAGTTAATAACTATATTTTATTGCATACTTATTGACTAGGTATTTTTTTCCTAAGCAATTTACAGGCACTATCTTATGTAAGTGAAAGTGGCTCAGTGGTGTCTGACTCTTTGTGACCCCATGGACTATACAGTCTATGGAATTCTCCAGGCCAGAATACTGGAATGGGTAGCTTTTCCCTTCTCCAGAGAATCTTCCCAACTCAGGGATTGAGCCCAGGTCTCCTGCATTGCAGGTGGATTCTTTATCAGCTGAGCCAACAGGGAAACCCAAGAATACTGAAGTAGGTAGCCTATCCCTTCTCCAGCAGATCTTCCCAACCCAAGAATCAAACCAGGGTATCCTGCATTGCAGGCGGATTCTTTATCAACTGAGCTACCAGGGAAGCTCTATGTAACTCAGTGAAAGTGTTGCTTGATATGAAGGAGTTACTTATTAGAAGCAGTTGACATGCTTTTTCCTATTGTCTTTCTGAGAGTCTAATCTTTGTTCTCATTGGCTCCAGTCTGGCATATTCCTGGGGTGGGGTGTGAGAATGGAGAAGAAGATTAAGATTTGTCTAGGGAAAAAATCAGAGACAAACAAGAAGATAATCCTTAGGTTATGCGATACAAAAGCAGATTAGACAGCAAGGCAAGTTGCAGGTTGGATAATTTCCTTCCAATAGTATTTAAAATTTTTGTGGCTTCTTTCGGAGTGCTGGAGAGGGAGGTAAGCATGGAGGATCCAGTCTATAACCATGTCACACACTGGGGAGCAAATGTAACCTGATGCTTAGGTAACTAGGCTGCCTCTAGGGGAGGAGGATGTAAGGATAGTAAAAGGCCAGTAGCCTGTCCCTTTCCTTGCCAGCAAATTGTAGGAAGGGGTGAGCTAAGACAAAAAAAAAGAGCAACTGGAACAGGATGTTGTAAATTTCCTCACTCTAGGCTTCAGGGAGGGAAGGAGGCAGTTATCACATAAGTAAGGCCTTAACTGAAGGAAGGGGGGGTTCTTGTTCAGGCCACTGAGGCACTTAGACAAGGATATCTTGGATGGCCCCAGAATTCATCCGGGTGTGTTGTAACCAATACCCCAAACCTTGAGCTTCATGATTTCCTGATATCCTGTAAAACTCACATCTAGGTGTCTGGTGTACAGGGCACCTGCATCCCTACTTAGGGAAGGAGCATCTGAGGGCCTGGCATTTTCAGGAAGAGAGAATGAACTAAAGAGATGGTTTAATTTTTAGATTCAGTAGCAAGATTGCATATTGAATTTCCCTCTTCAACCCCCTAGCCCTGCCACTATTCCCACTAATGGTGATAGAGGGGTGGGGAGATCAGATTAATGTTTGTCTACATCATTTACATTTGTATATATTAAAATTATATGTGTATTATAAACATTACAATTACATATATATTACTATATATATATATTCTGTACAAACAAATTGTATCACCAGCTAGAAGTTACAACCCTTTTACATTAGTATCCTCCGCACCTTCACTCATCTGTCTGGTTCCAGAGCCAAGATGCCATTGAAAACTTTAGACTTACACACACTTAGAGAGGGCTGTTACTAACATCACTGTGACTGTAATTGTAATTGTTAGAATCCAGGTTATCGTGCTAAAATCCAAACTGCAGACATTACAACTGAGGCTGGAACCAGTATCTCAGAAGACACCAGAGGTATGCCAAGGTGAAGCAGTGTTCTAGAAATCAGTTCATGAAAGCAGCAGTGGGCTACTAATGTAGAAGATCCAAACCACAGCCCACCCTGGGGGTCACAGGGCAAGGAAGGGAACTGTCCTTCAGAGACGTGCATTTTTACCCTTTGGTGTTCTCGTTTCATCTTAAGGAAAAAGTTACAAAGTGGAGTTGGGATTGGAAGGACTCTAGACCAGGAGGAGCGCTTGCATGGAGGTGTTTCTCTCCTGACTCTGCAGTCTGAGACCAGTTGCTCAGAACTGATGGTGAGGGAAGAGGAGGCGGCGGTTGGCCACGGAGTGGGGAGGGGAAAGCACAAGGGCTGGAGAGGTGAGGTCTCTGACTCATGGTCATGGAGAAGTGGTGAGGAGGAATGGAGCTTTTCTTACTGTGGAAAAGTCTAAGGTACCTTCGGAAACCCTATCTGGGGTCTAACTAGCTGGAAAACCCTCCCCTATGCCAGAAAGAGAAGGAAGGCTGTGTCCTTGGACACCATCTGCTGAGCAAGTCCTGGCACCTGCCGACTGCCCAACTCTGAGCAATTTGAAAATTGTGAGCGATTTGGAAGTTGTGTGTTTTAAGCTCAAACTTCAGTTCTGACTGTGTTCCTACCAGGAAGTTGTTTCTCCCCTTCCTGGAGAGGTCTGAGAGCTCTCTGAACATTTCAGTGAGGAGAAGCTGTCAGGACAGTTCATCTGGAGCATCCAGATGGGAGGAAAAATATATTTTTTCTAAGTAGGCAGAGTTGTGAAGTGTATATAATGAGGCCTGACTTTGGCACCTGGACACAGAGCCTTCATTCCAAATTTCTTTTAGCAGGTAGACAGATTTCCAAGTTATAAACTATAGGACTAACTGAAATGTAGCTGAGTCTGGGGTGGAAGCCAGCTAGGCCCGGTGACTGCACCTACAGAGCAAGTGAGGAGAAGAACGGATCACCAGTGGGATTTAGGCTGAGGAGAGCTGGGCAGCGTTTGTTCCACAAACATTTGTTTGTTTGCTTGCCTTGGTCTCGGTGAGAGTCTTAAAAAGAAGAAGATGGGTTTTTGGATAGGTTTTCACTGTACTGTCTACATTTTCTATAATGAGCGTATATTTCTTTGCTTCTCATAAAAAATCTTGGAACTTAATAGCTAAGTACATCCCGTTCCTTTAAACTGTGGTGAGGAATGGGGAGAGGTGAGGGAACAATGATGCTTAATTTATAAACTAAATTCTATAATTAAAAAGAATGGAGACGAGACCGAAGACTCCCTTCATTCTTTGATCATCTTCTTTTTTTCTTCCTTTGTCTTGCTCCTTTCCTTCCTTGTTCCTTATCAGCCTGAACCAGCATACAGACAGGACTCTCAGGGAAGCATGTTCATGGTAGGAAAGAAGAAGCCAATTTTTTCTGGGTTTTCAACAATGTCATGCTCCCCACATTCAAGACACAGTGTCCCTCTCCTCCCACACTGTGTTTGTGCAAGACTGTTTATTACATTATTGTTTATAGTGCTTTTAAATTGGAAATAGCCTTTATTTCCATCATTAGAAGAGTGGTTAAGTAGTTTAAGGTACTCTATACAACGAAATACCATGTAGACTAAAGCAAGTCTCTATCTGTTTTTATTATTTAAAAAATTTTATTATTTCATTAAGTAGTTCATAAAGTAGTAAGTGGGAAATTTAAAAAACACAAATCATTCAATTTGCCACCACTCAAAAATACCCAACAAGAAAAAGACAGGCATCCAGATACAAATATGGATGTTTTAAAAAGACTTCCCAAGAGAGAATATCAACATGGCTACCAACATGAAAAAGAGCCCAGCATTTTAGTTAACAGTCAGGGAAATGAAACTTAAAAACACAGTGCGACACCTCTGTAAGCCAATTAGATGGACTACAGTGAAAAAGCTTGATAATATAAAGTACTAGAGAGGATATGGAACAACTGGAACTCTTATACACTAGTGTTGAGAGTGTAAATTAGCACAACTGCATCAGAAAAACAGTGGCATTCTATGACAAAGTTTAAGAAATACATATCCTATGATTCAGAAATTCCGTTCTTAGGAATACCTCCTAAAGAAATTCATGCATAAATATAGCAGGATTTATATATGATAATTTTATAGGAGCTCATGTGAAAGAGCTAGAAATAGGCAGCGACTCAAAAAACCATCAATGGAAGGGTCAATAAATAAGTTGTGATGGGTTTACGCTATAGAATACTATACTGAAAGAAAACGAACTAGTCATAGCCTTGGGAAATGATTTGGATTAATCTTAACATACATACTATTCAGGAAAAAGCAAGAAAAATAACAATACCTATAATTTGAGTCCATTTATGTTAAGTTCAAAAAGCAGGCCAAATTAGATGATGGTCTAGACTTGCTAGCATAGAAGATTAATTCATAACATAAATCAAGGAAATAATCATAGTAGTTAAAATTGCCATAGGCAGTGAGTTAAAGCTGATGAGCAGTAAGAAGTCAGTGATTGCTACAGACAGTGGGGGCCTCTGGTATTTGGGGTGCTGGTCATCTGCTAGTTTCCTCCTGGGCAGTGGTTACTCAGGGGTTCACTTTTAGAACTGACATATGTAAAATATGATCCTATTCTGTCCATAATTTCTCTGTGTATCTTTTATCTTTACATGTGTGTGTGTGTGTAAAGATACTGAGCTTTTCAGGCACTTATTGGTCATCCATATGCCTTCTTTTATGAATTGTATGTTCAACTATTTTATTGATTTTAAAACTGTTTTGTTTAATTTATGTGACTGAATGGTAAAGGAAGATATTTTATATATTTAGCATACTAGTTCCTCGTCAAACGTATAATCATATGTATATACATTTTCTCCTCATCTGTGGCTGTCATTCTGATTTAAAAATCTTGACTTTAGAGTTGAAAAAGTCTTTGATTTTGATAAAATTCAATTGACCAGCTTTTCTTCATTGTCTTTTGTCTCTTTTAAAAGAAAATCTTTGTTTACCCCATGTTTGTGTGAAGGTTTCATCCTATGATTTCTCCTGAAAATATTATGATTTTAACTTTTATGATTAAGTCTATGGTCCAGTTTGAGTAATTTTTATGTCTGATGTATGTGAGTGAGTGAAGTTGCGCAGTCGTGTCCAACTCTTTGTGACCCCATGGATTTTAGCCTACCAGGCTCCTCCCTCCATGGGATTCTCCAGGCTAGAGTACTGGAGTGGGTTGCCATTTCCTTCTCCAGGGGATCTTCCCGACCCAGGAATCAAACCCCAGTCTCCTGCCTTCCAGGCAGAACGCTTTAACCTCTGAGCCACCAGGGAAGCCCCAACAAAGTTTCATTTTTCCCATACTAATACCCCATTGTTCTAGCAGTGTATGATTTCAAATTTTTATCGTATACTGTTTTAAAAATTTCACTTTCCATTTGTTCATTATCTGTTTTTAGAAACAATTGATTTTTGTGTCTTGACTTTGTATTCAGCAACCTTGCTGTATGATCCAGTCAGGAAATAGAAACTACAGCAGTAATTTAAACAATTTTAATAAAATGTTTATTTATGTTATANCCAGGAATCAAACCCCAGTCTCCTGCCTTCCAGGCAGAACGCTTTAACCTCTGAGCCACCAGGGAAGCCCCAACAAAGTTTCATTTTTCCCATACTAATACCCCATTGTTCTAGCAGTGTATGATTTCAAATTTTTATCGTATACTGTTTTAAAAATTTCACTTTCCATTTGTTCATTATCTGTTTTTAGAAACAATTGATTTTTGTGTCTTGACTTTGTATTCAGCAACCTTGCTGTATGATCCAGTCAGGAAATAGAAACTACAGCAGTAATTTAAACAATTTTAATAAAATGTTTATTTATGTTATAAAATATTGTAGTAACAAGGTTAGCTACCAAAAAGAGTTTCATTTACTTCATATTCTATTGCCTTGTTTTTAAGATAAACTATAATTTCTTTTGCAGGGTCAAATCTGCTGTAAAATCTAATAATACATTTTTATTTCAGATATTGTACTTGTATCTCTAAAAGTTCATTTGCTTTTTTATGTTTGATTTCTCTTCTCATTATAGTTATTTTTCTATAAATATGAGTATATTGCTATAACAACTGTTTCAACTTTTAACTTTAACTCATCCTTGCCTGAGAGTTCCATAATTTCTATTATCTCTGTGTCTGCTCTGTGTCTGTTTCTATTGGCTTAATTTTCTCCTAAGCTAATGGGATTGTGGATCCCATTCTTCTGATTTTTATTCTAGTAATTTTTGGTTGGATGCTGCACATTTTTAATATGTTATTTAATTAAATGTCTTAATTGTATTGTCTTCCTGTAAAGAATTTTGAAATTTGCATTGAAAGATATATATTTTTCTATTAGTTTGAGGTCACTGAGTCCTCATTTTAAGCTTAGTGAGGATTAATGTACAGTAGACTAGACATAGATCAGCCCTATTACTAAATCATGACTCCTCTGGGTGTCCACAGAATTGTCCAGATGTTCACTGTGGACACCTTGTTCCAGCTCACTGAAGCTAGAATACCTCCCAGTCCTATGTGAGGTCTGACAATTGTTCTGCCTTCACAACTTAGTCAATCCTTGCTCTGTCTTGCGGAATTTCACTCTATTTATGCACAACTTTGTACTTACCAAAGACTCAAGGTAACCTTTATGCAGATTTCCAGAGCCCTTTTATTGTGTACCTTAATTCTTTCTGAAGCTCCACCCATGGTTTCCAGACATTTCATCTTCCTGAATATCGGACTTGTATTTTTTCTTTTTGAGCTTTTATTTATTTATTTATTAAAAAAATTATTTTTAATTTATTTTGCTTTACAATACTGTATTCATTTTGCCATACATTGACATGAATCAGCCACGGGTGTACATGNAGAGGGTTCCCTTTTCTCCACACCCTCTCCAGCATTTATTGCTTGTAGACTTTTGGACAGCAGCCATTCTGACTGGTGTGAAATGGTACCTCATTGTAGTTTTGATTTGCATTTCTCTGATAATGAGTGATGTTGAGCATCTTTTCATGTGTTTGTTAGCCATCTGTAAAATTATTTATTTATTTTATTTTTGGCTGTGCTGGGTTTCATTGCTGCTCTGGCTTTTCTCAGTTGCAGCAAGTAGGGGCTACTCTAGTCATGATGCTTGAGCTTCTCATTGTGGTGGCTTCTCTTGTTGCAGAGCACGGGTGCTAGGGTGCGTGGGGTCAGTAGTTGCATACTCCCAGGCTCTGGGCACAGACTCAATAGTTGTAGCACACAGGGTTAGTTGCACCGCAGCAGGTGGGATTTTCTCAGATCAGGGATTAAACCCCATGTCTCCTGCAGTAGCAGGCAGATTCTTTACCACTGAGCCACCAGGGAAGCCCTGATGTACATTTTAACAAGGACATTGACCTATAACTGCTTATCCTTTCTCTACTGTTGGTCTTAAAATTGCTTCAGGCAGAAAACCATAACAACTGTAGAGATCATCTTATTTATTTCCCTCTCTCAGGGATCCCAGTCTGCGTTGCCTATTTTGCAGTGTCTGCAAATGATTATTTCATATATATTGTCCTGCTTTCCAGCTGATTATCATGGGAAACTAAATGTATATAAACTGCTACTTTTTGGCTTATATATATACATAGAATTCTTTCTGTACATTTGAAGCATTTTTAGGATATCTCCATATATTTTCCTGAGTTATGATGTGTCTTTTTTTGATAGAGATTTGCACTCTTTATTTCAAGAAAATATTCTTGCTCATTAGAGCTTGTTCTCTTGGACATCCCTATGTTCACTTCATCATTATTTACAATGGTCAAGCTGTGCAAATAACCATCAACAGGTGAGTGAGTGAAAAAAGATGTGGCACAAACACACACACACACACACACACACACACACACCAATGGAATACCACTCAGCCATACAAAGAATGAAATCCTGCCATTTATGACAACACCTTGAAGACATTATGCTAAACGAAATAAATCAGATGGGGGAAGACAAATACCATATGATTTTACTTATATGTTGAATCTAAAAAACAAAACGAATAACAAAGAAAATAAAACAAGAACAAACAAAATAAAACCAAAACCAAACTTACAAAGACCAGACAGTGGTTACCAGAAGGCAGTGGATGAAATGAGTAGCGAGGGTCAGTTGTATGGTGATGGATGATAAATTGACTTGTGGGGATCATTTTGTAGTATATACAGATGTTGAATTATAATGTTGTATAGAAAAAAAAAAAACACGCCAACCAAGTATTTGTTCATAAACAAGAACATGTGGTGATGAATGGGGAGGGTAAACTGCAGCTGCCCTGATTCAGGCTTCACCACTGTTTCCTCTGCTGAATGATGTATCCTTTTGGGTTTCAGTGATTTTAGCAATACTGTGACTCAAAGGGAACCCTTGAAAGTTGCAAAATCCTCTGTTTATAAACCAGTGGCTAATGCTGTCTTTCCTCATCTCCAGCAGTCTCTCTTAGCAATAAGTAGAAACACCACAAAATTAACTGTTCAAATGACCATTCACTCTATAGTGGAAGGAGGCTTTCTGTCTACAGTTGCACTAGGGTAGTAGGCACAAAGTGTGCCCCCAGGTGATCAAGCCACCTTGTTTATACGGACAGGTGTTGTTCACAATAAAAGATGACGGGAACTTACTTGAGCTCTACCTGCTTAGCTTTCCAGCTATGGAGAATGGAGCAGTGCAGGACAGCCCCCACTTCTCCTCTGGTCTGCTTATGTCCCTAGTTCTCATTGTTTCTATGAATTCTTATATTGACTTTTCAGACTTGAGTCGCCAGCATGTCGATGGAATTCTGTATCCTGGCTAACTTCTAGGGAGGTTATGTGTAGCCGTCATGACTTTTCACGTTTTTCACATTTTGGGCCACATTGCAAAGCACGTGGCTGAGTTCGTGGTTTGTGGTTCACAACTTATAGTTTGGAGTTTTGTGTATTTACTTCTATCATTACTGTTGAGCTATACTTTCCTTCTTTTTAAATTTTTTTAGTGTTTTTGATAGGCTTAGTGGGAAAGTATAGAATTAAAATGTCTTACTCTGTTAGCTTTAACTGAAAGACTATTGTCTTGGAGATATGACCTTGATATAGGAAGCAGATTATAGTAATTAGTTATGGTATATATCCCTTTGTGTTATAAAAATATACTTTGTATTCATAACATATCACTAGGGGTATTCATCCCAGTGGTAACTGAAGTTATGGGCTGAGTAGAATGTATGTGATGTATATGATTATGAAATGTTTACAAAGGGCATGAATTACTTGCATGAATTAGCAAAGAAATCAATAAGGATCATTTCACTTTGAAGAAACATAGAAATACTTAAGTCTCTATGGCCTTTATTGCATTGTGGTTAAGGACCTATGCCACTGACAAGACATCCTGTGGTTAAGAGTGAAATGTCCTTTTATTCTGATCCAATAGCCTTTCATAAAAATTTCCCCGTTGCAGACCTTACAGGGAATTTTCTTTCTTAGCTGGAGAAAATACAAGAATTGCCAGACAGGGAACACTTTGATCCCAAAGGTTAGAGGCTACTAGGATAGGACTGGATTAACCACAGTAACAATAAAAAGACAATCCCTATCTGTGTAGGATGGTTGACGCCTGCTGTCTGGGCTTCTGGGTCTGGGGTTGGCCTGTTCCCAGACTTACTCATTTCCCTAGCTTGCGTTACCATTCCCCTGCCTGTCGTTCTCTGCCGTCTTCCGTGTCCTGAGATGGAGCACTGGTATTTTAGCAATGGTGATATATCCCTTAGCATATTCAGGATGGAGGAGGCCAGCAATGAATAACATTGATAAGCCTGTATGCCAGAGCATCCTTGGAGGGCTTTACTGCACACACCAAGAAATGGATTAATGAAACTTATTTTGGTGGAGTGGAGAGGAAAACACAGAAAAGAAACACGGTGGTGTACATAGCTGTCATATCCATGTCAGATATCTAGACAAGAAATGTAAATGTGAGTGGCTCAAAGACTTTCCAGGGGAGAACAAGGTGGCTAGAGTACGTCAAGGAGCTGACCCAGGAGTGGAGCTTGACAAGTCATTTTGATGCTGGTCTGGAAAACTCCTTGGAAAGAAACATATTGTTCAAAGAGGACAAAACCCCAAATCAATACAGAGAAGAGAGCTAAGGGAAGAAGTAAAAGTCAGTGAGGGAAGGGAAATGACTGCTCCTGCCCCCATTCCTGGTCATAACCAGGATCCCAGCAAGTAGAGATGTTTGATTTTTCAGTTGCTAGGCTGAGTGGTGCAGGAGAAATGTGGCCAAAGAGTCAAGCAGACCTGAGATGAAACTTAGCTACTTGGACTTGGGTTCTTGGGCAAGAGATTTCTCTCTGCTCATAGAGAAATTCTCAGCTGGCTCTGTTCGGTGGCACTATTCTGAGTTTGGGTTTATCTGTAATTTACAGATAATTGTATCTTCCCTGTGATGTCATTTGCAGATTGAATGAGATAGTGCCTGTGAAGTGCTAGTCCACAGAAAGTGTTTAGTGAATGAGCCTGTCCTCTGTCCCAAAGCTCTTGGAAGTAGAGCTTTACCCCAGCCTCCTGACTTCTCCTCTTTCTCCTCTTCTTCCTTCTTTTTCTGTTCTGTAAGAACGGTGAAGCCCTGAGCTGGCAGATAAATTGGGCTCCAGCTTGGGTGAAGCAGAGAGAATTTTTGATGGATTTGTCCTGCACCTGAGGAAGCAAGCTGTGCTTGTGCTCCTGGTTTCCATTACTGAGCTGGTCATATTTTATCTTCCCTTAAGTGGCAGCTAGATCCTTCCTGCTCAGGACATCACAGACTCTGACTGAAGGACAGAGAAGCAAGCATTGAAGCTGGTCAGAATTATTTATTTCTGCTATCCTACCAGGCTACCTAAGATAGGCGCTGGGATCTTCAAGCCTGAGCATGGGAGCTGCGGTTTTCCTTTTGCGACATCCTTCAAGTTCTGGGCGTGTTTTCACCCAGATGTGTGATGATGCCAGAAGTGTTCCTTTGCACAGCTTTTATCATGGTGCCCACCTTCTCAGAGCCATCACTAACTCCCCATTGCCCATGAAGTAAATCCTATTCTCCTTACCTTGGTGTCTAGTACCCTCTACTTTCTGACTCCAATTTACTCTCCTTTATTTCCCACTGTTTCTAAGCATGAAGTGGTCTACAGTTTGAGCTAAACTCTTCACTGTTTCCCTCACCCTCACTGCATCTTCCTGCTCCCATGCCTTTCTGATGTTGTTTCTGTGTCTAGAATACTCCTCGGGCTTCCTCCTCCTTCCACGGTCAAGTCATACCTGTTTTGCAAAGCCCAGCTCAAATGCTCACTCCTCCAAAAAGCTTTCTTTGTGTGCCTTCTAGCTGGAGACTGTCTTGCCCTTCTCCAAATTCCTTTGGCTTTCTCTGAGCAGAGTACCGATATCTGCTGCTTAGAACTCTCACTTTTGCAGTACCAGGTTTTTGAATCTCAGTCTTCTTTCCTAATAGAATGATGGGCCCTTGAAGGTAGAATTTAGGCATAATCCCTATCTGTTTTTTCCACAATGTCTAATGCACATTAGATGACAAAATGAATGAATTTGAAGGCAGGAGTTGAGCTGCTGTGTGTATATGTAACTGTTGGTGATGCACAGTTTGATATAACAGATATGCCAAATCCCTGTTACGCATGCCTTCACAGTCCTTTTTGTGCCCGTGACAAAATTCTATTCATATGCCAACCCCTATCAGTAAGTGTGTGTCTAGAGAAGTAGGTTGAGAAAGATTCTAAAGTTGTGCCTTGTGCCAATAGAGTGGAGTACTATGATTGATTAGTGACATCACCCATTATCCTGTGTCAGGATTGATAGAGAGGTGGACTCTTTATGCCACACCATGTCTAATGTCTCCATACTGGTAGAGAATTACAATAAATGTCATGAACGTACTTGCAAAAAAACTGACTCCCCTAAAATTATAATCACATCACTATATGAAGAAGTTAGGAAAATAACACAAGACTGAAGTCATCCAATCTGGATTCTTCCACTTGGGAGCTATATTCTTGCTGATAGTAACAAACTCTTCAATCTTTTTTATGTGCATGTACAGTGAGTTACTAATACCCATTTTACCTATCTCATAGTCAAAGAAGAGGATAGTTCTCCTGGTTATGAGGACAAAATATTATATATGTATATATCTATATTTATATACAGATATCTATGTATGGACGTATATACATGTTCAATTCAGTTCATTTCAGTCGTTCAGTCGTGTCCGACTCTTTGCGACCCCATGAATCGCAGCACGCCAGGCCTCCCTGTCCATCACCAACTCCTGGAGTTCACTCCATGGAGTTCACTCACGTCCATCGAGTCAGTGATGCCATCCAGCCATCTCATCCTCTGTCGTCCCCTTCTCCTCCTGCCCCTAATCCCTCCCAGCACTGGAGTCTTTTCCAAATGAGTCAACTCTTCACATAAGGTGGTCAAAGTACTGGGTACTAAAATTCATAAATGATTTACCATTTCTCACTTTGAAAGGCTTGCATTGTCTTCAAATTTAAAAAAAATTAGAGAAGGAAAAAGAAACCCACTAAACTAGTATTCTTGCCTGGAGAATCCCATGGACAGAGGAGCCTGATGGGCTACAGTCCATGGGGTCACAAAGAATTGGACATGATTGAGCAACTGAACAATAACGATTCTTCTTGAACAGAGACAATCACTAGTAATAACTTAGTGTGCATCCTTCAAGATCCTTTTCAGTGATATGCATAGCTTTAAAAATTCTTTCAAGGCCTCTTTTTTCTTTTTATCAATACAGAGTAAACATTTTTGGATGCCACTAAATATTCTTCTATAACATTGCTTGCATACTAAATAGTATTTTATTGTATTTTAATGGCATGCTGTCCACTGTGAAGTATAACACAATGCAATCTTGATTTGATGTTTATATGATGAACACAAATGAGGCAGACCCTAGAAACTGACAAATTAAAAACTGTTGCCTTGTAGTTTTTGGAACAGTGGGTTTTCAGGTTGTGTTATGGTCTATTACCCAGAAATCCTTATGGCAATGGTAATTGTCAGGTGTGTGGATCTGTAGTGAAGTTTAGTATATTGACTTTGATGGAGCTCAAAGGACAAATAAAGAGTGAGGTTGAACCTTCCTCAAGCAGCGTTTATGTGCTCATTGGACGTTAGAGTCAGTTTCGCAGATGTACCTGTAGGAATGGATTCATTTTTAAAAAGTTGTAATCAACAAAAAAGAAAGGGCAGGTATGGTTTTGAACTCATATGTTTTGTAGGACTCTTTGGTTACTGTTTGTTTGTTTGTTTTAATTTTAAAAAAGCAGAAATTGAGTAAATTTAGAAAAGGGCAACGAGCACTATGCTAGTTTCTACTGACTCAAAAGAAATACTGCTTTATTGAATACAGGAATTTTTTTGGTCTGGAGTACCCAACTAGATTTCTGAAAACATTAGAAAGCCGAGAAAATTTCCCAGTGTAGGATTCTGCAGTGTTACTGTAAAATGTATCCCACTCTAAATGGCCAATCCATAGGACACATCTTGAAGGGCTTTTTCTTATTTACCAGCTGCATGATCTTGAACAAATTACCCAACCTGCTTCAGCTCCAGTTAACTTGCAGAATGGAGATGACAGTACTTGTATCATATATTAGTTTTGAGAGTTTGATGAAAAACCATGGCTTTAAATTTCTTGGCATAGTGTAGATTCTCACTGAGTGTTGATCACTCATTGGTATATCAGGCTCTAAATAGGTCGTGTAGGTAGACAAGCTGGCTCACTCTCTCACCTCAGGAACCTGATGGCTGAGCCACCAGGACATTTTATTTTCTTGGCTATATAAATTATTTGTTACCACATGAGTAAAAGAGGCAATAAACACAGTCTGTAAGAAGGCTCTGAAAAATTAGATTATTGATCAAAGCAAGAATGAAAGGAAAAGAATTTAGGCATTTTAAGATGGCCTTGGTTGCCTTCCAATATTTTCTCTTACCATCAGTTTGACAGTGTTAGTCACTCAGTCATGTCCAACTCTTTGCGAGTCCATGGACCGTAGCCCACCAGGCTGCTCTGTCCATGGATTCTCCCAGCAGGAATACTGCTGTGGGTTGCCATGTCCTTCTCCAGAGATCGTCCCCATCCAGGGATTGAACCTGGGTGTCCCGCATTGCAGGCAGATTCTTTACCATCTGGAACCACTAGGGAGGCCCTAAAGGAGACGCTGTGGCTGGGTGACTGGCGAGAATTATACCATTGAACCACGCATGCTCCACTCTCAGTTTATTTTATGTTCATTCTAATTATTTTCCTTTTGGTCTAGGGACTTCCACATTCTCCACATCTAGCCATGCCTGTCTGTACTCATCTCCTTTTGTGGCATCTCATCTAAGGCCTAACCTTAAGCTGTCTGGTGCTTCAAGCCTCCTACTGCTTAGGGGATGCTGCAGTTAACAAGGATGGATACTTTGTTGTGTTTTATCATACTTGTTTTAATATCCAACCCATTCGCTTTGACTTTTTTACTCAGTCAGAGAGGAAATGGCTTATGAGGACAGAGCAAAGTCCTCAATTGTGCATTACTTTTCCTGTCTCTACTCCTCAATGTATTATAAAAAATTAGTCCTTAAAGAGATCACCTTTTCTCTTAAACATCATAGCTTATCTCAATATGAAGGAAATTATTTTGAAAAGTAACTTTAGATTATGTACCATTTCTCTCCAGTATGATTTCCAACACTGATATGTTGTGAAATTCTATGTGCCGAAGAAGTTATTATATTTGTAAATACACTGTGTATATCTAATTAGTTTATCATATGTATACCATATGTCTCTCTTTTAAGGAGTCTAAATATTGACTCTTTTAGATATTAAACCTATTTTACTGAATCAGTATCAGTTGCTTATACTTTAAGTGAAAGTCAAAGCACTAAAACTGGTTCCAACATTTAAATGTCATTATAATTGCCACTGAGTTGCCAAAAAAGTGGGCCTTCAGATATTGAGCTTTGGTTACATGAAATCTAGTGGGGCTTTCCTGATCCGCACTGGAAAATCACCACAGTCCTTTGGGCCTGCGGCTGAAATGGACTCTTTCCACCGAGAAACGTAAATTAAATCAGAAGATTGGTGTTCTGGAAAATCTCCTACCCTCTACCCCACCCCAAGGTCACAAAAGAAAATAAAGAAGCAAGAGAAAAAAGCTTCACAAAATAGCAAGAATGCTAATAAACACTGGTTACCTAAGACATTCAATCAAGGAAATCTGCATGGGGCAACCAAGCTTCACATATAAGAAAACATTCCGGAGGCAGTGGCTTTCCCTGTTATTTAAAGCCTGGGTCATTTTCACCAGCCAGGTGGTGTGCCTGCTGGCAGGTTGCCTCATGCTGCTCTGCAGTGAGTTTTGGTTGGCATTTGTTACCATCAGAATATAGACTATTTTGTAGTCTGGAAGAATAATGTGATTGGCTGCTTTAGTGATTATAATACTGATTTGTTCCTAATGTTACATTTGTTACATCTGTGTTAGCATCCCAAGAGATACAATGCAGTTTGTGATTTGTTAGGTGTCTATTTTTGGCATAAAAGCTAGAAGTTTCAAGTTTATTTGTTTGTTTTTTCCTTTACCAAGCAAAGCTGTTACACAATAATTTACTGCACATTGGACTTAGGAAAGAAACAAAGCACATTAAAAAAAAAAAATCTCCTGCACTATGTGAAAGAAATTCATTCATGTAAGTGCAGGGAGAGAAGACATTTCAAGAAATTGCTGTACAACATGGTTAAGAAATGTCTCTGTGATTATAAAATCATAAAAGAATAATTAGGTGGAGACACCACCTGAGTCTCCTCGGGGGCTCTAATGACATTTCTGAGAGCCGAGAAGGCCCTCTACATGAATCTCAGAAACGTTCTGCCGTTTTTCCCCTCATCTCTCTTTCAGCTCAATGGGTTCCTGGCCAAGCCCCAGGACTAGGAGCTGAGAAAGAGACTGGGTCTCGGCTCACTCTCAAGAGGAAGTGAAATGCCAGACTTGCTGAAACTCCTGTCTGAAATCTCCAGGGAAGTTTTTAAAGCTTCAGAGCCATCCACTTTGTGAACAACATTCTAAATTAACCATTTCAGGGTCTCGCTGACTCTTGCGTCTTTTTCTTCTGTGACATGGTTGAGAAATGCAATTCCCGCCCATGCGGGTTTAGTCGGGAAGGCACATCAGGATTGAGGTGGGAAGGAGTCAGACTTCGACTGCAGAGCTGAAAATCTGCACAGCATGAAAAAAGAGAGAAGCATTGTCCCCAGTAGAAATATCTTCATTAGTCTTAACTAAAGTACTGACATTTCAATTGGATTGTCGGTGGTAATGGCTCTGTTGCGCCAATACGAAATGTCCAGCTTGGCCAGCACGTAGAGCACCTGTCCTAAATGCCTAAAAATAACTAACAAGAATGGAATGGCTTGAAAGTTGGAGGAAAGTCAAGCATGTGAGAAAAAAGACGCGATGATGGCAGGGGAACTCTTTTTGCTTTCGGTACTGTTGTTCTGTCTTTGCATTTTTAACAACAATGCTGAAATGGCTAGCATTCCTAAGTCCTTAGGGTATGGAAGGGCTTCCCATGCATTATGCCAGTCAGTTCTGAGCATTCACTTGTTTACAGGTGTCTGTTTGTAGATAAGGAATCTTTTTATTTTTTTCTTTTTGGACCTTTATATTTTATATAAAGCAATATAAGCAAAATTGATTTATAAGCAATAAAAGGGTAATTCATTACCTTGTGTATTCAGCTCTCAGCAAATTTCTCAGAGTACAACCTTTGAGAGCCTCCCTGTAGTCTGGGGTGAGCAGTTTATGCCTGACAATGGGCTATGACTGGGAAGCCAGGGGATCCGTGAAAGAGCCTGCGGGAGAGAGAGACAAGCGGCACACGTGCACATGGTCATCTTTGACCCCTCACTATCAATAAGGACACTGCAGCGCTCCTCTCTCTGCTTTCTATGGATTTGTTTTTAAAACTTTTGTTCCAGTTTCTAGTCCCTAGCACAACTTCTCACATAAAGTAAATATTCCAACATGTTTATGAAATGACTACATAAAAATGTTTTATTCTTGCCATAGTACAGAACACAGCCTGGCCTGGTTAGGTGCAGGTGAGGCTAGAACTTAAGGAGTGGACTGGAGTGGTATGGCATCTGGATGGCAGGACTCTGTAGTTGATGGGAGTTGAGCAAGGAACGGCATGCTCTGAATGCCTTGCACGCCTAAGGCCCTTTCTTGAGTCATCTGATTACTCTCTGTAGCTTTCCTCCAAAGTAGCTTCCATTACACACACTGAACAGATGAGCAACACATTTCAGTTAGGACAGGCCGCTTTTCCAGTTCTCATTGTCCTCATGTGGCTGAAGGCTGCAGTGCTGGATGGGGCAGGTACAGGCAGTCAGCAGTGCTGTCAGGACACTTGGCTTGGGCTGATGTGGGAGAACTCAGTCCTGGGAAGCCCAGGAGGAGATGATGCTCTGAAGGGTAACTAGGTCAGGCAATGCGGCATACAGAAAGTGTATCATTACTTCACTCAGCATACATTAGTGAGTACCTGTGAAGCATCAGATACTGTTCTAGGTCCTAAGCAAGAGAGGCTAACAAGATTAAGTGCTTTCACTACTGGCATGCATCCTCTAGGAGGAGAGAGAGACAAAAGCAAATAAGCACATAATTCAAGTGATTTGAAAAAAAATATGGCTCATAGGCAGATAGACTGTGGTAGAGACAATTTTTCATAAGGTAATGAGGAGAAGCCTTTCCGAAGATAAGTCATTTGAGCAGAGACTGAGGACAGGCATAGGAATAAGCCTGGCTTAATGATGTTCTGAGAAGAGGGAACACTGAGATGGCTACATGCTGAACAAGGTCTGGGACTGGCAAGGCCTGTGTCTGGAGGGGAGAGGGAGTGGTAGGAAGTGAGGGTTGAGAGCAAGACTGGGGACAGCTCATACAAGGCCTCACAGGGTGTGTTAAGGACTTCTCCGAGCATGATGGGAAGTCTTCACAGAGTTCTGAGTCAGAGAGTAGGTTTTCTGAACTCACATACCATTGCAAAGGATATTCTGGCCATGATAGGGAGAAGAAACTGGAGGCGGGCGAAGGGTGAATGGCAGATTGTTACTGTCGGCAATGGGTGGAGCTATGAAGAGCAAGTCTCGCTTTGTTGGGACAGGGATGAGCAGGATGAGCTCCGTTCCCATGGCACAGGCGTTACCAAATGTGGTTTTACATTTTACATAGGTTTATGTCGATAATTGGAGAGCATCTCTTCAAATTGCACAGCTGAATGATGTTAAGTGTCTTACCCAGACAGAGACTCAGATAATTAGACCATGATCTTTTGCCAAAACTGGGGTAGGATGGATGAGTGTGGTTGACATTCGAGGGCAATTTGGTCTGGAATACCAGAAATGCCAGAACCTGCCTTAGCCCAGTGAATTCTCTTCTCTGAGAGGGCCCCCAGGAACACTGAGTTACGAAAAACAAAATAAGAGTATCACTGGGGTGCAAACTGACCAGTGTATAGTTATTGAGTAAAAGTATTAGCACAAGAGGCATGAAAAGAACTCTAAAAGTGGGAGGGCAACTCTCACAGTTTCATGCCCACATCTTGAAAACTTATCACTAGAGATGGGAGCACCCCTTAATAGACTGTGAGCTTTTGCTGGGAATCCGGTACCTGGAATCCTACCTACCTTCTACTGGAAATCCAATAGATTGAGGTCCTGTCTTAATTACAGCCATATCCTAGGAGACAGACCCTGGTATCTGAAAAGCACGCAGTATTTGTGGCACCCATTCATCCACTCATTCAACAACTCATACATCTCATGAATGTCTTTGCTACCTACTGGGATATAGCATGAAGGAGACACGGCCATTGCATTCTGCATTCGCATTCCACCATCAGAAGTGGAAATGCTTCTCTACCTTGTGAGGAGCTCTTCAGGGAGCAAGGGCAGTTTGCTATGGGAGCACACGTCAAGATTCCCAAATCCAGGGCATGGGGCACAGGGAGCCTTCCTGGAGGCAGTGTGCCTGCAGAGATCCTTCTGGGCTTAGACTGAGGATATATGCACTTGTAAACAGTAAAGATACACTCTTTTGGCAGACTTGTTAGCAGTATCAAAGTCTCTTGAATGCAAAACTGTATTTTCAGAATAATAGCCTGTAGTTGGCTGGCAAGCTTAAATGGTGATAGAGCCTTATTAATATGTATGACCTACATTTTCCCCAAATTTGGTATAATGAAAAGCTGGAGTATATGATAATTTTTAAAAATTCTACATTCATTCCATTCATTTGGGTAATCTGGCATATAATACCTGATTATCATAATTTTACCTAAATAATGAATAAACTAGACAAGGGAAAAAATTTTAAATCTTTCACATTAGGTATAATTATAATTTTTTACAGTAACATCCACAGTTAAATTCTTAATTAAGTCTGCATGCCTCTTTTACAAAAGTGTATTTTGTAGATATAGCTTATTTTTTTTAACATCTGCATTAATGAGAGGAAAGAACAGCAGAGATAATTCCCCAAAACCAAACCTTAGAATCCATCTCCACTGGGTTATACGATAAAGTCTGTCCTGTACAAAGCCTGATGTTTGCTTTCCTAATGATGCTCTTTGTGGAATAATATTAACGTGCATTTGCATTTCCTGAAAAGAAGAAAAAAATGGCTGATGTAAATCAGGTGAAAGAGTCTGGCAGGGGCCGAGGGATGGGGAAGTCTGTTAGGGACTGACATTTTTCCAGTGACAGTAGAGATAACTGACTAGCCCATAGTTATAAGCTGAAAGAGGAGATATTTCTTTTCTTCCTCCCTCCCTCCTTGCTTCCTTCACTCCCTCTCTCCCCTTCTTATACCCTTCCTCCCCTCTCTACTCCATTCATTTCATTTTCAGAAATATTCAGCATTGGCAAAAACACACAAACTCATTCAAATTCAGATGAAACCTTAAAAATAAACCTGAGGAAGCAGCTTATCAACATGATCACCTCCCTGGGAACTAAGTACTTCTGCCCATATCTAGCCTAAGACCCTCCAGGCACATGGTGATAAACCTGAGAAGGGGGTCCTGGGCATATGTTGTACACATGTTGATGCCCCTGCTGTGCGTGTGATGATACCCAGTACAGTATCTTTTGAAAACTTACAAAGAGTTCAGCAAGCATCTTCAGCAGCAGGGCATTTTTCAGATTTGTTGCTGTCATCATAATGAAGATTACAAATGATCTCCCTGCTGCTCAGGGTACATCTTCTAGGATCAGACATCAAACCAAAGATGGCAGAAATGCATTCAGAGTCCCGCGTTATGAATTTGCTTTGCTTATTGCATTTCTTTTCTTAGAAATGTAATTGCTTTGGAATTACTGGGATCGTGGAGAAAAGCATGCTGTCAAGAGAGTAAGCTATTGAGTGGGAAAATGTGATAAAGTCAATTTAAGTTTAACAGAAATCTTGGGGGTTTTTGAGCCACAACTTCTAAGTAACTGCTTCAACTTTTGCGAAGTTGGAAGAAATACTATTATCCATTCCTATCCTTGTTGTTTTTGAACACATACAGAAAAGGGCAGATCTTGTGTGTTACCAGAAGCTTGATGGCAGTCTGGAATAATAGCCATCTCCAAAAATGTATCCCATAGTCCAATTATCACAGAAATCTAGTTGCACTGATTTTTGGATATGAAAAAAAGAGAAACGAACAATGAAACAATGTATCAAGGGCTACTGGACGTCAGATTCAGCCGAACTTCTTGTTCATCCCAACAAGAAACAATCTTAAATCTCCATTTAAAATGCTCATATAAAATTTTTTAGCGTGTTATTTTTAACGATTATTCAAAATATCAGGCACTAGAAATAAAAATTGCAAAGCATTTTCTCTTGGACATGTGATCTGAACTTTTAAGAATAAAAGCATGTTCATGTGCACACATGCACACAAAAACACCCCCCCACACACACACACACACACTGGGCTCTCATCAGTCATCCCGAGTGTACCAATTTACACACAAAGACACAGACTCAGTCGGGTTCAAGCTGTTGTTTGGATTTCAATTAACTGAAATGGATTTTGGCTAATTTAACCAAGGAGAAGTTTGTTGCAAAGAATAGGAATACTTACATCATCAGTGGGAGACTGAAGAAGCAAGCTTGGAAATGGACAGAGAACCAAGGTAGTCTAGTTAACCAGAATTACTGTGTAGCTCGAGTGCTGGGGCTCCCTGAGTGACCCCCAACCTTTTTTCAGCCTGTTCTCCTCTTGGTTGGAATTGAGCTTCCTGGAAGGGAGCAGGCATTTGGTTGGCCTGTTTGCTCATGTGCTACCCTTGGACGGAGAGGGTGAAATGCTCCCATCAACTGTCCTATGAGATCTGTCTAATGAGGGAAGGCTGGGTCTCTAAAGGATGGATGAGGGCAATTCCAGACAGCAAGCGGACAGTCCAGGGTGTGAGGGCGAAGATGTGTTACTCCTTGGAGAGATGTTTCTAACCCTAAATGGAGACCCGATTGTCTCTTCTTGGACCATTTCACAGTAGAGCGCAGCTTGGGATGAAGTAATGAATGTCCTACATGGAGTGTGAAGACGTGGGTCTTTTACAGCTTAGTTTTGTGACTTCTTCCAGTTTTCTTATCTACTTTGCATCCTAGTTTCCCCATCTATCATATCTCACAGAGTTATTGTGGATACTAAGAACAGGATATAGACAGCTTATGAAAGAGCAGAGACATCGCTTTGCCAACAAAGGTCTGCCTAGTGAAAGGTGTGGTTTTTCCAGTAGTCATGTGCAGATGTGACAGTTGGACCAAAAAGAAGGCTGAGTACCTAAGAACGGGTGCTTTCAACTGTGGTGCTACAGAAGACTCTTGAGAGTCCATTGGACAGCAAGGAGGTCAACACAGTCAGTACTAAAGGAAATCAACCCTGAGTAGGCTGATGCAGAACTGGTAGGCCTGATGCTGAAGCTGAAGCTCCAGGTTCTTTGGCCGCCTGATATGAAGAGCCAGTTCATTAGAAAAGGCCCAGATGCTGGGAAAGATTGAAGGAAGAAGAGGGTGACAGAGGATGAGATGGTTGGATGGCATCACCAACTCAATGGATATGAGTTTGTGCAAGCTCTGGGAGATGGTGGAGAACAGGGAAGCCTGGTGTGCTGCAGTCCCTGGGGTCGCAAAGAGTTGGACACGACTGAGCAACTGAACAACAACAGCAATAACAGTTCACATAAATATACGTGAAAGCACTTTCTAAAACTGGAAAGTGGTTTCCAAGTGTTCCTATAAGTTTGAGAATCTTCTGTTAGTGACTGCAGGAGCCCAAAGGGCAACACAAAGGCCCAGCAACATGTGCTAGGTCCCATACATGCCCTGGATTCTGAGCCCAATGTCACTTCATGAATATGACCTTGGCAGATTAGATGGGTGAAAAGACTATCATGAACTTTAATTTCAGAAGAGGGCTGGTATCTACCAGACATAGGCCATACCTCTTAGAGCAAAATCTTCACTTTCTTCTTTCTAGAAGGGTCTGTTCCATGATGCTGGTTCCCAGAGTACTTAGATTTCAGGCATCTGTCTGGATTTTGTGCTCTTACATGATATATAAACAACATATACAGAGAGGTTGTGCTTCGTTCGAGGACTATGTCCCTGGAGTCCTTGCATAATTCAGAATTTACCTATTTCAAGGCAAACACCAACAAAAGGTAGGGGGGAGCTTTGTTTACCAGATAAAATGGGTGTCCTCATATAGCCCTAGCATAGACTCAGTTTATAGTTCACTTACTTCCTTCAACTCTGTTATTAAACTATGTGATTGTTGTCCAATTTTTACTTTGGGGCAGGGTTAGTGTTTCATTATTTCAAATTTTGCATATACAGAGAATCTCAACATATTTTATGTCAAACTGTACTAAATTCACACAACTCAAACCTTCATTCAATGTGGTGGCTCTATAATCTGGTGTAGTTCTCTGATGCCTACATCTTCTATAATGCCCCAGATTTGGGGAGCATGTTGAGTTTAAATCAGCAACACAGCCACTGTTGAATATGCTTTATTTTGCAAATGCATAAGGAGAATAGTAAAGCTAGGATACTATAGGATACATTTCTTCTTGAGCCATATATGGAAAATTATGATTTTAAGCAACCTAGGCACTTGTGTCAGGTGACCATGTCTGGCTTTCATGTGGGCCAACATCAGGGAAAGCTATGATTTTTCCCATAGTCACTTATGGATGTGAGAGTTGGATTATAAAGAAAGCTGAGCACTGAAAAATTGATGCTTTTGAATTGTGGTGTTGGAGAAGACTCTTGAGAGTCCCTTGGACTGCAAGCAGATCCAACCAGTAAAGGAAATCAGTCCTGTATAGTCATCGGAAGGACTGATGTTGAAGCCGAAACTCCAATACTTTGGCCACCTGATGCAAAGAACTGACTCATTTGAAAAGACCCTGATGCTGGGAAAGATTGAAGGCAGGAGGAGAAGGGGACAACAGAGGATGAGATGGTTGGATGGCATCATCGACTCAATGGACATGAGTTTGAGTAAGCTCCAGGAGGTGGTGATGGACAGGGAGACCTGGTGTGCTGCAGTTCATGGGGTCACAAAGAGTCAGACACAACTGAACGACTGAACTGAACTGAACATCAGGGAACTGCATGAAGAGCTAGGTTTTCATGCTAGGCCAGTTTCTCAGTTATGAAACAAGTTTCTCTGGTTTTGGTGAAGGGGGGTGGGGGGTAACACAGTCAAGGGAGTATACCTCAGCCTATCAAGAGATTGGTTTGCCTGTTAATTTTGTGGAAGGCTTTGTACTATGGTAAACAAAGGGCCAATAGAGAAATGTCAGAACCACCTGTAAGAATTTAGACCACCTTTGAATACCTCATGCTCACATTTGCCATTTAATAGATGTGGGAACTGAGGCCTCAGGAAGTTTAGGAAAGTTATCACTTTCCTACAGTCATACAGTGGTGAAGTGGTGAGGTCAGGGCAACAGTAGAGCTGAGTTCTCATCCACAAATAGCCCACTTCTCCATTCAAAGGCAAGCCTTTAAACCATTTTATAAAGGAGCCCCTGAGAACTCACCTCTTGTTTTCTCTGATTCTTGTTCCTTACCAATATCATTTTTTTAAATTATTTGTTTATTTATTTTTGGCTGCACTGCTCAACTTGCAGGATCTTAGTTCCTCAATCAGGGATTGAACCTGGGCCTTTAGCAGTGAAAGCACAGACTCCTAACCACTGGATAGCCAGAGAATTCCCTCCTACTTATATCTTTGAATCTTACTTTAGAAAATGTTTTCAGGGCTATACCTACAAAACTCATCTTTTAAAAAGTGAATGAGTAGGTATTTTGTCAAAAAAACCCAATCAACCCATAGGCCTTTCAATGTGGTATAGATAGGAAAGTAATACATTTCAAAAAGAGGTGACTAAGCACAATAAACTAAAAATTTTTTAGACAGAACAATAGAAAAGTTCTTGGATGAATGACAGAAAAATTCTTGGATGAACATACAGCTTTCAAATGGACCGATTTCTAGGAGGGAATTACACGAGCAGGGCAGAGATGAGGGCTTCCCTGGTGGCTCATGAATCAGGTGGTCATTTTCTAGACTCCCATGCCTGTGTCTCTGGTTCTGCTTGGAATGTCTCTTCCAGATTTGTTCACCTTTATTTATTTGTGTGTGTAGGTTGCAGTATGACTTCACCTAACATGGCACTGGGGCTTAATAAATGAAACTGCTGCTGCTTATTCTTGATTCTTCGTGATATTACATACCTGGCTCCTATCAATTCTTAAAATAAAAAATCATCCCTACCATAGCCTGGCGGTCATAGTCTGCGAAGTCTTTTCTGTCTATCTGCCTCGCCTCTCCCCTCCCCCCTCCCCTTCTGGCTTACCTGGAATGGATAAGCAGCTTGCACTGCAGACTGTTTTGCACCTTGCTAGTGGGGAGAGCTGGAATCCATCCCACATCACCTGATTCTCCGCTCTCTATTCCCTTTGGCCACACAGCTTCTCCCTGGGGTCATTCCAAAGACTCCGTCCACTTCTCCCTACTTGGGGAGCTTTGCATGTCCACATGAGGATCAGTGCCTGCTCTTCCCCTAACTTTAATCATGTGTGCCTCAGTTCTTTTCTCTGACCCAAGACTCATCTCCAAATGGTGACTGATGTAAGTCTTAGAATTCAGGCATGGTCGGGGTGATGGCTACAGCCTTGCCATCATGCCCCCACCTCTTTCAACTTGTTAACTCACTGCTCCAGCAGAGCAGCTTCGTACCGCCTCCTTCCCAGAACCCATCGCCAACATCACATGCAGGCTTTGCTGTAATTAAGTATTGATTTCATGTAATGTGTGTGTACGGAGGAAGTGCATCTCATTTGTGGGCTGCTGTTATCTGTCGGTAGAACAAAATGTGTGATTATCAGTGGCTATACTATGGCTATCTATGACAAACTACAACCTAAAACTCCAATCCATCTAATTGTGGTGACACTACGGTATGCCATGCGAGAGTGGATTGTTTGTCTTAACGTGACCTCTGCTGCCGTCGGCCTGCTTTTATGCCCAGAAATAGCTTCACAGATTCTTCACTGCTGCTCCTTCTTAGTTCCAATTTGGTCCTGCTGGAAAGAAGACTGCAAAGTCCATTTACTATAATGTAACATAGCTGTGACTTCAAATAAATGGAGCGCCGGGTATTATTTGTTTTCTGCTTTTTCTGTAGTGGCCATACCTCCTTACATTTTTTTTTTTTTTTGTAACCTTGTTATTCTCTGGAGAACAAGACAAGAAATTTTGGATAGAAAATAAATTCATGTCATTAACGTCTTCAGGAAATGCTGGTGGGTTCTTGAGTCCCCCATCACCTTTAGGCAGCATTTGCAGACCCTGGGTTGAGTTGACGTTGCTCTGATTTGCAGATTTGATGAGGCAGGTATATTGTGGGGGGAACCTCTTACGCCCACTGCAGAGATGAGAGCCCGAAGAATTGGGATCCGAGTCCCTCTTCATCATGTGACTTCTCTTCCCATCTGACAGCTTCATCTCCACTGAGCTGCTGACTCTCTTGATTAGGAATTTTCTCCCGGCAGTGGGATGGAAGTTTCTAAATAAAGACTTGAGCTGTCTGTGTAGGTGTCTTTGCTGGTTGGAGTTTTCCATCATGAGATGGAAGGTTGGATGGAATAGCCTGTGTAGGTGGTAACTTCATTTTCCCCTCCTTGCTCAAAATATTGGCCTGGAGTATCAGGAGATGAACCAATTAAAAACTCTTATTTCTTAGCACTAGTCTTCTCTCCTTTACCAGCAGTTTTATTTCCTGCCTTCTGCTTCTTAAAGTTACTTCCATTAGGTGTTTTTTTTTTTTTTTTTCCTGCTGCCACATAAAGTGACTATGGATAACACTGCAGACAGATGAGTGTTAGGAACGTTTCCAATCCTGTGAACCGTTGTGTCTTATCCCTTGGAAGCTCGCACTGAGCTCCTCAAGCTCCATTTCAGGTGCCACATCATCACAGGCCATTTACCTGTGCAAGTTAAGAGTCCTGAAGTAGGGAATGCAGGTAATGCCAGTCACATTGTAGAGGCGTCAACTGCATCTTAAGTATGTCACTCAGAGATCTGGCGAAGTCAGAAACAAAAGTGTAAGACGTGACAACTTTCTCTGAATGTCCTCCTCTCATTGTCGCTTCGTTGCTAAGTCATGTCTTACTCTTTGTAACCCCATGGAGCCCGAGAGGCTCCTCTGTCCGTGGGATTCTCGGGGCAGAAATACTAGAGTGGGCCACCATTTCTTCCTCCAGGGGAACTTCCCCACCAAGGGATAAAACCCGCGTCTTCTGAGTCACCAGGCGGATTCTTTACCACTGAGCCACCAGGGAAGTGTCATACATTTCAACATTTAGGGACCATATTGACAATGCTGCTGCTGCTGCTGCTGCTGCTAAGTCGCTTCAGTTGTGTCCGACTCTGTGCGACCCCATAGATGGCAGCCCACCAGGCTCTGCCATCCCTGGGATTCTCCAGGCAAGAACACTGGAGTGGGTTGACATTTCCTTCTCCAATGCATGAAAGTGAAAAGTGAAAGTGAAGTTGCTCAGTCATACCCGACTCTTAGCAACCCCATGGACTGCAGCCTCCCAGGCTCCCCTGTCCATGGGATTTTCCAGGCAAGAGTACTGGAGTGGGGTGCTATTGCCTTCTCCAATATTGGCAATAATATTGCACATATCAAGAAAGCTACCTTTGGTACTTTTAGGTAGGGAATGGGGAAGAAGATTGAGGCTTTGGGGCAGGAGGGATCTGATTTCCTGGCTTTTTGATTCTGAACAAATATGTTACTTATGCTCTCAGAGCTTCGGTCTTCTATCTGAATAACGTAAGTCATGGAGACTGAGTAGGCAGAACCACACAGGCCGGTAGCTCAGTGCCTGACACGTGGTGGACTGAGGCATCCTGCCATTTATCACATTGCCTAGTCCTCTGGACACATGTCATTCTGAGTTAATTATAGCTCAGCTATGTTGATCTTATCCAAAGTTCAGTTGTGTTTCTTTCATAAACAACCATTTGAACTGTCTACAGAGTGTGTCTAAGACAATTCTTATACCGCACCTGGAGTATTAGAAAACATCCTGAATGATGATTCAAAAGGGCCCATCTGAAGGTGAGAGATGAAGCTGGTGAGATTTCTGTGGTTTGCTTAAGAATCATCTTGGAACATGCTAAATGTGGGCAGATTCTAGGGCCCCTTTCCATAGAATCTGATTCAGTAGGCTTGAATGAGGAGTTCTTCTGATTTGCATGACTAATAATGTGCTCCTCAGATGATGATTATGTCTGGGTCACACTTAAAGGAATACTTCTGCAAACATGTCAAGAGTGGAACTGCTGGGCATCTGAGACTGTCAACTGGGATAGGGCCAGTCATGGGGGACAAGATGGCAGCCTTCCAATTGCCAACTATGTGTCATGGACATGATGCAGTTTGTTCTGGAGCGCCAAGGGTCGTGGAACCTCATGGGTAGACATTTCAGGGAAGAAAATTTCAGATTAATACAGATATTTTCTAAAAACTTAAAACCTATCTAGGGGTAGAATATATTGCCTCCAGGAGTAGAGAGCACTCCAGCTCAGGAGGAATTCCAGTTTGTCTATCTGCGTGGCTCTGGGAACTTTGCATGGAAGGAGTTAGCTCCTGCTTTTATTCCCTGTGGTACGAAGTACTTTTATTGTGATTGCTTACCTGTGGGTCGAGTGCATTCGGCCCTCACTAGTGTTTATAAACCATCTGCTTGGTACCTGATTCGGAGAAGATGAAGCACAGAAGTGCTGCCTGAACCCAAGCAAAGGGTGATCTTAGCAGATGCTATTGTCAGCAAAGGAGAAGGAGCTGGACTTCCATTTCCATGTGGGAGAAGGCCATAGGTATATCTGGCAATGAAAAATAGGCGATTACCCACTGGGGAGAGAGGGGAGGCATAGTTTTGTTTTGAGAAGAAAGATTCTTTCACACCAGCATTTAACAGATTAATTAAGTGAAGCTTTCATTTTCTTCCCAATATCAGTTCAGTTCAGTCTCTCTGTTGTGTCCGACTGTTAGAGACCCAATGGACTGCAGCATGCCAGGCCTACCTGTCCAACACCAGCTCCTGGGGTTTACTCAAACTCATGTCCATCAAGTCAGTGATGCCATCCAAACATCTCATCCTCTGTCATCCCCTTCACCTGCCTTCAATCTTTCCCAGTATCATCTTTCCAGATGAGTCAGTTCTTCATATCAGGTGACCAAAGTATTGGAGTTTCAGCTTCAACATCAGTCCTTTCAGTGAATATTCAGAACTGATTTCCTTTAGGATGGACTGGTTGGATCTTCTCGCAGTCCAAGGGACTCTCCAACCCCAAGAGTCTTCTCCAACACCACAGATCAAAAGCATCAATGCTTCGGAGCTCAGCTTTCTTTATAGTCCAACTCTCACATCCATAAATGACTACTGGAGACACCATAACTTTGACTAGATGGACCATTGTTGGCAAATTAATATCTCTGCTCTTTAGTATGCTGTCTAGGTTGGTCATAGCTTTTCTTCCAAGCAGTAAGCTTCTTTTAATTTCATGGCTGCAGTCACCATCTGCAGTGATTTTGGAGCTCCCCAAAATAAAGCCTATCACTGTTTCCATTGTTTCTCCATCTATTTGCCATGAAGTGATGGGACCAGATACCATGATCTTAGTTTTCTGAATGTTGAGTTTTAAGCCAACTTTTTCACTCCCCTCTTTCACTTTCATCAAGACGCTATTTAGTTCTTTGCTTTCTGCTATAAAAGTGGTTCCATCTGCCTATCTCAGATTATTGATATTTCTCCTGGCAATCTTAATTCCAGCTTGTGCTTCACCCATCCCAGCATTTCTCATGATGTACTCTGCATATAAGTTAAATAAGCAGGGTGACAATTTACAGTCTTGATGTATTTCTTTCTTTCTTTCTGGAATCAGTCTGTTGTTCCATGTCCAGTTTTAACTGTTTCATCTTAACCTGCATACACATTTCTCAGGAGGCAGGTCAGGTGGTCTGGTATTCCCATCTCTTTAAGAATTTTCTACAGTTTGTTGTGATCCACACAGTCAAAGGCTTTGGCATAGTCAATAAAGCAGAAATAGACGTTTTTCTGGAACTCTCTTGCTTTTTCAATGATCCAGTGAATGGTGGTAATTTGATCTTTGGTTCCTCTGCTTTTTCTAAATCCAGCTTGAACATCTGTATGTTCACGGTTCACATACTGTTGAAGCCTGGCTTGGAGAATTTTGAGCATTAATTTGTTAGTGTTGTGAGATGAGTGCAACTGTGTGGTAGTTGGAGCATTCTTTGGCATTGTCTTTCTTTGGGATTGGGATGAAAACTGACCTTTTCCAGTCCTGTGGCCACTGCTGAGTTTTCCAAATTTGCTGGCATATTGAGTGCAGCACTTTCACAGCATCATCTTTCAGGATTTGAAACAGCTCAACTGGAATTCCATCACCTCCACTAGCTTTGTTCGTAGTGATGCTTCCTAAGGCCCACTTGACTTCACATTCCAGGATGTCTGGCTCTAGGTGAGTGATCACACCATTATGGTTATCTGGGTCATGAAGATCTTTTTTTGTATAATTCTTCTGTGTATTCTTGCCATCTCTTCTTAATCTCTTCTCCTTCTGTTAGGTCCACACCACTTCTGTCCTTTATTGTGCCCATCTTTACATGAAATATTCCTTTGGTATCTCTAATTTTCTTGAAGAGATCTCTAGTCTTTCCCATTCTATTATTTCCCTCTGTTTCTTTGCATTGATCACTGAGGAAGGCTTTCTTATCTCTCCTTGCTATTCTTTGGAACTCTGCATTCAAATGGGTTTATCTTTCCTTTTCTCCTTTGCATTTAGCTTCTCATCTTTTCTCAGTCATTTGCAAGGCCTCCTCAGACAACCATTTTGCCTTTTTGCACTTCTTTTTCTTGGGGATGGTCTTGATCCCTGCCTACTGTGCAATGTCACAAATTATCCATAGTTCTTCAGGCGCTCTGTCTATCAGATTGAATCCTTTGACTCTCTTTGTCACTTCCACTGTATAATCATAAGGTATTTGATTTAGGTCATACCTGAATGGTGTAGTGGTTTTCCCTACTTTCTCCAGTTTAAGTCTGAATTTGGCAGTCATGATCCATTTTCCTCCCTTTCCCTTCAGAGCTATGGAGTTCCAGCTGTCTCTTGTAGATAAACAGATTTGTTAAACAGTTATTTTTCTTGGCTCCACGTGTGTCTTTCCTTCTGCTTTTACATTTGTGGTTGCCATTATTGTATTTAAGATGTACTCCCCACTTTTTTTCAGAAACTGTTCAGAAGTGTCTTATCCCTCATGCCCTCCAAAAGAAAAGAAAAGCATGGTCCTCCGTGGCAAATGGTCACTGCAGCACAGAACACCAAGAGCTGGCTCCACTCTCAAGAGAGAACCCTGCCCGTCGACCGTGTTCCTCTTCTGAACGTGTACAAACTTGTTTGAATCAAACAGCAGACACAGAGTAGTTTCTTTCTATGATTTCAAAATAACAGTGCCATATTCCAGAGTCTAGACCTAGTTTCTGTTTTAAAGCTAGATGCCAACTATTGATGCCAACATGGCATTACATATGTTTAGAGTTGGTCATTCATGTTACATTTTGTTCAATGCGCACATCAGCCAATTATTAGACCTACAGGGTTTTATGATTACCTGCCCTTAGAGACCTTGCTAAACCCCATGTGCAGATCCATGTGAAGTAGTTACTCAGTTCGATCATTCTTTGTTGTATCTCCTTTCCCTCATTCCTTGATAGCTGCTATTTACTTGGTATTTAAAATTTTTTCCTCTTGTTGACATATAGATCCATCTACCAAAAAGTCATAATGATACCTCGATCTATAAATGTTCAGAGTTTCTTAAAATCCTAATACAAAATGAGATTGTCTAAAAGTTCTAGTTTTGGAAGTTGCCATCAGCAGCAGATTTTGCTGAATAGTGCTATATGTGTTTAATAATAAGGTTTTCTTTTTCTGTAAACTATTTCTTGTGGAACAATTCTCTGTGATGCTGAGGTTACAGAAAAATATCATTTTTCTGTCACTGTTGGTGTTCTTCAGGCCCTCACTTTAAAATGGATATGCTTTTGGGAGCCTAGGCGGCTATCTACATCAGAAAAACACCTTATCCTGGGCCCCATTGGGTGATTTGGACAAAGCAATGCAATTTATATGGGGGAAATGGTATGTATTATGTTTTATAAGAGCTAGCTTCCAATAATAGCCATCTGACCCTTGTGATCCTATGTTTTCAATTTTGCTTTTAAAGAATGCCACAAGCAATGTTGCCGAAGCATATTTTTATGTCAAGTGTTCACTGATTTGTGAGTTGCTGGACGGATTTTCCATCTTCAGTGTGAGAAGACACTTTTCTCTTCAAGTAACTTCTTATGCGGTTGTTTCATGGCATATTCTAAACTGTGGGTTTGTATCTGAAAAGAAAGTCCCTATGTATGAATGAAGAGAATTAGGGGCATGATTTAACCTTAGTTCTAGGCTTTTGTTTTGGTTTGGTCTTTTTGGTTTGGATATGAGCTCAGTATCTGCTAAGTAAGAGAATAAAAATAGCAGCCTATTGCTAATACCAAAATACGTTTATTGAGCGCCTATGTTGTGTATATTCCTTTTCTAGGCTTTATTCTGGGATATCTTATACCACTTATCTTATTTAAAAGACTGTTTAATGAAGTAGTAGTTTGGGAATCCCCAGTGGGAGGTGGCTGAGAAATTCAGTATAGCTTCCCCAACTGCCATGCATGGCATCAGCCTGAGGATGTCTATGTAGGAAGATGAGTAATAAAAATATCATTTCTAGGAAGGGTCCTGTATTTTTGCACAATTTCCTGGCCTCCAGGGAAAGAAGTCCAGGTAACTTGACAGTTACTCGACTTGGTAAAATTGTTGACGTGAACCATGATCACTCTTCCTGCCTTTCTTTCCTTTTCTTTTGTCTCTGAATCAAAAAGCAATTTCACATTAGCACAGCTGTATTAGTTCTCTGTTGCTATATAACATGAAATTAGCAAAATTAGCAGCTTAAAACAACTTACATGTAGTATCTCCTAGTTTCCTGAGGGCCAGGGAATCAGGAGTAGCAGGGCTAGCTGGTTCTGCCTCAGGGTCTCTCATGAAATTATGGTTAGGAAGGCAACAATGCTTCAGTGACCTAAAGACCTTCACCTGGAACAACTGAGAGACTCTGAAAGATCTGAAAGACTATGATTGGAAGATGCACGTCCAAGAAGGTGCACTCACTTGACTCCTGGCAGGAGGCCTCAGCTCCTTTGTGAGCCTGTCTATGACGTCCACAGGATGAGGCAGTTGGCTTTCCCAGAGTGAGTGATCCTAGAGGGGGAGTGAGAAAAGAGAGAGAGAGAGCGCCAACAGGAAACACAGAGGCTTTTATGCATTAGTGTCCAAAGCCACCTTCTCTTGATTCTATCTGTTGTGATCTACTAATTCCATCCCACATTCAAGGGGAGGAGAATTAGCCTCCAACTCTTAAAGAGAGGAGTATCACAGAATATGGGAAAGTGCATTAACACTACCACAATTGTTCAGTTCAGTTCAGTTCAATTGTGTCTGACTCTTTACAGCCCCATGGACTGTAGCACACCAGGCCTCCCTGTCCATCACCAACTCCCGGAGTTTACTGAAACTCACGTCCATTGAGTCAGTGATGCCATCCAACCATCTCGTCCTCTGTCGTCCCCTTTTTCTCCCGCCTTCAATCTTCCCCAACTACAGGGTCTTTTCCAATGAGTCAGTTCTTCGCATTAGGTGGCCAAAGTATTGGAGTTTTCAGCTTTAGCATCAGTCCTTCCAATGAATATTCAGGACTGATGTACTTTTCACTTAAAGTTTACAAGAGTTTCCAAACTTTATTCCTTCAGAAGAGTTCACAACGGCAATAGTGACTTTCTGTCCCGTCGTTGAGGTGCAGGCCTCTTGCTCTAGAAAAGTTGTAACGCATTATCAAGGTTTTGATAAATCTCTGCCTCTTAACTGTTATCCTGTGGCATTCTGGCCAGAATTTATATTAGCCAGTGGAGAAATGACAGTGTGCCTAGACATTTTGCTGTGTTCTCATAGAGCGCTTCTCAGGGATTTGAAGATTTTCCGTTTCCTGTTTTTATGATCATGAAGATGATATCACTGAAGAGACTGATTCATTTCATGAGCATTGAGGAGAGAGACGAGCATCTGTCTAGATATGTGTTTCTCCGTGGTAGGACAATTCAAACACACCACACGTTCATTAAGAAAGTTTAGAGAAAAGCATCAGAACACACTGGAGAAGATTTTATATTTATTAATATGAAAACACCATTGTTTATATTAACCTGCTGAGAAATAGTAAGCATTTCTAAGATACTAACTGAGGGGCCTGTTAATGAGAAGGGCAATGATTTGGAAAGTTTTTTTTTTTTCCATTTTAATCTTTTATGTTAATATAAAGTAAGATAACTAGTTTCAATACACAGATCTATGAATTATAGCACATTCTTATAACCACTGCCACAATCAAAATAGCAAACAATCCCCTGCAAAATCTCCTTCTTGCTTGTCCTTCCTAGTCATATCTAAGTGAAAGTGAAAGTAAAGTCGCTCAATCTTGTCTGACTCTTTGCGACCCCGTGGACTGTAGCCTACCAGGCTCCTCTGGCCATGGGATTTTCCAGGCAGGAGTATTGGAATGGATTGCCATTTCCTTCTCCAGGGGATCTTCCCAACCCAGGGACTGAACCCAGGTCTCCCATATTGTAAACAGACGTTTTACCATCTGAGCTACCAGGGAAGTCATATCTAACCCTGCCATAAATCATCTCAATCTCTGATCTATTCTCCATCACCATAGTTTTGTCTGAAAGTGCCACATAAATGGGTTCCTACAGTATCTAATCTTCTGAGCCTAAGTTCTTTCTCTCACCACTATGCTTTTGCAATTCATCCAAGGCGCTCTCTCAGTAGTTTATTCCTTTCTATTGCTCAGCAATGTTCCATCGTGTGGGTGTACCACAGTTTGTGTATACATTCATTCTGCTGAAGGACATTTGAGTTATTTCTGGCTTTTGGCACTTATGAATACTCATTTATGTACAAGAGTTTTAGTGGACATAAATTTTCATTTTCTTAATGTAAATATGTAGGAGTGGTTTTAGTGGGTGACCTGGTAATTGAATGTATAATTTTATAAAAACTGTCAAACTGTTTTCAAGACTAGCAGTATCATTTTGCATTCCTACTATCAATGTATGAGAATTCCAGCCAATTCACACTACTGTCAACATTTGGAATTATCCAATTTTTGTTTTAGTCATTCCTTTGATTGTGTAGTGGTATGCCATAAGTCTTTTTTTTTTTTTTTTTAAATTTGCATTTCCCTAATGGCTAATGATGGGCTTCCCTGGTGGCTCAGTGGTAAAGAATCTGCCTGCAAAACAGGAGATGTGTGTTTGATCCCTGGGTTGGGAAGATCCCCTGGAGAAGGAAATGGCAACCCACTCCAGTATTCTTGCCTGGGAAATCCCATGGACAGAGGAGGCTGGTGGGCTACAGTCCATGGGGTTGCAAAGAGTCAGACACAACTTAGTGACTAAACAATGACAATGGCTAGTGATGTTGATAATCTTTTTAATAAAAGATGTCTGTCCTCTGTATATCCGCTTTGATGAAGTGTCAGTTCAAGCTTTGTTTATTTTTAAATAGGCTATTTTCTTACTGTTGAGTTTTGTGAGTTCTTTTTACATTGTGCTCTGGTTGTCATGTCTAAGAATCCTTCATCTACATCCAGGTCAAGTATATTTTTCCTGTGCTTTCTTTTAAAAGTTGTGTATTTTACATTTAGAACTATTGTTCATTTTAGTTAAATTTTGCATAATGTGTGAGGTTTAGATTGGGGAATATTTACATCTATCTGTCTCTTTGTCTATTTATCTATGTATCTATGATATGATGAATTCTCCCAACACAATTTATTGAAAAGACTATACTTTCTCCGTATTTTCATGAAAAGTCAACTAGCCATATTTATGCTGGTTTATTTTTGGACTCTATTCTGTGGAGATTTTTCAGGTCCTTCATATGCTGGTTGATATTTTATCATATCCCAGGCATTTTGAATCTAGTATTATGAGACTGTGTGTCTTATTTAAACCCTAGGAGGAATATTGATAGGTTTTGTTCTAGCAGGCTTTTATACTAGGTGAGTTCAGGTCACTCAATGTGGCCAGACTTCTAGATTGTGGTTTTAACGCTGAGTCCAGTTTTGAAGACTTCAGATCACTGCATAGCACCACCCAGCAGACCGTTCGATATCTGAGTGGTTGACTATGATTTGTTGTCTATGATATGGTCTATGCATGAGCTGCTTGAGATGAGTGCAGAATTCAAATCCACCTTCAAGGGTTTATTCTCCCAAGCTTCATCTCCACATGTTCTCCCCGCATTTAACTGTTCCATTTGTCGCCCCATTTTTCATCTTCTGCTCAGAAAACTGGGACTTTATTTGTCACACTCTGCTGCACCTTTCCTGTGAATACACCCTTGTCTGGGGCCATGTAATGAGAGACAGGAAGAAATGCACACACACACACAAACATACACACACACTCTCTCTCCTAGTAGTCAGGGATTGCTCCCTACAGTCTTCAGATGCTTTTGATCAGTGAAGAAACATCCATTTTCTCAGAGTTTTATGCACCTGTGGACCAACACAGTCTATGTATAAGAAGGGAGAACAGAGAACAATAAAAGAAAAAAAGAAAACTGGGGAATTCCCTGTATTATCTCTCTTAAGAATCTTCTTTCCTAGAACTAGAGCGCTTCTCCTGGAGCTCTCTCTGTGGCCTGTCCTCATTTCTAAATTTCAGGCTTTCCTGAGTTTGGGCAGGGAATATTGGAGAAAAAGTGGTGAACTATTTCCATTTCCTGAGAATGGGTCAGAGACAAAGATCCTTCAGTTACAAGGAGAGGAGAAACAGACTCCCATCTGATGTCATGGCTCTGGAAACTAAATATTGTTTTTCTTTTTTTTGGAAAAAATAATAGCCACAGCCAATTAATCAATCAAAACTTCCAAATTAGTGATATTTAAATGTTGCTTTTTATTATGCATTTTCTGGAATGGTTATATTAAATAATATAACCTTCCCTGGTAGCTCAGTCAGTAAAGAATCTGCCTGCAGTGTAGGAGAACCAGGTTCAAGCCCTTGGTTGGGAAGAATCCCTGGTGAAGGAAATGGCAAACCACTCCAGTATCCTTGCCTGGAAAATGCCATGGACAGAGGAGCCTGGTGGGCTGTAATCCATGGGATTGCAAAGAGTCAGGCATGACTGAACAGCTAACACTTTCACTTTATGTTAAATAAAACTTCCTCTCATCTATACTCAGTCACTGCACAGATCATATAGAAAAGGCAAGACAAGCATCTGAATCTTCCTGTTTATTGAGTTTTCAAAACAACAGGTTAGTCTACCAGTGTCCTCAAATGATGAGTTATTAGAGTTTTTCTTTCTTTTTTAAGAATCTATGATTCCATGGATTTAAACATATTTGATGTGTTTATATCCAGTGTAATTGTTAACTTTATTGATGAATACAAGTTCAGTAGAGAACTTTTCATTATCATTTGACTGCCTTGATAAACCATGCATTTGGCCAAGTCACTTGCCTGAGTTATAGTGGAAACAGATGATGATAAATGAATAAGTCTCCCATTAGATGGAGCTTTTCCTTAAGGACCCATTACCATGACTGGCCAGCGAGCGTTTAGGAATGAAGTCCAAAGTCATCCACCCATTCATTTTTAACTATTCACTCATTCACTGACCCAACAAACATGTGAAGAATATCTGCCATGTGCCGTCCTCTGTGTTAGGCAGAGGTGTCTCAGTACTAGTAGAAATAGGCGTGTGCCCTGTCCTCAGGGAGGTTACATTCTAGGAATCTAGATATAGATTACAGGGAAATAGAGACAATCGTGACATAATTCCACAGATACTCATTAAATGTTGATGTTGCAGGAACTCAAAAAGATAACTTTGAGGAGGAGGTATGAAAGTGGTCAGTAGACTTAGTCCCTTCTGAAAGGCTGCCCTTAGAGAAGATAATTTGTCTGATGTCTGAGGTAGGGAAGAGGCTGACCAAATAAGAGGGGAGGTATGATAATAAATGTAACCTTGAATACTTGCATATCAAAATCTCTTTCTATTGCTCCTGTTTATTATAATCTGACCTCATGCAGACTACAATCCTCCTAAGCCTAGATTGAAATATATATATATATATATGAATATATATATATGTGAAGGTTTCCATTGCTGCTTAAACAAATTTTTGTCCCTAAACCTCTTCAAGTCATCAAGTTGAGCATACAAAATAGGCTGTTTGGACAAATAAACCATCATGGACTTTCCAGTCACTCCTTACAAAAGCAAAATCCATCTCAAGTGTCAGAAAGATTCCTGGTCCTTTTCCTGAGTTTTCTGTGGAAACTTAAGTTCCTTCAAGAAGAGCTCAGGAACGCTTAATTATCTGCAGGACAAGTTGAGTTATGTCTCCAAACTTGGTTTTGAGTCTAGCTGAGCCTTCTAAACAGTGGACCCCCATGGGGCTTGCTTCAGCTGCTTGCATCTGCACTGGTCACTCCTGGCAACCAGGCATTGATGTACAGGAAGAGAAGCTTGAACAGTGGCTAAATACGTAGCCGGATACCTCGCTGTTTACCCTGAGAATCATCCTCTTAGAGGTGGACCTGGCCTTACAGTGAGTGGAGAAGCCCGACACAGAGAGAGGGCAGGGGAGAGCAAATGAATGGATGAACACAAAGGTAGTGAGTGGCCTTCTACCTTAAATTTGGAGGCCTGATCCTGACATGCCCTCTACATTCTCCTCCATTGCTCACAACAATGCTGTGTATTCTGAGAGCACACTGAAGGCAGCACTGCAATCTTTTCATTTTATTCCGTTTCCCAGGCTTGGCTTTTGGCCGCTGCATGTGGGTGTAGTAAGGTGCCGCCTCGGGCCTGATACAAATATGCTTCTAGTCAGACTGGCAAGTTACCATTCTGTGGATGCTCATGGCTTACTACCAGCAAAAAGCCTTATTAGGACCCTCCTCCCCATAGTAACAACCACCAAAATACCTTGGTTTGTTGCTCAAGGCTGTTTGGTCACAGTTAAAGACCTGTAAATGTCCATAGAGACTCAGCCAGAAAGATCTGGCTAGCATTACAATTTCAAGAAAGAAATATTTCATGGGTGACTCTTTTTCCAAACTCAAGTGAGCTAAAGCCGAAGAGGATTTTATTGCTGTCACAACTGAATATTCTTTGGGAAGATATGGCTTCAGACATAACATGATTCAAGTTATGTCAGGAGACTTTGATGTTTTTCCTAAGCTATAAAAAAATGGGGTGCTGTTACCAAAAGAAGAAGAAGTGTTGTTGGATTGTCACAAAATAATAAATGTGCAATTTCAGTTAGTTAAACATACCTAGTATGCTTGAGTAGGATTATTTTTTCTTCCCTCTCCTCCCTTTTTCTGGAGCCTGGCCCTTTTCATGGATAAAGAAATGGAGGAGGATGTTTTCCATGCAACTCCAAGAAAAGATGGAAATATAAAATATAGAAGATAACCTGCCTGAAAGTTAACCTTTACAGGGAAAGATGGCAAGTTGCTCCTGTAAAATAATCCACCCAGAGCTCAGACACTATAGAGGTATCTTGATTTGAAGCTCCTTCTTCATAGGAACAGAACTGGGTAGAAAAGAGAGTGACTGCCAGCTCCCAAAGAAGAAATGATATCTGGGTAGTAGAAAGAAGGAGACAAAAGGAAACAGGGAGGTTGTGAGATGGGCGGAGAAGGTGAAAGAGAAGGTCTGTAGTGAAAATACTGGTCCTGAGGGGATGCTCTAAAATCTCTGGTGAGGCTAAGAGCCATCTCTAAAAGGTGCAGTGGCATGTCACAGAGCCTTGACATTACTGCCAATGCCTGACCATCCTTTGAACTCAGTAGAGGTAGAAGCAAAGAATTTAGGAAACACTCTTTGGATTCTGGGCTGTGTGTGTACGCGCTGGGCTGGCTGAAGGAGGTAAGTACCAACAGGTGCCTGGATCTTGCCTCATGGAAGCTGGGAGGTGAGCAGAGCCCACAGGATGGATCGACCAGCTGATGAGTCTCTTTATTCATTGTAAATGACTGTCCTACTCACATCATCCAAGATCAGAGTTACATATACTACTGCTCAGTGGCTGTCTTGTAAAGAATTAATTCTACAGAAAGCACTGTACCTGAGTAGTTACACTCATAGTTTTGGGTTCAGCTGAGTCTCTGTTCCACAGGGTGCTACCCACATGACCTTGTATTACCTGTGTGACCTTGATGTGTTATTTCTCCTCACACTAGTTGGGAGAGACAATGATGGTGCAGACCCCTTTTATCTTTGCTGAGTTTGCCTGTGTGGGATTTTGAGACTTGAGCCTGAGTGTCAGATTGGGGAAAAAAATATGTATATATATTGAAATGGGACTTCAGTGTTTGGGATGAGAGCCTCAGCTTTGCTCCGGCCTGGGTATGAGAGAACATGAGCTTTGCTTTCTGTATCTGCACAGTGTGTTTGTATGTGGAGGGGAGGAGAGATCAAAACTGGTGACACTCCTCATCTCATGAGACTGTGTTGGAACCGGGGTTGGATCTTGCTTTTAAAATTTTTATTGGAAAAATGGAAGAGGAAAGGAGCAGGCAGGGTATGGATGGGAAAAGCAGGGGAAAGGGATGGAGGGGTGGCTCCAACTAGTAGGTGTTGAGAATAGCATCACCTGTCCCCATCCTGGGACCTCTCAGGACGAGAGGCAGGCAGCATAGGCTGAAGGGCACGTCAGCTTCCCTGTGTGGGACGCCTACCCCAGCCTCCCGGGGAGCCGACACCCATAGCCCAGGGACCTCCTCTCCTCAGCCCAACTCAGAACCTGATACGAGCCAATGTGTTTAAATCCATCTGTTCCGATTCTGAGAAGTGAAAAATCATTTTATGTGCTCTAAGCTGAGAAGGGAGAAAAACTTCATATAATGTTTCCTTGCCATCTAGGGAGTCACAGGATGGCTTCTATAATTCTAGAAATGATGACAAGTCATCCATAAAGATGAGGCGGAACCCCCATGCACCAGTTCCGGTAGCTTAAAGGAACATTATTGAATACCCATCCGTGGCAGTGTGGCAGCACTGAAAGACTTCATTTAACTCCTTCATCATAGTTAGAGAATGAGCAGATGGCAGGCCGGGCATGCAGAGGCCCGAAAGCTCCTCTGCCTCCCCAGACTGAGGCCCTGGGGTTCATGGCTGTTTGGGCTTTGTCCACTGTTACTCTGTGCACATCTAAAGAGTGATTAAGCCTGTCTAATCCACACTTAGAGCTCACCCAACTTAAAGCCAGGTTCTACCAAAGATGCTCTGAGTTAATTTAGTTCCATTGCGTTCAAATTAATTCAATCAAAGGAACATTTGGGGAGCAACTAGTTGTCACTGTGCTGGACCTGTGGAGATAGGAAAATGAGCCGAAACAGGCCTCTACCTTCCCAAAGCTAAGTGGATGTCCAGCAATTGCTCCTTAAAACTCCGTAAACCATAGGATGAAGGCACACTGGAAATTGAGCACAGTTCAAGTCTCTCAGTGACCAGACTTGCCAGTTCTTTTCCATCTCCTTTTTTTTTTTCCGCTCTAATCTGCTTCCTTTACTGAATAAAGAACACACTTATTAATTCAGCAGATATTAAGGACCTAATTGTATGCCCTGCAGAGAAATTGTATGGGAGGAAAACTAACTGTTCATCCGTTTGCAAGCTTATTTGATAGTATCAAGAACCCGCGCTAAGGAGTCAGATGGTCAGGTCGTGAACAAAGGCAAGTTGATGACTTCTCTAAGCTCCAGTTCCTCATCTGCACGTGGAGATGATAATAACATGTACCCTCATGGCTGTGAGGACTAAAGGAGCTAGTATGTATAAAAATTCAGCGTGTTTCCTGGCATGCAGGAGGTGCTCGAGAGCTGCTTTCTATCACCAGCATCATCATCATTGCCTATTTTAGGATAGAAGTTCCCAGAAGTCAGTGGCAGTTGCATAGTTGCATTTTATGGCTGACAAACAGCCTCTGACACATGTTAACATGTGATGAATTGTTAATAAATACTAATAAAATACCAGAAGTTAATCTCTCCTCCATGCCTCTAGCAGTAAGGAAGACTGTATTGAGTTAGTTTCAATAATACCATCCTTGGCAGCACTGAATCTGGGCTTGGTAAACAGGAAAAGAAAGGAAGCAAGAGGCTAAGTGGAATTAACTTGATAAGGAGTTGAGACAGTGCCAGGATGGAGAGAGACCAGGGAGGGCTCTGCAGACCTGGTTTGGGAAAGAGCATGGAAAGGCTTGGGGTTGGGTCGCTTCTGTTTGAGACTGAGGGAAAAAAAGAGAGAGAGGGAGACCGAATGAATGAATGGATGGACAGAAGAAAGAAGAAGAAAGGAAGGAAGGAAGGAAACACCTCAAAGCAGCACAGATCTCCAAAGGTCTCAGAAGGGCTCCACTCTCGCTCTCTGGAAATTTTTGGTAACTCGTGCACATGGGGCCCTGCATTTTGATTTTGCACTGGGCTCTGCAAATTATGTAACTGGTCCTACCTTAGGGAAAGATTTGTGAAAGTTTCACTGTATGAAATGAATGGAATCTCTTTTTAGTGTTTTCATGACATTGAAACAGCTTTCAGTTAATTGGGGTGGGGTAGGTCTGGTGGCTCAGATGGTAAAGCATCCGTCTACAATGCGGGATACCCTTGTTCAATCCCTGAGTTGGGAAGATCCTCTGGAGAAGGAAATGGCAATCTACGCCAGTACTGTTGCCTGGAAAATCCCATGGACAGAGGAGCTTGGTAGGCTACAGTCCATGGGGTCACAAAGAGTCGGACACGACTGAGCGACTTCACTTCAATTCACTTCACTTCACTTCAAGTCAACTGTGAATCCTTTGACTAAAACTTAGACTGGACCAGGCCTCAAGCTGGTTCTGCTTTACCCAGATTTCATAGCCGAAGAGCACTCGTCCCCGCTCCATCCTGCTGCAGGCCGCCTCCTACAGCCGTCCCAGCCCAGTTCATTTACAAAATCCTTGGGAAGCCTGTGGGCAGCCTTCACTGTGTTTGCACTCCTTCAGCCCTGCGGAAACCCGGTACTACGCTCCACCCTCCATTTCAGTATCCTTGCAGAATGCTGAGAGAGTAGGCTGTGGGTGCTCCTTGGGGGTTCAGACAGAGGCGCAGTGTCCCTGGCCGTGTCGTGTAGGACACCAGTGAGTTCTCCTGCAGGGGTTCAGCTTGGGCAGGTGCACACTTCTGCATCTGCGTGCATTTTGCGTGGAGCTGCTTTCTTGTCTTGCCTTATGTTTGGACAGAAAGGTACCGTGTAGCAAAGACGAGGTACTGTGAGTTCAGCCCATTATCTAATGGCTTCGAGGGTCATTTTGATCTTGTCAGGATCAGCCGGCCTCCTTTCAGCCGACCTAGAAAGCCTGACAGAAACAATAAATGGACAATTTTGGAAACTCTTTGTCTGAGTTATATTTCAGGGCCAACTCTGCTGTAAATTCTGATCTCTCGCCGCCCCCTCTCCACTTAGCAACCCACCATTTTCAGATATGATTTCCCCTCGCTCCATCTCTGACCACCAGCTTATCTTGCCAACATGGTGTCAGCGAGTGATTTGCCGTTGCTTCTCTGTCTGCCTGGGGCACTCATACCACGAAGAGCACAATGTGATATATGCCTAGAAGTACGCTTTCGCCTCTAATTTAGTGCCTATATAGCTGCAGTAGCTGTATTGAACTGAAGCTGAGAAAAATCACCCTTGCCACCCTCCATTTTAGGGAGTCTGTGATAGCTCAGAGGATTACGCCATTGATCACTAGTCAGAAAACATTACCTCTCACCCCCATTTGTCTCATCAATACATGGCACCAGATTTCAGTTCCAAGAGACACATTCAGAACAGGGGTGTCTAGAGCCATGCACAGAACTATCAGCATGGTGGAGTCTAAAGGAAAGTGTTTAAGCCCAACTGACAGATTATAGGCTATGCCACACCCTAGCGAGGATTTAGACTTCTACAGGTCTTAACATCTCTTCTATAACAGATTGTTCCATTCATGGAAATTACAGTTACTGTCTTTTTTTTTTTTGATACTGACTGAAAATTACATATATTTTCTTCAGACATGGTGTTTTTAACTAAGTAGTCAAATAAGGCAACAAGCACTTATAAATGGATTTCAGAGTCTGTGTCTGGATGTGTATGTCTTTATGAAGAGTTTCTCATGCCTTGTTTAAATGCCCCAACTCCAGAACAGAACCAGATCTAGTTGGCCTGAAATACCATGCAGCCCCTAATAATGAGGTCAGTTCAGTGTGGAAAAACTAGTTTTAAAGAGCACTTTATGAAACAGTAAATATCTATACTCCAGATGTTATAGTGAGACCAACAAACGTGCAATTAAAGTTGCAGTGAGGGTGGGGGTTTGGGAGCACAGAAATCTGTGCAAGGTGGATGCTTCTCATTTGAACTAAAGACATTAGTGCCAGCCAGGATGCCTATGTTTGGTAGACTGTTTGCTTCACACAATCTTAACAGGAATTGTGTTAAAAATAAATAAAAAGGGGCTCTGTGGTAAGATAGACTTAAGATTTTCTGAGCTAAACAAAGCACCAAGGGTTTTCTTTTTGTAGGAATTGTGCCATTAATTTGTTAAACTGCCTTGAGAAAGAACAAGGGTAGAGGGAGAACCTGGGACAGAATACTCCCCAAACTCGTGGGGACCTAGAAAGATATTCTGGGGAATGTTTGTGGGGCCCTCTTGGGGAAACATCCTTGGGGCACATATGGAGGGAAAGCTGCCCAGGTGGCGCTACTGTAAAGAATCTGCCTGACAATGCAAGAGACATAAGAGATGGAATTCGGGCCCTGGCTCGGGAATATCCCCTGGAAGATCTCTTAGATCTGCTTTATGAAACTGAGATAACCATCCCTGGTAATTTGACAGGGGAAAACACAGGCTGCAGCTCCAAAATATTAGATTAATTTGCTTGTGTTCTTTGAAGTCTGAAATCTTTGAAGTTCTGTTTTCCCTTGAGAGGTGAGGATCTGAAAACAAACGTCTTTACATGTTGTGGAAAGAAAGCACAATTAAGAACCATGCAGTACTTCCAAGATGCCTCGGCCAGAGTGCTGGATTTCCAGTGTTCACCAAAGTTTGACTCTGCTGGAGTTTTAATGGGGCGATAGTCCCCTGGGATCCCAGAGTTCTGGAATCCTGCCTTGCCAGTCACATTCTTACTGCCAGCCTCTGTGAGGTTCTGAAGAGGGACATCTACCTAAGGAAGAGGAGTATGCCTCATGCCGCCACTTTATTTACAGGTGCTTGACTGCTGAGCTCTGGTGAAGATTTGACTTCTAAGTGGGGTCCTCTGGTTCCACTCTCTTTCACAGATCTGGACCTCAGTGTCCACCACTGTTCAACTAGCAGAGAAGGTGAGGAGCGAGAGGCCGCAAGGTGGCTGGAGAATGAGCCTGGCTCAGTGTGTTGTTCACCAGCTGCCTGCCTGGAGAGGCTGGGAAGGCAGGAGGGCAGGTTGACAGGTCAGCATCAGACCTGTAATGGACTCACCTTGACAACAAATCCCACCCCATCTGATGTAATAGCTAAGAGGAAGGTTGTCACAGTCCAGTCTGGCTTCTATACCACAATACCACGCCTCTGTAGCTTTAAACAACAAAAATGTATTTCTCACAGGTCTGGGTGCTGGCAGTCTGAGGTCAGGGTGCCAGTAGGATCCAGTTCTAGTGAGAACCTTCTTCCAGGTCCCAGACTGCTGACTTCTGGCTGTCTTTACTTGTGGAAGGAACTAAGGGAACTCCGTTGAGCCTCTTTTATAAGGGCTTTAATCTCATTAATCTCATTCTTGAGAGCTCTGCCCTTAAGACCTAGTACATGCATGCTCAGTCCTGTCTGACTCTTTGTGACCCCATGGCCTGTAGCCTGGCAGGCTCGTCTGTCCATGGGATCCTCCAGGCAAGAATACTGGAATGGATTGCTGTTTCTTCCGCCAAGGGATCTTTCTGATCTAGGGATCAAACTGGTGTCTACTGAATTGTAGGTGGATTCTCTACCACTGTGCCACCTGGGAAGCCTCCTTAAGACTTAAGTATCTCTCAAAGGCCCACCTCATAATAGGATCACATTGGGCACTAGAATTTCAACATATGAATTTGGAGGCAACACAAATATTCTGACCATACACTAGTATAGACTGGCCTCTGATGATGAGGAAAGAGAGAAATAAAAATCAGTAGATTCTGGTCATCGCCTGCTTAATTGGATGATTATTGAGACCTGATTCCGCATCTAGCTTTCCTTCTTCATGCAAGCACCTAAAGCCCTACTAAGGGCCAAGCCAGCATCCCTATTGTAGCCATCAACATGACATCAATCACCAGGTATCATCTGTCTGGACCGTAAAGGTTTCTTGCCTTGGGACCAAGACTGAGGGATGAGAGGAGATGGGACTGGGGTCTCTGCCCGCTTCTTTGCCTATGAAATGAACCCACATAGATATCCTGGCCCCCATTCTTTAAAGGAGCTGAGTATACAACTTGACCAGAATAGATGGATCAGAGAAGACTAGAATGAACCATTTCCCTTACTTCTTTCCTTTTCTGGGTAACTTGAGTCCCCTCTATGTTTCTGTTTCTGAGCCTGGTTTGATTCTGATCCTGACCTTGGGCTCATAAACTCTGAATTGAATGGCATCCTGAAAGGTCAGTTGGTCTACTTTCACTCTCTCGGGCACACTGAGTCTGCCCTAGAGACATAGAGTTCTTCTATTTTTTAACAGCTCTTTTCCTATTAAGAAATGCTTCCTTGTATGTAACCTCATGCTTCTGTAGTGCTGTTTGTGGAGGCAAAAAACAGCTGGATGTTATTGGTGGTTGAGTCTCCTACATGATCACAAGATTCCTGGTCTAAACTTTTCTGGGTTGAAAACTCCAGTCTTAATCTATTTTTTGTAAGTCTTATTTTCCTCCTTTTCCACCATATTGTAAGTATTCCAAGAAAAGGCTTCCTTAAATTTGTTAATCACTAGAATCATCTTGAGACCTTTCTAAACATGCCAAGTTGCACATCATTCTCCAGACTTCTGGTACAAGAATTACAAGGCCTGGGGTGGTTTGGAGCTTGGGCAGGAATTACCATTCTTAAATAGAAAAAAGAAAAAAAACTTATTGAGATCTTTTCGAAGCATGTGCCTGGCTTAGTGTTCTCCCTTTCTCAGGGAGTGACACTCATTCTTCAGATGTAGGTCCTTGGTATCCGGGTTGGCTCTAGCATTGTGAGTGCATGGATGTCTGGTCCAAAGGAGGTCAAAGTGAGTCTTTTTTCCCAGAATTTGTAAATGGCACTTAGAGATAGGAGACCAGTCTCTGAGGGTGACTAGAATCATGACTTGAAAAAAACAGAGACACCAGATTATGACATAAAGATGGAGAGCAGAGAAAGATGAGCTGCAGAGAGGAAGGAGAATGAAAGAGCTCTCTGAGATATTCAAGAGAAAAACAAAACAAAACAAAAAAACATTCCAGGGACTTTAGGCTCTGGTTCTTCTCTGCATTCCTTCTCCAGAGTTCCACGAGGAGATCTATGCCCTGTGTGGCAGACCTTCCTTTCCTGTCTAACCTAGATAAAGCAGATTGTCCTTACCAACCACCAGAGAGCTAACCAAATATGGAGTTAATGGCTCCAGCAGTATTGATTTTATTGGGCTTCATGTGTGGCTCAGCTGGTAAAGAATCCACCTGCAATGTAGGAGACCTGAGTTTGATCCTAGGGTTGGAAAGATCCCCCAAAGAAGGGAAAGGTTACCCGCTCCAGTATTCTGACCTGGAGAATTCCATGGACTGTATAGTCCATGGGTTTGCAAAAAGTCGGACAAGACTAAGTGACTTGCACTTGCATACATCTTACCCTTCCCCTGGAGAAGGAAATGGCAACCCATTCCAGTGTTCTTGCCTGGAAAATCCCATGGATGAAGGAGCCTGGTGGGCTATAGTCCATGGGGTTGCAAAGAATCAGACACAACTGAGCAACTAACACACACACACCCTTCCCCAGTGCCCCTTGTGCTGGATAGGCTGACCTCCAGGAAAATGCCTTATCTGTCAGAGGGAATCCCCCCCTTGCCAGTAATTGAGCATGTGACCCAACTGAGGCCAGTGAGAGTCAGGGAGAGGTTTTCTGGGGAGTTTTTGAGACAACTTTGAATGTTATGGGAAAAAAAATTCAGAAGAGATTCTCTCTTCTGATCAGGGTGTTAGTCTATCACTGAGCTATTGCCACAAAAATGTACATAGCAAAACCATATACAACCTCAGCACCATGTAGCAACAAACATCTATTTAGTTGATCTAGGCCTTCCTTGTTGGGACAATTCAGTTCTCCTGACATTAGCTGAGCACACTAATTAATTAGAGTCTGGGGATCAGCTGAGTTAGTTCATGTTCCAACCCAAAGTTTCCCATCCCATCCCAGGACCAGTAAGCTAGCCTACATGTGTTTTTCTCAAGACAGTCGCAGAGGTGTGAGAGCCCCAGTGGAAGTACACAAGTCTTTCTCAGGCCTAGGCTTCATCACCTCTACCAACACTTCATTGGCTAAAGAAAGACACACGACTAAGCTTAGTATCAAGCCCACCACCCTTCCTGGGAGTGACGGGGAGAGTGTTCGATATTTACGAGGGTGGTGTGTGAATTTGAGATCCAGGAGAATGACAGCCAACCTCGTTTTCAGCCTGTAGATAAAGCCACACACGTGAAGAAGAGGGGCTCCAAGATCTCGAAGCCCAGGAAAGCAGAGCTGGAATCACTAGATCGAATCAGCCTGAAGTTTTAGTCAATACCTGGATTTTCTGTAATCTTGGCCTTGTTTGATGTTATTTAAGCAAGTTTGAGGTAGACTGATAGCTGAAGCTCTCCCAATTCAGATTTTTCCTTGCAACATTTAGGTATAAAGGCTCAGAGATGTGAATAAACATAGCACATTGGGGGAAAAAAATGACACAAAGAGCCTAGAAAAATAAAGTGGCCGAGTGTTCTGTCCTTGAAAACCCAACCATCCCTTTCTCTTATCACCCACGCACCTTGCAGCAGATCTGTTCCTTCTTGATTTTGGGTAATTTGATTCAGTCTCAGATGTTTGTTCATCTGGCCTTCCAGTTGGTATGGTAACAGCCTGAGTGAACTGTGGCATTTATTACATTATTCACCACAAGCCCTTGTCAAGTCAGCTTTGCTTTCTTGCAAGCAATCCAGGCGAGGGAGTCATTTAGGAGAAAAGGTGGCCCTATAACTCCACGGAGCCTGATGCTTGAAATTCTCCTATTAAAACTCTACCATTTTCCTCTGCTCATGTTGACAGAAGCGCTTCCTTCCTTTCTGCAGCGCTCTTATTTCCTAGCTGTGGAAGGCAACATGTATTTCCACCTTCCACCCCCGTCATGTAACAGTAATAACAGTACATAAACCGAGTGGGCCTCTAGTCAAAAGTTTTCATAAAAATCACATTAAAAAAAAGACTGTGAAGGAGCAAAGGGAAATATCCCAGAATAAGAATCAGTGATCTAAAATAATACTTACTGAGGCTTACTGTGTGCTGATAACTCAACTAAGAATGTTTTTGACACCCTAGAGGGCAATACTTTGACTGAGAGCATACCTAGTATTCACTTGAAACCTAGCATGTGCTGGGCACTGTGTGGGGCCCACCATGTATATTATTTGTTCTGTCTTCACAATGACCCTGGGAAAAAAATATGTCCTTTCCCGTTTTAGAAGAAAAAGTGATTAACTTTTCCAAGGTCTCACAGTAAGCACATGAGGGAATTCGAATTTGAATTTGGACTTGTGAGTCCGTTTTATCGATGTTTACAGTGCACTGCACTTCCCTGAACAAAAGAGACATAGTTCAGTGATTACAGGGCATGGACTGGCCTATGGGAACAGTAAAATCTCTGGCCCAGCTGTCTGCAAGGTGTATGACTTTGGCTTTGTATGACTTTCTATGCCTCAGTTTCCTCATTTGTAAAATGGGGATAATCCTATTGTTCCCTCTGAGTATAGTTCTCAGAGTTAAATGAGACAATGTACGTAAAACGCTCAGCACATTGCATAATGCATAGTGAACTCTCAAACAAAGAGTGATTTTATTATGTGGTGAGTGCCTGGGCTGTCCATTATAAGGTTCTGTGATGCTGGAAAGTCCTATATCTGCATTATCTAATGCTGTAGCCCCTAGCCCCATGTAGCTATTGAGAACTCAAAATGTGGCTATTGAAGATGAGGAGCTGGATTTTTATTTTATTTCATTTTTATTAATTAACAATTTAGTGACAGATACGTAGCAGCTACCATATCGGACAGCTCGGGTGTAGTATGTATCAGATACTATATGTACAAAAAAGATTATGAGGCAATTCTGACTCATGAGAAGCTCATGATTTAATGGAGGCTGACAGGCAGGTGATTAGTGGGCCTGTGGTCAGTGTTACAGCTATAAGGGCATGGCTACCCACCCCAGTATTCTTACCTGGAGAATCCCATGGACAAAGGAGCCTACAGACCATGGGGTCGCAAGAGTCAGACACAACTGAACGACTAACATGTTGACTTTCTCTGTGGAACTCAAAGAACCTGGGACTAACTGTGCCTGAGGATCAAGAAAAGCTTTTTAGAGGTAATGACAGTGGAGCAAGGCCTTGAAGGGTCAGTAAAGATTCAGTACATTCATTCAGCAGAGTTATGTTGAGTACCTTCTCTGGGTCAGGACCAAGTTTGAGAGAGTATATGATTGTCCAGTGAGAGATAAAGGTAAGCGGTTGGAGGCAGCACGTATATTGAGTAACTGTTCTGGAAGGTCTTGTAAAAGGTAGAACTTTAAGTGACCCTTGATTCACAGGTAAAATTTAGATGATCCTGGGAGCTAAGAGGGGGCATGCCAGGTAGAGAGAACAGCATGAGCAAAGAGGTGAAGTTGAAAAGAATTGACAACCATTAGACCACGCTACCTGAAACAGGGGCTTCCTAGGTGGCGCTAAGTGGTAAAGAATCTGCCTATCAATGCAAGAGACATAAGAGACGTGGGTTCCATCCCTGGGTGGGGAAGATCCCCTGGAGAAGGACGAGGCAACCCACTCCAGTATTCTTGCCTGGAGAATCCCATGAAGGAGCCTGGAAGACTACAGTCCATAGGGTTGACTGAAGCGACTGAGCGTGCAGGCATGCACCTGAAGCAGAGAATAGGATTTGAGGACAGCAATGGCCCGGTCCTGCTGGGGATGAGGATAAAGTGGAGAGGGCACGAAGCCAGGCTTTGAATGGTGGTTAATGGAGTTTTACCTCTGTGCCCACTGGAGCCAGGTGTTATGAGGTGGATAAAGTAGTCTGACAGGTGGGTTCAAAGTCCATTTGGAAAACAAAGGCAGAAGGTTCATTTGAAAAGAGCGCCTCACGTGGGAAAGTTCAGCTCAGAGTTTAAAACATGTGCTGATATTCTGACTGTCGGCATCCACTCCTCTTGCCCATATTCCTATGGGAAAGGGTCACATCTGCTTTGCAGGTCTGGTCCTGGAAGCCTCTCTAGTGTCTACTGCCTCCCGCTGCACTGCCTCAAGAGCCTGGTGCCAGGGAGGGGCAGCTGGAGGTCAGAGCGGCACCGTGGCAGTGTGGCAGGAGCAGCAGCGCAAAGCCAGCGTGCCCTAAGCAGACTGTGGCAGCAAGCCAGAGCCTTGGTGGTCGGGCCTCCTGCCTGTTCTCAGAGGCTGGCCCTCTTCCTCCTGCAATTCTGACACCTTTGCAGTGGAATCTCCTTTCTCTTAAGGTCGTCCAAGTCACTTTCAGTGGCTCACAGTCAAGAATCCTGGCTGATACATCGAAGATAATAAACCTCAGAGTGAAAACACTTGGTAATGGCCCTAACTCTGCCCGAACCTGTAATCTCAGGAAAGCCTTCCACCCCATGGGCCTCATTCATCCTGTGTCTCTCGCAAGGGATCTTCATTAGTAGTTTCTAAGGGAGCTTTTGAGCAAACATGGACTTTGGGCCGTGGGTCAATTTCGGTGCAGGGAAGTTTTGGAAATAGAAGAGTGGCTGCAGTATTTTACAAACATATAAGACATAGTGACTGACTGATTGCACAGAGAAGGCAAAGAAGAGTGAGTGGACAATGGTTCAGAGCTTTAGGACCCGAAAAAAGGGAACATTTGTTTTTAAAGTCACCCAAAGCTATTTTCGCCATTCTGTTAGTTATTGTCTCCATTTGGCCAAAGAATCAGGGTTTACAAATATCTCTTAACCCACCTTCCTTTATTATTGCCCTGTGAACAGGCTTTATCTGTAACCATCTGAATCCATCAGAAGATTTGTGACTCACTGGTAATGGAGTCATTACTGTAATCTGGACTAGAAAGCTGAACGGAGGGCACCTGGTGACAGAGAGTCCCTGCAGGGCTTGGGAACGTGTGTCCTGATAGATGTAGCCGGTGACCGTCTGCTCCAGATGGACCTGTCTGCTGCTTGTCGGTTCCTCACACACAGCAAACCTTGGCTCAGCTTTTCGCCACTCTAGCGAGGACTTCCAGACTACTCTCTGGCAAGAGAGATCTAACCCATCCTTTAAATATAAGTTCCTACTGTTCACTGAGTAAATGTGTGTTGAGCCAGGCTCCCTGCTAGGAACCAGAGGTGCAAAGATGGAAAGACACCCTGCCCAGTCTCAAGGAGCTCCCATCAGCTGGGCCTGGGATGTTGTCCTCAAGTCCCCACCTTGTCACTCCTCTGCCTGTAGACGCACAGTTCTTGACACGGGTGCTTTTCTGCACCCTTCACAATGCCTGCTTGCCCAGAGTGGGTGTTAAGGTGCATTCACTGAAAACCCCACTTTGCTTTGTTTGGAGTAAAAGACTTAACTCCAAAATGTATAATAGCCAAGAGAGCAGGCCATGGGGTCGTAACGATTGGGCTCATATCCCCCCAGCAGACCTGGCTCTGGACTTAAATGGCAAGCTATTTGCCTCTGTGGGCCAGCCTCAGTTTTCTCATCTGTAAAATACAGGAGGGGTAGTCACAGCACTGATTATTGGAGTTTAAGCTCTGTATTGCAAGTGGCATATGGAAAGGTCCTTGTATGTGGCTACTGTGTCGTCCTAGTGGTTGGAGAGCTTTGATGATGCCGTGTATAATTCAGAGCCACAGGGACAGAAGCCTGCCTGCCTCCTTATGCTCCTTTGTTCTTTTTTCTATCCTTCCTCACTCTTCCTTTATTTTTTCTTTTCTTCTTCCTTTCATTTACTTTTCTCTACATTTCTCTAAGCCCATTCTCTTTCTGCCTTTCTCCCCTCCATGTCTATCAGAATAAGGGAAGTATTAGTTGTAAATTATATTTAAATGCAAATAATATTAAACAGATAGGCTCGATGAATTAAATAGTAGACTGTTTCCTGATGACTCAGTGGGTAAATAATCCACCTGCCAGCGCATGAGACATAAGGAGACAAGGGTTTGATCCCTGAATTGGGAAGATCCCCTGGAGGAGGAAAATGGCAATCCACTCCTATATTCTTGCCTGGAGAATCCCCATGGATAGAGGAGCCTGGCAGGCTACAGTCCATGCTGTCATGAAAAGTCGGACTTGACTAAGCGACTGACGCACTCATGTACGTGTCCTAAGTCTATCGAAGACAGATCTTATTTTTTTCTTCTCATGATGATGAGGCTCAAGCATCTCCTGTGCAGTCCGTTTACTCAAAATTCCCCACCACTGCAGACCCACTTAGGAAATAACCCAAAAGAAAGGGAAAGACTGCAGGCCACAAATATATGCTTTTTTTCCCCCCCTTTCCTCTGGAATTGCTAACTGATTTTCTAACAATAGTGTGCTGGCTTTCCAGGAAATAAAAAGCCTCAGTCCTTGCCAATTTCCATGGTGTAGTTACTCCCACCATGGTTGAAATCAAGCTTTCAGCAGAAAATCACCTGATATGGAGCTTTAAGAGCTGCCCTTGTGTGTGCCTGCTTGGGTTTGGGAACCACTGCTCAGGAATGTGTAGACTCGCCCCTGACTCTCAGCCCACCTGCTCACCTTTCCACACCCACTGGGCCCAGCACCATGCCCAAGGCAGGTCTCCTGCCTCCATTCTTCCACCCTTTCTCCTCCTGCCAAAACAACGTTCTGAAACCCAGATCAGAACATGTACTTCCATGCTCTGTACTCCCCAGTTGCTCACCTTTGCCGCGCACAGGCCCTGAACCTCTGCCTTCACCCTGGGGCTCCTCCCAAGCCTGTCATCTTGATGCAAACGCTATGAGACCTCTCTGTCTTTGCTTATGTCCAACAGGCTGCCTGGAATGCCCTTCCCAGAGCTGCCAGCCCTGCTCCTTTGTCTACCTGGTGAACCCCCATCGTCTCCAAGCCCTCACTCGAAGGGGAAAGTGTTAGTTGCTCAGTCATATCCAACTCTTTGCGACCCCATGGACTGTGTAGCCCACGAGGCTCCTCTGTCCTTGGAATTCCCCAGGCAAAAATATTAGAGTAGGTCGCCATTCCCTTGCTCAGTGCCTCGTCCCTAACAGTTCTTCTGACTGTCTCTGGTGCCTAAGATGGCATCATTTACTCCCTTATCTGAGTTCCCTTGATGTCTCCCTGTCACACTCTATGGTAAGGCATATCTCCAGATCCTAAGATTGTAAGGGGATCATAGGTCCAAGACTGATCATTTGTTCATTCGTTCATATGTGCATTCAACAAGAATTTATGGGTGCCAGTCATGTGCCAAGCATTATGGATAGGACTGGGAGTAGAATGGAGAATAAGATACACCCTCCTCTTCTCTGGTAGAGTTCATAGTGTACAGAGGGGTATAAGCAGAGAACGAATAGACAAAAATAAATATGTAATTGCAAACTTGTTTGATGGGAAAAAGAAAACAAAAAACAGGATGGTGTGGAAGTCCCACCAGTAAAAGGATTTAAGTTTTTAAGAAGCCTGGAATATAACCTTTGAAGGGATGAGGGCCTCACTCAGGGAACTTAACATGGTGATATGAATTGTATCGTGTGGCAGGCACTCTGCCTTGCCAGCTTATAACTGAGATTGAGAACCATGCCGTGTTTGCATCTGTGCNGGAGGAAACGGACAGATAAACCGGTAAGGAGGAAGGAGCCAAGGGAGGAGAGAGGAAAGGCGTAAAAATAGGAATGAGGAACAAGGAAGGTTTCTCAGAAGCAGCAGCATTTAAGGTGAGGCTTGAAGAAGACTAGAACTCAGGCCAAGTAACTGAGGCTGATGGCAGGGTTGGGAGTGTTGCAGGAACTGGGCTGTGTGCTGTGTGGTCAGTTCCTGCCACAAGGACCAATACTTCTCTTGTTAGGGCCACGTGGCCGGAGGGGAGTCCCTGCAGCGGTAGCTGCCTCTCTTGCGTCTCCCTTCCTCGTGGTTTCTCACCTTCTCTTTGTCTTCTTTCTCTGCCTTCTCGCTTTGTAAAGCCTTGGCCCCAGTGGCGCTCTCAGGAGGGACAAGCTGATGGCCTCTGGTCTCGATACAGTGCCTTTGGGCGGGAGTGTGCAGGGGCCAAGTGTCATCCTCTGGTCTGCTGTTGTTCATTGCTCAGTCTCGTGTGACTCTTTGCAACCCCGTGGACTGTAGCACACCNTGTCTTCTTTCTCTGCCTTCTCGCTTTGTAAAGCCTTGGCCCCAGTGGCGCTCTCAGGAGGGACAAGCTGATGGCCTCTGGTCTCGATACAGTGCCTTTGGGCGGGAGTGTGCAGGGGCCAAGTGTCATCCTCTGGTCTGCTGTTGTTCATTGCTCAGTCTCGTGTGACTCTTTGCAACCCCGTGGACTGTAGCACACCAGCCGTCCCCGACCTTCACCATCTCCTAGAGCTTGCTCAAACTCATGTCCAGTGGGCTGGTGATGCCATCCAAACATCTCATCCTCTGTCGTCCCCTTCTCCTCCCGCCTTCAGTTTTTCCCAGCACTGGGGTTCTTTTCCAATGAGTCAACTCTTTGCATCAAGTGGCCAAAGTACTGGAGCTTCAGCTTCAGCTTCAGTCCTCCCAGTGANAGAGTGAGCCCTGCAGACCATCACCTTCCCAGGCCAGACCATCTCAGCTCCCTGCCTCGCCTCGCACCATGTTAGTTTCCTCTTACCACTAGCTTGGTGGCTTCAAACAACACACATTTATTTTCCTACAGTCTCAGAACGCAACACGGGCCTCACTGCACTAGGCTAACATCCAGATGTGGGCAGAGCTACCTTCCTTCCTGGAGGATCTACTTCCTTACGCTTTCTGGCTTCTAGAGGCTGCCTGCATTCCTTGGCCAGTGGCTCCCTCCTCCCGTCTTCATAGTCAGCCCTGCTGTGTCTCTCTTCCCTGCTTTTGTTCCATAGTCATATCTTCCTCCGACTCACTCTCCTGTCTCCCACTTCCACTCTGAATGATCCTGTGATCACCCCAGGCTCATCTGGATAAAGAGGGATAATAAGCAATCCACAGCTTTAACTCTATCTGCAACCCAGTTCCCTTTGCCACGTGGCCTACCACAGTCACAGGAGCCAAGGATGAGGGCAAGGATATCTTTGGAGGCCATTGTTCTACTGCCACTCCCCCGACTCCCCTCCGTGTGAGTGGGTGTCCAGTCAGTGCGTGACACACTCGTCTTCCCTGAACCTGGGCACCAGGGCATGTGGCTGTGAGTTTCCTGCCAATTTCTGAATCAAGATTAACTAAAGCATGTGTTTACTATCATTTAAAGAACAAAACACTGCCGGTGTTGACAGGGTTCAGCGTGACCACAGGCCTCTATTAGATCCATCTCATAGCATCTTCTTGTGTCTCACCCAGAATCCCACTTTTACCAACCAAAAATTGTTCCCCCAAACACTTAAGCATTTGTCCTAATCCTGTATCTAAATGTATGGTTCACTGGAGGGGAATGTGCGAAGCTCATAGGGAAGATTAAAATTGCTTACTAAGAGCAATTAATATAGCACTTCCTGTGCAAATAGGAAGTTAGATTACTTGCTGTTATCTCTAAAGACTGTTGGAGAATTTGCTAACTGCCTACAGGTATACAGAGCATCAAGCACTTCTCTGTCTAGTCCAGGAGGTATTCTCTCAGGGTTTAGACTTGATATTTTTACTTTTACACAATAAAACTGTAAGTAAATGAGTAGGTCAACATGTGCAGGAATCGGTAGCGTATTGAACAGTTTCGTGCAGTGCTTAATAGTAAGCGTTTAAGCACAAACTGCCTAGGTTCCACTTGCAGCTCTTTCTCTTACTAGCTGTGTGCCTCGGGCAAGTTTCTCTGCCTCTCTGTGCTTCACTTTTTCCTTCTGTAAAATGAAGATAGTAGTAGTACCTACCTCACAGAGCTGCTGTAAAAATGCAATTAGTTAAAACTTGTAAAATGCTTAGAACCATGTCTGACTCATAGTCATCGCTCAGGAAATGTTCATTCTTACCAGGGTCCTAATCGTTAATGTTATTGCTACCTGAGAGACACTGGAAGGCTCACTGGGTTCAGTCTCCTGTCCTCCGTGGGCTTATCGTCTCCAGGAGGAAACGGACAGATAAACCGGTAAGGAGGAAGGAGCCAAGGGAAGGAAGGGCGTAAAAATAGGAATGAGGAACAAGGAAGGTTTCTCAGAAGCAGCAGCATTTAAGGTGAGGCTTGAAGAAGACTAGAACTCAGGCCAAGTAACTGAGGCTGATGGCAGGATTGGGAGTGTTGCAGGAACTGGGCTGTGTGCTGTGTGTCAGTTCCTGCCACAAGGACCAATACTTCTCTTGTTAGGGCCACGTGGCTGGAGGGGAGTCCCTGCAGCGGTAGCTGCCTCTCTTGCATCTCCCTTCCTCATGGTTTCTCACCTTCTCTTTGTCTTCTTTCTCTGCCTTCTCGCTTTGTAAAGCCTTGGCCCCAGTGGCGCTCTCAGGCGGGACAAGTTGATGGCCTCTGGTTTCGATGCAGTGCCTTCGGGCGAGAGTGTGCAGGGGCCGAGTGTCATCCTCTGGTCTGCTGTTGTTCATTGCTCAGTCTCGTGGTCTGCTGTTGTTCATTGCTCAGTCTCGTGTGACTCTTTGCAACCCCGTGGACTGTAGCACACCAGCNGCGGGACAAGTTGATGGCCTCTGGTTTCGATGCAGTGCCTTCGGGCGAGAGTGTGCAGGGGCCGAGTGTCATCCTCTGGTCTGCTGTTGTTCATTGCTCAGTCTCGTGGTCTGCTGTTGTTCATTGCTCAGTCTCGTGTGACTCTTTGCAACCCCGTGGACTGTAGCACACCAGCAGTCCCCGACCTTCACCATCTCCTAGAGCTTGCTCAAACTCACGTCCGGTGAGCTGGTGATGCCATCCAAACATCTCATCCTCTGTCATCCCCTTCTCCTCCCGCCTTCAATTTTTCCCAGCACTGGGGTTCTTTTCCAGTGAGTCAACTCTTTGCATCAAGTGGCCAAAGTACTGGAGCTTCAGCTTCAGCTTCAGTCCTCCCAGTGAATTTTCAGGGTTGATTCCCTTTAGGACTGACTGGTTTGGTCTCTTTGCAGTCCAGGAGACTTTCAATGGTCTTCTCCAGCACCGCTCTAGAATTCCAGGTCTTAGTGAGGACAGCACTAGACTTCTCTCTTTGCCCCGTGGTCTCCTGGGGGACAGATCTGAAGTGGCTGTCACACAGGCTGTGCTGGGCCCTCCCCCGTGCTTACCGCAGTCCTGAGACCATTGGTCCCAGAATTTTAAAAAGAATGAACGTCTTTTTGGAGAGCGTGGAAGAGAATCTCGGGAGAATTGAAGATGGGACTCGCATTTGTGTGGTCTTGCTGATGAAGACCACGACTCCGCTGCATTCCCGTTTCTGCCCCAGTTTTATCTGGCTCTGGCCATTTACTTTGTAGGGGCTGTCTGGAAACACGTGAGCTGGAATCTTGTCCCTACCACTTGTATATGTAGGACAAATCGTGGCAAGTTACATAAGCCCTCAGAGCCTTCCTCTTCTCAGCTGGAGAATGGGGATGAAATACTATTCCCAGAGCACTGTCATGAGGACAAATGCGGCAAACGTAAAGCCTGAGCCCAGTGCCCAGCCAGTGGAGGTGGAGCCGTGTCCTTCAGGGTATCTGTCCTTCCTTCTTCCCGACTCTGTTCTCCATTATCAGAGCCCTCTCACCTGAACAGGGGCTCACATTTCCTCCTTCCTATTAGGCTGCAGCTGTCTGGGACCTGGGTCAGTCTTGCTTAGAGAGTGTTTGTAAAATTGGAAAACTGCCAAGCAGTGAAATAGCACTACAGCACAGACTTTTGAGTCCAAAAATCTCTGTGACCTTGGTCAAACGACCACACTCCTTACTCTCTTTTAAATGGGGATAATGGGACGGTGGAGCCTGGGGGGCTGCCGTCTATGGGGTCGCACAGAATCGGACACGACTGAAGCGACTTAGCAGCAGCAGCAGTGCCCAACTCACAGGGTTTTTGTGAAGACTTAAGGGGGATTGTGTGAAAGCTCCGCGTACATAGTATTGTTACCGCCATCATCACTGATAACGACCAGCTGGTCTCCAGAGGCTGCTGAGGAAGAAACACCTCACTGTTGCTTCACACCCTGCAGGCAGCTGTGAACGTGAAGCAGCTGCTCTGTCAGAAATCCGCACCCTCTGATGCTCTAGACTTGAGCCGTCTACTACAGTACCCTCTACCCGACCCCCTGGCCACTTGCGGCTATATAAAATTAAATTTAAAATATACTTCCTCAGTCACGCTAGCCGCTTTTCAGTGGCTCGTAGCCAGTTACGGCTGGTGGCTGCTGCTTGTGTGTCCGTGCTAAGTTGCCCAGTCGTGTCCGACTCTGCATCTCCATGGACTGTAGCCCACCAGGCTCCTCTGTCCACGGGGTTTCCCCAGCAAGAATAACGGAGTGGGATGCCATATCCTCCTCCAGGGGATCTTCCCGACCCAGGGATCAAACCCACATCTCTCACACCTCCTGCATTGGCAGGCGAACTCTTTACCACTGTACTACCTGGGAAGCCCCAGCTACTGTGTTGTTCAGTACAAATATAGAACATTTCCATCCTCCAGAAAGTTCTACTGACAGCTTCAGACTAAAGTATGAGCCCCCTTCCCCATCTCTGAAGTGTTCCAGAAACCCTTAAGTGAGTTTTGAGGATGCCGGAGAACCTGCAGAGCATGTTTTTAAAGTTAGATCATCCCAAGGACACTCTTCAGAGTTACTGTTAATAAAAGGACATAGAAATGAACTTTGTTGCTACGAAAATAGTGGTTAGAATTGCAGAGACCCTTGAAGCAAGGGGATGCGCACTGGTTACTACACACATAAACACTTCTGGGATGCTCCTCAGAAAGCGGGCATGGGAAGTTAATGTCAGAAAATTACTAGGTTTACAGTCGAGACCCTCTAGAAACCAAGATGTAACTTTTCTGAGGAAAAAAAAAAATCAAGTTAACCAACATCCCAGAAGCTGACACACAGGAGAAGGTAATTGGCCAGCTCTTCGAGAAGCTATCAAAAGATAACAGGAGATTTGCTGCAGCCTGTCTGCATAACTCCAGGACCCCGAGAGGAACTGGGCAATTACCTTGTGTCACCACAGAGCCTCCTTGAGGAGGAAAGGGCAGGCATCATGTCAGGTGCAANTGACACACAGGAGAAGGTAATTGGCCAGCTCTTCGAGAAGCTATCAGAAGATAACAGGAGATTTGCTGCAGCCTGTCTGCATAACTCCAGGACCCCGAGAGGAACTGGGCAATTACCTTGTGTCACCACAGAGCCTCCTTGAGGAGGAAAGGGCAGGCATCATGTCAGGTGCAATAACCATTTTACTTGCCCTGGTAAATCGGATTCGAAACATCTCCCTGGTGAGTGCGCTTTGCTCTCCACTGGAATTTCCTTCTTCAGGGAGGTGAAGATGAGGATGGGGCAAAAATCACCGTGGTTCGGTGCAGTTTTCTACTAGAAGGTCTTCCCTGGTGGCTCACACTGTAGAGAAAGCACCTGCAATGCAGGAGACCCAGGTTCAGTCCCCGGGTCAGGGAGATCCCTGGAGAAGGGGATGGCTCCCCACTCCAGTACTCTTGCTGGACAGAGGAGCCAGGTGGGCTACAATCCATGGGGTTGCAGAGTCGGACATGACTGAGCAACTAATACTTTTCCCACTAGAAAGGTCCCAAGGGTGGAACAATGAGTGCAGTTTAAGTTTGCTGATCCTTAAAAATAACTATTGTTATTACTTTATGACATTATTGTCCTTGTTTGTATTGGTAGTATAGAGGGAAATGAGGAACATGGAAGTAGGCAGTCTGCTGTGATATAACACTATTGCAAAGATTACCTGAGCGGCCTGTGAAAAGTCTTACCCAGGGTATCAGTTCAGTTCAGTTCAGTTCAGTCACTCAGTCATGTCCAACTCTTTGCAGCCCCGTGAATCGCAGCACCCTTGGCATGGGCTAAACACTTACCGAAACATTAGCTTGAATAATGGACAGTATACATACTTATTAGTAGTCAACATTAATATTTCTTAGCAATTTTGATAAATAGCAATATTTAATGCTATTAAATACTAGTTAAAACATTAGGAGTAATTTTTTATTCATTCCACAAATATTTACTGCATGCCTGCTTGGTGTCAGTCAGTTTTAAGCACAGGGGCAAATCCAGGAGGGGAGAATGCCCAGTAAAATAATTAGGGATGCTGATACATGCTGAGAAAAGTGACTGGGTTGAGGAGGCAGGGGGATGCGGTGGGGGATAGACATTGGAGGCTGGATGTGATGGTAGATAATGTAGGTGAGGATGTAGAGAAATGGGAACCTGCATATACTGCTGTGAGGATGCAAGGTGGTGCATCCACCTTGGAAAACAGCATTTATCATTTTCCTGATGGTATCCTTGAGGGAAAAAAACTTTTAATTTTCATGAAATCCCGTTATTTATACATATACATTTTGGAAGTCCCAGAGGAAAAGAGAGAAGGGGCAGAAAGAACAAATGAACAAATAATGGATGAGAATTTCCCAAAACTGATGAAAAGTGTAAACACTGAGTTACTATATGACTCAGTAAATACCACTCCTGGGTATATATCCAAGAGAAATGAAAATGTATGCCCACATATAATGATATTCATAAATGTTCATAACAGCACTATTCATAATGCCAAAAAATAGAAACAATCTCAATGTCATCAACTGACGAATGAATAAACAAAATATGGTATATTCCTGCAATGGAATATCATCCAGCTACAAAGAGGAATGAAGTATTGAGATATATATATATATATACACACACAACACTGACAAACCTTAGAAACATCATGCTAAATGAAAGATGGTCACACAAGACCCCATACTGCCCATTTATATGAAGTGTTCATAACAAGTCAATCTAGAGGCAGAAGGTGGATAGCTGGTCATCAGGCCTGTGAGGTCAGAAGGAGTGAGGCATGACTGCTAATAGGTGCAGTGTTATTTTTTAGCATGACAGAAGCTACGTAAAATGGTGGTGATGGGTGCATACATCTGTGAACATACTAAAGACTACTGAATTGTATCCTTTAAATGGGTGAATTGGATGGAACGTGAGTTTTATCTCAATAAGAATCTCATAAAAAGAAAGGTAAGACTGGGGAAGTGGAGGGAAGAGACTGCCAGGTTCTGCTGGGTTTTGCAGACTTCATAGGAAGGTTGGTTTTACTTCAGGTAAATGGGAGAAGGCTGAAGGTTTCAGAGCAGGGAAGTGATGTAATATGATTTATATATATTTTAAAAATGTCTTCTTACTCCTTGCTCATGTTGATAATATTATTACCAATGTTACTGTCCTCTTGACTTTCTGCTTTGGGTGAAGTGAGTTCGTTGTATGCCTGTTCTGTGGCTTCCAGGACACCAGTGCCCAGTAAAAACACAGCAGCTGAGAGTTCAAGGCCAAGTATGGCTACAGAAGATCCTGAATAAGTATTTAGTACCAGCCAGGGCCTCATCTGGCTTGCTAGATGGTGGATCCAAATCGAATGCACCATCTGCTCAGCCTTAATGCAGTTTTAGGGGCAAAGCAGAGAAAATCATATAGTAGGAGCATCCCTCTAGGACCCTTTCTAGCCTGACTTTTGCCTTCAGCATCTCTGTCTGACCCTGATCAGGGAAGAGAAAACCTCACACCCCACCTGAGCCACTCCCCAAGTCATATCACTCCTCAGTTGAAAAGCATGCCCTCTGGTGAGCTCCCATGAGTGTGTCCTCAAAGGCTCCTGGACCCTGAAGACTGTGAGCAGTAATTCTCAAAATGAATAAATAGTTCTAAAGGAACATCTCCTCTGTGTATGAGCGCGCGCGCGAGAAAGAACAGAATCTCAAACAGCTTTTTACATGTGAGGCCTGGCAGCTCTGAGCGAGGAAGGAAATAAATATCTCATTTTGCTGTTGTCTCATTACGTCATTTGTTGGCAGCCTCAGATGATGTTAGTTCTGGGAACTGGCCATATGTTTTTGACAAGATAAGGACTCTTTCTCTAGATATATTGATGGCAATGAGATCATGACTTGAGAAGGTGGGGTTGTAATGGTAAAACCGAGGGTCAAAAATTTAGACCAGAAGTCAGCTACCCAGTCAGAGCCAGAATGTGTGTAGCTACTTTTCATCAAGACAACAGTGAACTGTGGTTACCTGATAGGTTGTGGCTCAAATACATTCAAATTAAAAAAAAAAAATCCTTTAATAATTAAATCTAAACCCAACTGTTGAACCCATTGGCCTGTAATTTATAAGTCAACGAGATGGGTTTACTGACTCACTTTTAACCTTGAGACAATTTTTCAGAAGGCTAATCAGCACCCCCACCAAAGTCTACTTCACCATTCATTGTAAACCTAGGCAGTTGCCTCAAGAGTCCCCCTATGAAAGTGAAAGTGTTAGTCGCTTGGTTGTGTCTGATTCTTTGCAACCTCATGGACTGTAGCCCGCCAGGCTCCTCTGTCTATGGAACTTTCCAGGAAAGAATACCGGAATGGGTAACCATTTCCTTCTCCAGGGGATCTTCCCAACCCAGGGACTGAACCTAGGTCTTCTGAATTGGCAGGCAGATTCTTTACTTTCTGAGCCACTGGGCAAGCCCAAAGCTAGTCAACTGCCTCAGGATTCCCCTTATAAATTTTGACTAATTTTATTATAAGTAGGAAACTCTCCTCATGATAAGGTGTCTAATGGTGCCAGGAGAGGTCTAATGATCCTGAGTATTTTCCATGCACCAGGCACTGTGCTTAGAGCTTTATATCACTTTATATCACTGATTTTTGTATGCTGATTTAATTCTCATGAAATAGAGACTTCTAGAGCCTGAAATTAAACTGAGGCAGTAGCTAAAGTTCAGAGAAGGTAAGTAACTTGTTTAAAATCACACAGCTCCACAGCTTTCAAAACCTTCCAAAGAAATTCATTATTTTTCATAACACCTGGTCCTTGGAGAAGGAAATGGCAACCCACTCCAGTGTTCTTGCCTGGAGAATCCCAGGGATGGGATGCCGTCTATGGGGTCACACAGAGTTGGACACAACTGCAGTGACTTAGCAGCAGCAGCAGCAGCAGCCTGGCCCTTTAATATTAACTTATTTTTGTCTTTCATAATATGTCCCAAGCCTTTACATGAATTTTAATTTAAATTTTCCAGGCATGCCCATGGATATAAATATTTATTGAAATATGCTTTTAAGGACAGTAAATCACAAGTATCTGTAGAAGACACTAACATATAAGGCAGAATAGAAATTCTATCACTATAACTAAACCTGGACCTTCTGGATATTTGCCTAAAACAGGAGTCAACAAACTGTGGCATGTGAGCCAAAACCAGTCTGCCAGCTGCTTTCATAAATAAATAAAGTTTTATGGGAACACTCTTTCATTCTGTATCATCTATGGCTGCTTCCACGCTATAACCACAGAAGTGAGAGCTTGTAACCAAGACTGTATATTCTACAGAACAAAAAAATATTCTTTATCGGCCCTGTACAGAAAAAAGTTTGTCTACCTTTGGTTTAAAAACCACAATAGCGTAAACATAGTACATGTAACTCCCACCAATTCTATAATCGTGCCTGCTGTGTTTACCCAGGTTTTGGCTAAGAAGCAAACTACCAGGGCAAGTAAATACCTTGATGAAATTTCCATCTCGGCCCCTGAAATGGGTACAGACCTTCTTTTCTTTCTACTGGGAAGAGTGAACCAGCCTTTGGGGGACCAAGCCACTTGCCCAGGTCACAGGGCAGGTGGGGGACAGCTTGAATAATGCAGGTGTCAGTGAACACAAACCTGCTCGTCCTGATGCCATGCTAGAACACTCTGCTTTGTGCTTTGTGGCAGCATCTCCCTGAATCTCTGTTAACAACCTTCTCGAGTGATTACTATTATTACAGCTGCCTGATAGATGAGCAAAGTGGGGCTTGACTAGGAAATTCCCCAAGACCATACAACTTACTGCTGACTTCAGAGAGAATGCTTTCATGGCAATATATTGGGTGGCCAAAAAGTTCATTCAAATTTTTCCTTAAGCCCTTATGGAAAAACCCGAAGGAAACTTTTGTCCAACCCAGATACTATCAAAGCATATCGGATGAGAGCTCCATCTGCAGGCCCCCCTCGAGGACTTGGTGGCCTCAGGAACAACAGGTGTGGCCGCCCTTGTGGCTGCCAAGCCCACATTTGTACCACTTGCCCACACAACAGGCCAGTAAGTGGAAAGACAAGGTGTTAGGGAGCAAAAAGCAACATTATTCGGAAAGTCAACAAGCCAAGAAGACAGTGAACTAATGTCACAAAGAACCATCTTAATCTGGGGTTGAGTTCAAACTTCTTTTATGCCAGGAAAGGAGGAGGCAGGAAGGTGTTCAAGTCAGGAGGTGACAGGTGACCGCAAACCTCTGGGCCCCAGCAAGGATCAGAGGAGGGCTGCGGAAACCCTTTGTTCTTGGTCAGTTGACTCTAACCAATGGGGGTCTGGCCATGAAGTTCCTATAAATCTTGACAAGACAATCGTTATTTTTGTTCACACTTCCTTATCTCCCCACGGGAGGCAAATTTCGGGTAAGGAGCTGCGTGCATGAATCTTAAGCTGAAAGCAGAATTCCTTTCACGACTGATATGTCTGCATGCAGGGTTAAGCAGAGGCTTACGACCCAGGTGAAAGCAGTAGGAGACCGAATAAGCGCTCAGAGTGCCAAGCTTCTTTCCTAGTGTGCAGAAATGAGGCTCTGGTGGCCACAAAAGAAGGAGAGGTAGGGAAAGGGGAGAGCCTTTGGACGGAGGATCATCTGCCAGGGTGGGGGTCTCCTAAAACCATTGAACCCTAGTCGCTCCCAGCATGCTCGGGGCAGTAGGACTTCTCAAGCCATCTGCTCCTGGTTCACTGAACGCCAGGTAAAGCCAGTCTCCAGTAGCAGTACAGCAGAAGGAGATTTCCAGTGGGAATGCATATGCCCACAGGTGATTCTGATGTGCACCGACGCCCTGGGACCCCTGGGAACACACTGAAAAGGCCATTTCACTCAGAGAAATCTGGGTAGATGCTGGGCGGCAAAGGGAGCCCATCTTCCTGACTGTCTCCCCCGAGAGCTCTGCCACCAGATGGTCTGTTTGAGAATGGGAATGTGGTGAGTAGCCTAATTTTGCTTTCAGAGCAGAGAAGGGAGGTATCGGGACAGAGGAGGGAAAGGAAAGGGAGAAAAGAAACAGTCAGGTCTTCTCTCTTCTTCCATTCTTAGCAGTGGCCCATCCAGTATGAGCCCTGCTCCTAGGTGGTAGCTGAATAATGCACACCACCCACTGCCCACCAGTGATGTCCATTGTCGAATTTCTGGAACCTGGAAACATGTTACCTTAGAAAAGTGATTTTGTAGATGTGATTAATTATTATTATTTTGGCTGCTCTGGGTCTTTGTTGCTGAGAGGGCTTTTCTCCAGCTGTGGCAAGAGTAGGCTACTTTCTTGGGGTGCATGGGCCACTCATCACGATGGCTTCTTTTGTTACAGAGCATGAGTTCTAAGGCACATGGATTTCAGTGGTTGCAACACTTGGGCTCAATAGTTATGGCACACCGGCTTAGTTGCTCTGAGACAAGTGGGAAATCTTCCCAGATCAGGGATTGAACCCGTTGTTTCTGCATTGACAGATAGGTTCTTTACCTCTGAGCCACCAGGGAAGCCCCTGAAGATGTGATTGAGGTAATAAATCCCAGGATGGTAAGATTACCCTAGATAATCCGGGTGCACCCAGTGTAATCAGACAAACCCTAAAAGCAGAAGACCTTTCCTGTCTAAATCAGGAGAGATGCCACAAAGACGTGCCAGAAGAGGCAGGAGGGATTTGAGGCATGCGAGCCTGTGCTACTGGCTTTAAGAAGTGGGAAGCAGCCTAAGCTGAGAGACGCAGGGAGCAAACCCGGACCTCAGTTCTCAGACTGCAAGGGGCTGAATTCTCCAATGACCTGCGCCAGCAAGGACATGGGCTCTCTTCTGGAGTCTAGTGGTATGGACAGCCCTGCCCACACCTTGATTTTGGCTTACTGAGCCTGAGTTACACTTCTGACCCATAGAAGTGTAGAATAAGAAACTTGAATTGTTTTCGCCTCTAAGTTTGCACTGGTTTGTTAGGGCAGCAATAGAAAATAGCGTTAAGCTCTGCTGGCTGCAGCTGGAATATGGTGCAGGTTGGAGAAATTTGGGGAGAAAGAAAATGGAAGAGAAGCTTAAGTTTGAGTCCCTTGTGAAGAAAGTATACATACCTATTATCTAATCTAGTGACAAACCATCAGTCCAGTTTAATCTGTCACTAACCCCTGAAATGGGAAATAGGAAGAAATCTGAGAGAGAATGAATGCTGTAAGGGACGCTTTCCTGGACTCGCCCTCAGAACGTTTAGGAGAGAGGACTCTCTCCCAGACTAGAGACCATCAATGTCAGGACTCAAACTTCCACTCCTTTGGGCATCAAATCGTTTGGTTACAGTCATACCAGACAGGCACAGGTCCTGAACTCTTAGCTCTTTGGTACAACTGAGGAATTTCTTTGTCACAAGGTAGAACTCCAGCCCCTAACACTCCGAGTGCGCCATCTGCCCATCCTTCACCTCGCCCAGGAACTCTCAGCAATGTCAGAGGGAATGGCGGCCAAAGGCGACGTGGTCCATGTCCTGGGGGTTCTTCTCTTGTCTCCAGTTCTCTCGAGCTGCTCTTTACATCATTGTCTCCGTTTCTCCTCTACCTTGTCTTTATCATGTGGTGGTCTTTTTCCAAGAAGGGAAATAAATATATTGTTTAATTTATGAGGATATAATAATAGTATATCCCTCTGCCTGAAATGTATTCTTAAGTATTACCTTGGTCTGTACTTTAATTGAATTGGATAGAGAGGCACGTCACCTTTGTAAGGTTAACAACCCAATGATTTACAAGACAAGGCACATTTACTGGCAAATAGATTTTAGTAATTGTTCCGCTCCACAGTGAGAAGAACTGTCTGTGCATTGATTTGTCATGACCAGGTTTGTGTATTGATTGGACATGTTGTTTAAAGCCAGGACTTGGGGCTCATGTTGTTTAAAGCCAGGACCTAGAGGAGACAGAAGATCAAGGTTCTGAAACCCACAGCCTAGTATGGATAAGATTAGTAGGCCCCATAAACTTTTCCTGCTAAGAGGACTTTTGCTCAGGGAAAGACTCAGTTGCCCTCAGGAGGCAATGGTGGTCCCAAGATGATAATGGCTTACGGGTGATACAGGTGCCAGAATTAAAATACAGACCCAAGTAACACGGGTTTATTCTTGTTTTAACCTAAGGAAGATGACTTATGCCTGATACTCTGAATGTTTCTAACAGAGGTTCAATTTGCTATTTCTAAGGGAAAGGGGAAAAAAATAGGAGACTTGAGGGAAAATACATGCTAAGGTGGTTTGACTTCTTAAAAAAAAAACTCATTTAATGGTTTCAGCATCAAGCTAGAGGTCCGGTTTGCAAGTCAACTAAACCTGCTTTCGCCACCCTTGCCTCAGTGTGGATTGAGAGCTACAGAATCATCTGGAAACCGGGCCATTCTAAAGAAACCTATGTAAGTCTCTCACTTTTTATTTTCTTACCTCTCTCCAAGAGTATGACTCCAGGAGTTCTGTTGCAAGAGGAGGCAGAGGGCTTACAAAATAGAGGGGCTGGGCCCCTCAGGCCACCAGCTCCCCCAGGTCCTCTGAGCCCCGTGGCCATGGGCTGCAGGCCCTGCTTCCCTTCAGTCTGTGCTCCACGCAGAGAAAGTGACTGAGATGAGTCAAACAGCAACGGCACTCCTTATTTTATTTCTCCAAGGATGATATTCATGTCATAGGTAGAGATCACGGACAGGATATGAGAGAGGAGTCAAGTTGTAGAGAAAAGATCAGCAGAACATGGTCCCACTCGAGAGGGCTCAGGGTTAAAAAGCAAGTGAAAGGCCATGCTTTTGAATGAATGCAATATCACACATGCACAGAGTAACTGTTTTTTNCAGTTCTCAGACTGCAAGGGGCTGAATTCTCCAATGACCTGCGCCAGCAAGGACATGGGCTCTCTTCTGGAGTCTAGTGGTATGGACAGCCCTGCCCACACCTTGATTTTGGCTTACTGAGCCTGAGTTACACTTCTGACCCATAGAAGTGTAGAATAAGAAACTTGAATTGTTTTCGCCTCTAAGTTTGCACTGGTTTGTTAGGGCAGCAATAGAAAATAGCGTTAAGCTCTGCTGGCTGCAGCTGGAATATGGTGCAGGTTGGAGAAATTTGGGGAGAAAGAAAATGGAAGAGAAGCTTAATTTTGAGTCCCTTGTGAAGAAAGTATACATACCTATTATCTAATCTAGTGACAAACCATCAGTCCAGTTTAATCTGTCACTAACCCCTGAAATGGGAAATAGGAAGAAATCTGAGAGAGAATGAATGCTGTAAGGGACGCTTTCCTGGACTCGCCCTCAGAACGTTTAGGAGAGAGGACTCTCTCCCAGACTAGAGACCATCAATGTCAGGACTCAAACTTCCACTCCTTTGGGCATCAAATCGTTTGGTTACAGTCATACCAGACAGGCACAGGTCCTGAACTCTTAGCTCTTTGGTACAACTGAGGAATTTCTTTGTCACAAGGTAGAACTCCAGCCCCTAACACTCCGAGTGCGCCATCTGCCCATCCTTCACCTCGCCCAGGAACTCTCAGCAATGTCAGAGGGAATGGCGGCCAAAGGCGACGTGGTCCATGTCCTTGGGGTTCTTCTCTTGTCTCCAGTTCTCTCGAGCTGCTCTTTACATCATTGTCTCCGTTTCTCCTCTACCTTGTCTTTATCATGTGGTGGTCTTTTTCCAAGAAGGGAAATAAATATATTGTTTAATTTATGAGGATATAATAATAGTATATCCCTCTGCCTGAAATGTATTCTTAAGTATTACCTTGGTCTGTACTTTAATTGAATTGGATAGAGAGGCACGTCACCTTTGTAAGGTTAACAACCCAATGATTTACAAGACAAGGCACATTTACTGGCAAATAGATTTTAGTAATTGTTCCGCTCCACAGTGAGAAGAACTGTCTGTGCATTGATTTGTCATGACCAGGTTTGTGTATTGATTGGACATGTTGTTTAAAGCCAGGACTTGGGGCTCATGTTGTTTAAAGCCAGGACCTAGAGGAGACAGAAGATCAAGGTTCTGAAACCCACAGCCTAGTATGGATAAGATTAGTAGGCCCCATAAACTTTTCCTGCTAAGAGGACTTTTGCTCAGGGAAAGACTCAGTTGCCCTCAGGAGGCAATGGTGGTCCCAAGATGATAATGGCTTACGGGTGATACAGGTGCCAGAATTAAAATACAGACCCAAGTAACACGGGTTTATTCTTGTTTTAACCTAAGGAAGATGACTTATGCCTGATACTCTGAATGTTTCTAACAGAGGTTCAATTTGCTATTTCTAAGGGAAAGGGGAAAAAAATAGGAGACTTGAGGGAAAATACATGCTAAGGTGGTTTGACTTCTTAAAAAAAAAACTCATTTAATGGTTTCAGCATCAAGCTAGAGGTCCGGTTTGCAAGTCAACTAAACCTGCTTTCGCCACCCTTGCCTCAGTGTGGATTGAGAGCTACAGAATCATCTGGAAACCGGGCCATTCTAAAGAAACCTATGTAAGTCTCTCACTTTTTATTTTCTTACCTCTCTCCAAGAGTATGACTCCAGGAGTTCTGTTGCAAGAGGAGGCAGAGGGCTTACAAAATAGAGGGGCTGGGCCCCTCAGGCCACCAGCTCCCCCAGGTCCTCTGAGCCCCGTGGCCATGGGCTGCAGGCCCTGCTTCCCTTCAGTCTGTGCTCCACGCAGAGAAAGTGACTGAGATGAGTCAAACAGCAACGGCACTCCTTATTTTATTTCTCCAAGGATGATATTCATGTCATAGGTAGAGATCACGGACAGGATATGAGAGAGGAGTCAAGTTGTAGAGAAAAGATCAGCAGAACATGGTCCCACTCGAGAGGGCTCAGGGTTAAAAAGCAAGTGAAAGGCCATGCTTTTGAATGAATGCAATATCACACATGCACAGAGTAACTGTTTTTTTTTTTTCCTTTCCCCAAACCCTTGAAATTGTGAAATAGTATACTTAAACATCAGGACATACAATGTATATTTATAATTTAAGTTAGAGGAAACTAAGCCCCTGGGAACTTACCAGCCAGTTTAAGAAAACAGAACCTGAATCCTGTTCCCCAGGATTCCCTCCTCAGGCGTGCCCACCTCCCACCCTCAGAGAGAAAGTGAATTTTGTGTGATCATTTAACTTTTAGGAGATAACCTCTTTGTATTGCTAATATTGTTTAGTTGAATGTAGCTTCAGTTCATTCTTCTTAAATGTTCTGTATAGTTTTTCACAACTGATTTAACCCCCTCTGGTGTGGATAGAAACTTGGATCAGTTCTGGTTTCTGGTATCTTAAATGGGGCTGTTAAAAGCATTGCTGTGCGTCTCTCATCATACACAGGCAAGAGTTTTCTAGGGTAGATAACCCTGTGAACTGGCTAACTCTCTCTTCGTTATGGGCATGCTCAGTCTTAACTGCCTAATGCCAAACTTTTTCTAGAAGTGGCTGTACCAACTTTTACTCCAGCAATGAATGAGAGCTTTCATTGCTCCATACCCTTGCCAATAGTTGATACTATTTGAGTTCTTACATTTTCCTGACCGGGTGGCATAAGATATGTTTCAGTGCAGTTTTAGTTTATAATTAATTTGGATTATTTAAGGTTGAGCATCTTCTGTTGGCTGTTTCTTCTGTGAAATACCTCTAACCTTTTTCCTTTTTTTTTAAATCAAGTTTTGATCTTTGTTATTAACTTATGTGCCATTCAGTCACTAAGTCGTGTCTGATGCTTTTGCAACCCCATTGACTGTATCCCACCGGGCTCCTCTAATTTCCCAGGCAAGAATACTGGAGTGGGTTGCCATTTCCATACGCACTGATTATATATTCTAGATCAGCGCTGCCCAATAGAAACAGTGCAAGCTACGTATGTAATTTAATCATTTCTAGTAACCACATTAAAAAAGTAAGGAACTGGTAAAATTGGTTTTAATACGTTATTTCATTTACCTTAGTTTATATTATCCACATGTACCTGAAATATTATCATATAAAATTACGGATGAAGATTTGAAATCTGGTGTATATTTTAAACTTAGGGTAAATCTCGATTCACCCTAGTCACATTTCAATTGCTCAAAAGCCACATGCGTGTCATAGCTACTGTACAGAACAGTGGGTGTCCAGAGAGAATCCCTCGTGAATCATACTCTTGTCCAACCCGTATCTTTTCACCTTGTGGTTTCTTTTTATAAGCAAAAATTCCTCACTGTACTACAGTCACATTTGATCGATCTTAAATTTTTAGTACTATTTTGCATCTTGTTTAAGAAATCTTTCTCTACGATGAAGTGATAAATAGTTCTTTATTTTTTTCATCTATTAAGGTTTTCAAGTCATGTCCTTCATATTTAAGGTTTTGATGTGTGCAGACTCAGGCATGCAGGCTTGGTGTTTGTTTTTTAAGACAGAGATTCAATTTTACTTCTTCATGTAATCAGCTCTTCTTTGAATAACCCTCTACTGGTCTGCATATCAGCCCTGTTATATTCCAGTTCCCATTACAAGCTTCAGTGTGTTTCTGAATTCTCTCTTTACTTCCATTTCTCTTTTTGTCGTCTTTTCAAATACCAAATGTCTTAATTACAATAACTTTAAAATAAACAGTATTTGGAGGAACAAGTCCCTTGGCTTGCTTTTTCCTTAGAAATTTCTTGGTATATTTGGACCTTTGCTTTCAGATATAGTTTCAAATCACTTTGTCATGATCTGTGAAAATCTTTTAGCAGTCCCTTCATTTTCATGGTCAAGCTTCCATTTTCAGATGAATCATGTTGCACTTCCGGTCTGCCTTTTCATCTGTAAAATGGGAATCTGTAGTCTCATTTTTATAAGATTATTTCTAAGAGTAAATGAAACAATGCACATATAGTATCTAGCACAGTGCCTAAAACTTGGGAAATTTCCAGTAACTGAACAAGTAGTTTTATTATTGTTAGAGCTGAGACATGGTCACCCCGTTGTGCAGAGTGGTGGAATTCTCAGAGGAAGGCTGGCTTTTATTTGTGCAGGACTGCAGTACAGGAACTGCAGACTTGTTGCCACCTTGTCATCACATTCTGATGCGGGCTTTCATGCTTAATAATACACATCTGTGGTACTTAACACTTTTTATTTTCCCTCATTTGGTCACATTGGATTGTTCAGGAACCTTGAGAAGCAAGTAGGCATGAACATATTTGGAAATACTTGAGGCTAGAGCTTCAACCAAGGATTAGGGGCTCTATCAGAGAAGTGAAGATAAGTAATGAGAAACAAAATCTTCTACTCGGCCACCTACTTGCCAGCCATCAGCCAAGATAATGTGTAGGCAGAGGTGAGAGTCAGATTGCCAAATAAAATAGAGAACACTTGCTACATCTGAATTTGAGATAAACAATGAATAAATTTTTAGCGTTTAAGTATGTCCCAAATATTGCACAAGATATATTAAAATTTATTTACTCATCTGAGATTCAAATATAACTGAGCATTTTATGTTTTGTTTTGCTGAGTCTGGCAATCCTAAGTGTGTGTAGGGGAGTGTGTTGGGGGCAGGGGTTGTTACCGTGACTTCTCCAAATTGGGACTGTGCTCTAGTGACTTACTGCAGCAGTTGCCTTTAGATGGCGTGAGATCCTACCCCTACTTTTGGCAAATGTAGAAACTGAGATCCAGAGGCTTAGAACTGGTTACCTGCAAAAAAAAAAGGGGGGGGGATGCTTCTCAACTCTCAACTCTGGGTTTTTTCTAATGCTTCTAAATGGGCAAATATACACAGCCAAATTTTATCTTCCAAATCATAGAGAAGTAGGGACGTTTACCACACTGACGGGTTCTGTGGCAGGTCCTTCTCCCCAGACCAGTATCTGGTCACCCATGGAATTAATCCAGGTCTGAAATGCTCAGGATTCTAGAAAGTGCCATGCTGCATGGGAGCTGAAGGGCATAAGGGTAAGTGACTGGCCTTTGAAATGATAGCCTTGTCAAAGTCTTAGTTACCACAGTGATGGGGAATCAGAGATACTGAGAAAAGCATAGAAATCTTCAGATACAAAAAGGGAATAAAAAATGATGAAGGGGAAGGACAGAGTAACTGATCAGGAAAGATAATGCTTCTTCCTAGCATCTGGAGGGGCTGAAGGACAGATTGGCAGAGAAGAAGTGGGGCTCCACTGGGAGAGGCAAGTGGTATAACAAGACTTGATATCAGAATATTCTTTTCTCAAATGAAGGCTCTTAGACTGAGAAAGGGCTCCCATGGGCCTCTTAGACTGATGAAGAGTCCCATTGCTGAAGTCATTTAAAACCAGAGCTGAACAAGGCAATGGAAAGTGAATCGCAGGAAACAGTCCCCTGGATGTCTTTTGGGATGGACTTGATAATCTAATAGGTCTCTTTCTTCTCTCAATTCCTGTGAATCACTGGCTCATTTGAAAACATGATGCTTAAAACTCTCAGGGAACCAGAAATTGAGAATTTAATTGAAAGTAATTTTCATACCAGTGAAGCACGGTCCAGAAATTTATTGTGTGTATGTGTAAATTTTTTTTCTTAAATTCAGGATAAGGTGAGAAACTACTCTCACATCTTTACCAGGTCAAGGCTTAATTTTCAAGCTTGATGAGTTGTTGCTATTCCTAACCTCTAGTTTCAAATTATTCTTTGTGACACTTGGCTGATTATGTCTGTTTGACTTCATTTTTCTAACTAAATAGTCTTTTCAGGAAATAGATCTTCCAGCTTCCTTCCAAGCTCTAAATAAACATCCAGAGTATCTGTGTGCTATAAAATCACCTCCTCTACGATGCTGATCCAAGGCATGGAAATTGCCTTCCTGGTGCTAGATGCCAAGCCTGGTTGCCCTTCTCAATTGCTCTGCCGCACATCTGAGAAACAAACCCAGCTGTGGGGGAGAAACATCAGGAGTAGACACCCACGATATAAACATTCATGGTTTCCTTCCATTGCAGATGGCCTCGGAGGAGATGAATTACATGAAAACTCAACCTGTTAGCAGCCCTTGATTCCTGCCATGCTCTTTTCCTTACATCATTTCTAAGATCCCTGGCAATAGATGTCTTTTAAAGGCAATTTTGGTAGCAGCTATTATCTTTTGCCTCGTATCTTGCTTGCCCTCCGTGAAATGAATGAACAAATACTGCGGATTCTACCCTTTCTCCCCTGACTCTTCCCCTGCATGCCAACTGCTGCAGCCCATTGTCACAGCCTGAAGGCCTCGCTTCTGCCTTGCTGCTGACAGCTACATGGAGTTTCCCAAAGCAGAACCTTGATTCTATCTCTTCCCTGCTCAAAAACTCTCGGTAGCTCCAGTTTTCTTTCTATGAGACATTTTCCAAACATTAATCTTTCCAATGCCACCTCCATTGTTTGCTACTTTTCCTTCCATCTGTGCTGTTGTTTACTTCATATTTATCTTCAAATGGAACTTTTTTACTTAAATATATTCTAAAAGGAAACTTTGTCAGCAAATGGAAAACCAGTATTATCTATCATAATAGAAGCTAACAATACATAGAATGAAAGCAAAACAAAACAGAATATCTCCTGAGACAGAGCCCCCGAGGCTATAAGCCTGAGGCCTCTTCTCTCTGTATTTGTAGGACGACATTTATTCCTCCAGATCCATTTTCCTCCATTTTCTTTGCTCCCTGCCCCAGGAGGCTGAAGCCTATGGACTAGCCTGGGAGCTCTGTCAGGATCTTGTTTCCAGGTGGGCTTTGAGAGCCCAGTGGGGTCTCGGAGGGAGGGAAGATTTCTGTCAACTTTGCCTCCTCTTCTACCTTGACATCTAGAGATCGTGACATCGGGCCTTTACTAACCCTGGGTTACTGCCCTTGTGGTCAATGGCCCCTTTGTTAACCCTTCCTGGATTCTCCTACTTTTGATAGTGACATCTCTCTCTCCTTGTGAAATTGTTTGCCTCAGATTGGGACTTGAACCCAGGCGCTGGGACTCAAATCCAGGCAAAACCCTGCTTAGGACTTGCATTGTCTCCACTTCAACAACCCCTGTGTCTCACTTGCTCCATGTCTCCCATGAAGTACACAGTTAAATTCCTCAGTCTCCTGGCTGAGCTGAGACTTTATGCAGGCTTTCTGGCCACTTGTACCCACCTCCGACACCAACTGGTTATTCTTCCACAAAGTACATTGTGTTGTAGCTTGTCTTATCATCAGGCCTTCTCTCTGTTTAAGAGCCTCCATTCATTCACTTAACAGTGGTTAAAAGCTGCAAACTTTCAGGTACATGCTAGGTATTGAGCACACAGTGATGGGTAAAACATCCCTGTCTCACAGAGATAAAAGCCTAAAGAGGACTGCAGAAACCCTTATAAGAAAGCCATTACCTTGAGACTCCTCACTGGTAATTTATGTACACACAGACACACATGGGCAACACGCAGCCACTGGCTTACCATTTGGGATGAAACTGTCCTGTTTGGAGGTCATCCTTCCTTGGGAGACAGTTGCCATCACATACACTCCTCAGAGTAAGTCAGAGGGTAAATATACCACATATAAAAGCTCATCAGGGCTTCCCTGATAGCTCAGCTGGTAAAGTATCTGCCTGCATTTTGCAGGAGGTGGTTTAGTTGCTAAGTTGTGTCCAACTCTTGCGACTCCATGGACTATAGCCTTCCAGGTTCCTTTCCCATGGGACTCTCTAGGCAAGAATGCTGGAGTGGGTTGCCATTTCCTTCTCCAGGAGAATGAGGAGACCCCAGTTCAATTCCTGGGTCAGGAAGATCTGCTGGAGAAGGGATAGGCTACCCACTCCAGTATTCTTGGGCTTCCCCTGTGGCTCAGCTGGTAAAGAATCCTCCTGAAATGCAGGAGACCTGGCTTTGATCCCTGGGTTGGGAAGATCCCCTGGAGAAGGGAAAGGCTACCCATTCCAGTATTCTTGCCTGGAGAATTTCATGGACTGGCAGGCTACAGTCCATGGGGCCACAAAGAGTTGGACATGACTGAGTGACTCATTAAAAAAAAAAAAAAAAAAAAGAATCCAATTTGGGTACAAAATGCCCCAACCCAATTTGAGGACAGCAATGAGTACAGTCTATATTTTAAATATGTCTTCCCTGAGATAACTTACAATTGACCCACTGACATAGCTCATCTTTTTGTCTTGATCAAAAGAATGTAACTTGAAGAAGATTGTAGAAGTAACTCTGGCTTCTCTATTGTTTTAGTGGACAGAAGAGCATGTGGGGTTGCCTTAGGTCATTCATCTTGGGTGGTTGGATATCCCTGGTGGTTGGATATCCCTGGTGGTTGGAAATCCCTGGTGGTTTGTGTCCAGGAGAGGAGGAGGAAGTGGAGAATCCCCATCCTGGTTTCCAGAGAGAGCCTGCCTCTGTGGAAGCCTATGGATACCGTTCATGCTATCTCCCTGTAAAGAATGAAGAGTTGAGTTTCCTCAGCAAGAATCACAGCTCTCTGTTTACCTATTTTGTGTGAATAGAAATGAATAGATATAGTTTATTAGTTCATTCTGACAAGAACCCTTTGAAGTTGGCACACCTGTTGCGCTTACATATGAGGAATCTCAGGCTCACTGAGCTCAGGTGCCTTGCCCAGAGGACACCGAGCTGGCGAGTACCCAGGCCCCTGATGCCCAAGCTGGTGCTTCCTATTGTCTCACACTGCTTATCAAGAGACTGTGTTCATGGTATTTGGTTAGGCTGACCTGACCTTGTGAGTATCTGATAGCTTAACACCTGGGCTAACCTCTCTAGCCGTTGCCTTGTTGGGACAATGAGTGATGTTCTAAAGGTAAGTCAGGCCCACTGCTATAACCTGAAGAAAGAGATTGGAGTGCTGTTGCTGCTAAGTCGCTTCAGTCGTGTCCGACTCTGTGCAGTCCCATAGACGGCAGCCCACCAGGCTCCCCCGTCCCTGGGATTCTCCAGGCAAGAACACTGGAGTGGGTTGCCATTTCCTTTTCCACTGCATGAAAGTGAAAAGTGAAAGTGAAGTCGCTCAGTCGTGTTTGCTTCTTAGTGATTCCATGGACTGCAGCCTATCAGGCTCCTCTGTCCATGGGATTCTCCAGGCAAGAGTGCTGGAGTGGGGCGCCATTGCCTTCTCCATTGCAGTGCTGAGAGAAGTCCGTAAGAAGGGACTCTGAATCCTGCCCTGCACGAGCTGCCATTCCTGTTTGTCCTTCTGTTTGCTCACCACCTCTCTGTCCAGACCATAAATTCCACAGGAAAGGGTCATAATTGTGATGTACACCCTTCTATTCCTGGTGCCAGCAATAAATACCTAGTGCATGAATGAACTGCATGAATGAATTCTATCTAAATTATCCAGGTATAATACATGTTATTTAATTCTATTTATCAGAATTTTTCAGCAAAGAGTTCTGTCCTTTTTGACCCAGCATATTATAATTTGTATAATTTATTCATAAAATCCTTCATAGACTACTAATTCCTATGGGACACAGTCCCTTTGTACGCTATGGGATCTACCACCATAAAGTGTTCACAAGAAATAACTTTAAAAACTCTTCTTTGAGGCTATGCTGACTATGGATTTCTGAATAGCTGTGTCTGGGTTTCTCTTTGTGTCAGAATATCCAATGTGGGATGTTGGCATCTCTTTGTCTAGGACATTTAAAGAATCTGTGTTAAACGATGGTTGGGTGGTAGCAGAGGAGAGAAATGAGAAATCTCCACTCCCTGAAGTACACACACTTCACACACCCAGGAGGTAAATTCCTGGTGTGGATTTTAACACCCATGTAGCATCTGAACAAAGTTTGCTTATGTGTCTAGATGACAGGATGATCTCTGAACAGGGGCTCCACATCTCTTATAGGCAGGAAATCCAACCCCATGAAACCCAGGGCACTGTAAAGTTTGTTTTCATCCCCAGATAAAATTGAGGCAAACCCACACATTGACTGAGAGCTTGCTCAGTTTGTCTGTGAGCTTGCAACCCCCCTCCCCGACTCGATGGCATCCCTCCACTCAGCAGATGGGGAACAGGAAAAGCGCCCCTAGAGAGCCAGCATTCCACTACTTTCTTTGAATTTTGCCAAACGGCTTTGCAAGTGCTCTCAAAAGTCACTTATTACCTCTGCGGGTATGAAAATACCCTGTGCAGTTCAAGAGTTTGTGAAATCACGTGAAACAGATTTGAAAGCTGCTCTGGCAAAGCGATTGCAGTCCGAATTAGCTGTGTCACCAAGCCATATCCTGGCTTAAACGATGTTATTTATATCCAACTGCACTCAACAACTGCTGAAGCCATCTGTGGAGCACCAAACTCTCATAGCATTGTCTCCTAGCCCCTCCTTTGTGTGAGGACAAAAAGGGTTGTTCCTCTAACCCTGTGCTTGAGCCCATCTCACACAAGGAAAAAAAAAAAGTCCCTAATAGTGAAGTGCATAAACTCATTGGGATTTCTCGACGTGCTGTACAAACCCAGCACATTGTAGATTAAGAGGCAGAAAGAGGAGAAGTCATTGCCTCCTCATGCCTTTAAATGTGTCTCTCTCTGGAAAGAGGAAATATAGGTATATACAGCAATAACTAGCATCACTGAGGCTCAGTATTTTTGATCTAAAATGGAAGACCAGCATCCACTCCCCAGGGCTGGTGAGAGTTCCTAAGAGACGATGCACTCAGGGCTCTTAACACAGTTGTTATGGGCGGGTAATGAGCTCCTGGTGCATAACCACCACTGCCCAAGGTCATCAGGAAGGCTGTGCGGCGTGTGCGCATGCGCAGGCTAAGAGCGTAGCAACAGCTATCAGGGTACCAGATCTGGTCACGTGGGTCCTGACCTCTGGCAGCCATTGGGCACTGGTTCCAAAACTGAAGTCTCATTCATCTGGGCGTAAAATTGCATGCAACGCATTTTCCTGGGAGCTCAAAAGGTTCTGTGTGGCCACCTTAACTAGAGACCAAAAGTACAGCATTTGCATTTTGATGCCTCCATCTGCTGTTTGATGATCTTACTGTTTGCCTTATCTGTTTCTGTGTCTGCCTGTGTCTTCTGTCGGAAATGAGGTGGTGGTAGATAAAGAGCTTTTGTATGTTAGGGACCTAAATCTGACATCATATAAGGGTGGCAAATACGAATAGTTGTTTCTCACTACTGCCTTAAAAATAAAATTACTTTGCCTTCTTGGTAATGAACCACATTGCTTTCTACATTTGTCTGACTTCACAACCACATCCCCGTGTTGAGAATCTGTATAGCTCCCTGATGAGATACCAGCAGCCATAGGGGCAGAGTCACTCCCTTAAATGATTCCAAAATTTCCCCCATCCAGTCTCCCAGTGCTGAAGAGGGTAAGAATTACTGCTGAGGGGTCTGGGTCTGGGAGAGGAGCCTGAGTAGTCTGCCAAGTGCAAATTTATTTGGAAGGGTCAGTGTTTAGCTAAAAAAGAATTGATACAAAGTTTTCATTTTATTCCATTCAGTATCCATGTTTGTTCTAATGTTGATATTTAGAAGTGTTTAACTTATTGTCCCCCAACACAAAAACGTTTAAGTAAAATTAGGATTGAAAGACCATCTATATTAAGTCTACAGTTTCGCTGACTCCCAGCATATGCCATTTGCTGACTCCATGATTATTAGATAGAGATTTGGAACTGTAAGTCAAATTCTCAATCACCCTTTTATTCCATATTCAAACTAAACTGGGTTTATGTAAGAATAAGTGGGAAGGAACCTAGCTATGGTTTGGGGAAAAATTAGGGGAAGTGTATCTGCAGTACTGATGAAGTATATGACGTTCTATGTCTGCTCTAACATCCAGGGGAGAATTGTATGTAAGGTTAAAACAGAAACAGATCCAGCCTTAGTTGTCATTCATTATTTAACCATTTAGCCACCACCTCCTAGTCTTATTTGGGCTTCCTAGTGGCTCAGATGGTAAAGAATCTGCCCTGCCTGCAATGCAGGAGACCCAGGTTTGATCCCTGGGTGGGAAAGATCCCCTAGAGAAGGACATGGCAACCCACTCCAATACTCTTGCCTGGAGAATTCCATGGATAGAGGAGCTTGGCGGGCTATAGTCCATGGGCTTGTAAAGAGTTGGTCATGACTGAGTGACTTAACACTCCACTCCTAGTCTCATTTAGGCTCTTATCATGAAAAATATTAGATAGTAGATGCTCCAGATATAAAAGGTCCAGATGACCTCTCTGAAGCAACTTGCCTTGGACTAGATAGGTAGGGAGTGTTCAGAAGTTACTTTTCTGACCCTCCTCCAATGTACAGGATGAAATGGCTTTAATTCTTCCCAGTATAACTTCACTCATTGGAAAAGTGTGTATATATATTTATACAAATAAATATATCAATACAGCCTATATACATCTAATATATGAAGGCCTACTGTATGTTAGGTATGAGGATTACCAGTATACCAGTAAAATATCAATGAACTATACAATTAAGGCCTCTGGTCTGATGGAACTCATATTCTAGGGTATGGAGAAAAATGATAAACACCCTAAATAAAATTTCAAAACCCAATATGTGCACCAAAGAAAAATTCTAAGTGTGTAAGTTTGCCTGCTTTTGAGAGGCCAAAGACAGCCTCCGTGAGTAGGCATCATTTAAACCATGATCTCTCTCCTTTTTAAGAACTATTTATTTTTGGCTGTGCTAGGTCTTCACTGGTATGCATAGGCTGTCTCTAGTTGCAGTTAGCAGGGCCTATTCATTGGAAGGACTGATGCTGAAACTGAAACTCCAGTACTTTGGCCACTTGATTTGAAGAACTGACTCATTGGAAAAGACCCTGGTGCTGGGAAAGATTGAAGGCTGGAGGAGATGGGGATGACAGAGGATGAGATGGCTGGATGGCATCACTGACTCGATGGACGTGAGTTTGAGCAAGGTCCAGGAGTTGGTGATGGACAGGGAGGCCTGGCGTGCTGCAGTCCATGGGGTCCCAGAGAGACATGACTGAGCGACTGAACTGAACTGAAGACCCTAGTGGCAGTGCATAGGTTTCTCATTGCAGCGGCTTCTTTTGTTGGGTAGTTGCGGCTTGTGGGTCCTCAAGCTTGGGCTCAGTAGTTGTGGCACATAGGCTTAGTTGACCCGTGGCATGTGGAAACTTCTGTAGCAGGGATTGAACCCATGCCCTCTGCCTTGGCAGGTAGGTTTTTAGCTACTCGACCACCAGGAAAGTCCTAAACCATGATCTTAATAATAAGTAACTGTACTGACCCTGGGGCTTCCCTGATGGCTCAGTGGATAAAGAATCTGCCTGCAATGTAGGAGACATAGGAAATGCGAGTTTGATCCCTGGGTCGGGAAGATCCTCTGAAGGAAGAAAATAACAACCCATTCCAGTATTCTTGTCTGAAAAAAATCCCTGAAAAATGGACAGAGGAACCTGGCAGGCTACAGTCCAAAGAGTCGGATACGACTTAGTGACTAAGCAAGCAAGCATATGGACTATCCCAGAGAAGAGATTTTAAGGCAAAAGGTAGAACTAGCTTTTTTTTTTTTTTTAAGAATCCTAGAGAAGGCCACTATGTTGGATCCTTAAAGAGAAGATTGTGGCATGTTCCTGGAAGTATAGACACCCTTTAAAGAAAGTAATTCTATGTGAATATAGTATTTCTGAGTTCTAAATTATGGATTTAAAAAGTAAAACAGAATATTTAAAGTAAAAAGCTTCCAAAAGACAGAGGGATTTGCAAAATGTCTAAACTTGACATGTGTGCCTTGTATACTCTATATAAGCCATTAAAAAAGAATGTATGGCTTAAAATAGAGTCAGCACTGTAGGTGGTCCAGCTATCGTCTCCCCTAACCCAGCACCTGTCATCCTTTAAATACATAAGGCCCTGGTAGAAGTCACTAAAATGGCAAGCTTCAGGGCTTGACTTCTTTGGAAATCTGCAGTTAACCTGCTCCCCAGGTGGGAAACAATGCTACACCTTATGAGCGACACTGCTTTTGGGGTTGGACCTCTGACCTGTTCTAGGTCAGAGTGTCTGGCCATTCAGAGTAACAGCAGAGCCGTCATGGCTGAGCCCCTACTTCAACGTACAGGCTTCCCTACATTAACTGGATCCTCACAAGCTCATTAAGTAGTTGGTGAATATTTTATGCTTGTTGCACATGAAGGGACTAAGGCTCAGATGGGGGAATGCATTTGTATCCATTAGTAAACAACTAGTGATGGACAGGGGCTGTCCCCCAAGGCTACTCCTCTATCAGATTGCTTGCCAGATAAGTGTTCATACTGGGACCTTCCATCCCTGTTGAATCAACTGAGCTAACCCAGGGGTCACCGTGGATGCAGGTTGTTTCCAGACCTGTAGGTGTGGCCTGGTCACTCAGTGAAGACCCCATCTGGTTCTGGCTTCACAATCAGCTCACTTGCATTGTCTTCTATTCTTGGTTATCCACTGTTATTCATATCTGGCCTCTGCCAGACTTGTCCTCAGATCCGAAGTCTCTACCCTCCATTAATGTTTGCATGAATGAGCTCGATAAATGCATTCATCTGAGAAGGCAAACTGCCTCCCTGTGTATGTTTTAACATCAGTTCAGTATAATGACACTTCCAAGAGCTGACTCATTGGAAAAGACCCTGATGTTGAAAAAGATTGAAAGAAGGAGGAAAGGGGGGTGGCAGAGGATGAGATGGTTGGATGACATCACCAACTTAATGGACATGAGTTTGAGCAAGCTCTGGGAAAGAGTGGAGGACAGGGAAGCCCGGCATGCTGTAGTTCATGGGGTCACAAACAGTTAGACACAATTTAACAGCTAAACAACAAGAATGGCATTGCTGGGTTTAGCATAGATGATAGTGTTTTGAGCTGATGCTGGTCTAAATCATTGTCCTGCTGGGACTATGACAGATTAAAATTCACAGATACACAAATCAGAGACTCCCCACCCCCCACCCCAGGATAAAGGGCTGCCCACAGAATTTGGAAGCTCTTCCCATCAGTGTAAGTGAACGTGAGCTACAGTATGAATGCATTGCTATTGCTTTTGAGAGTGCTTCTATTAAAGCAGACTTAGAAAGAATCCTAACTAGACATCCGTCTGCTACTGCTAGTAATCACCTTATCTGACCCACTGGTAACTCAGGTTGGATAATGGATCAATGAATCCTTGTGTGCCTCTGGAGGTCTCCTGGTGGGCAGTGAGGGATCTGTAAATAAGCCAGAAATCCAACTGTGAAAATAACCATGAATATATAGAGGCTAATTCATAAGACAAAAATGCTTATCTAAAATTAAAACAGGACAAGGCAGAATTGAGATATTGCCTTGTTGTCCAGAAAATTGGCTAAGTTCCACTTTAATCCTGCAGAAGGGCATTTCTTGTGGAATTGCATAATTATTTTGATGTCTTAATAAATGATTTGGCTTTGGAAGGTTAGGGTAGAAAGTCAGCATAAAGTATAAAGTCCGTATTAAGTCAGTGTTAAGTCAGTATAAATCATATAGAAGGGAGGGGGCTGCTGCAGCAACATTAGCTAGGGAACCTACCTGCCCTGCCACGAGGGAAAAATAAAGGGTGAGTAGTTATGGTGGAGATAAAAATTTATTAACACAGGAGTTTCTTTTATTTAAAAAAAAAAATCATTCTCCATCCCTTTGAAGAAGCTATTTTCCATGCTGGCTCAGTTTCTCTTCTACATTTTTAAGGAGAGTTACTTTGCTGGTCCAGTTTATAAGTTTTTGTGATGCAGAACTTTGGGATTGAATGTGTGTGTGTGCAATATACAAACACATGTATGTATATATGTATAGAGAAATGCACTTATATGAGTACATGCCATATATATACACATATATGAGTGGTATATCTGACATATATGCATACAGACATATGTGTTTCTCTGTCAATAGTTTATCTGTTTCTCTCTCAGAATCATGTGGGCTGGAAAGTGAAGAGCATTTCTCGTTAAAAATTGAGAGTAAACGATTTGGAGAGGTTTTGGAATAGTTGTGGAGTCTATGAATTGGAGGTAACAGGAAAGAGGATTTTAAGAATCACCTTAAAGAGGACTTTTTAAGAATCATGTGTAAATTAGGGTTTCAGTCATATTCTCCGAGAGCTGCAAGACTGAAACTTTCCAGGTGCTTTGGCTGATGGACCCGTGTCTCTGTTATGAGGCAGTCCTGGGACTGAATCTCATGGGGCCCCATAATGTATTTACACAAACGTAAGCTACTGTTCCCTGCCCCCAACACATACAGTCCTCCTTAGGCACGCTAATGCATTTTACTTCACTGGGAAACACGATTGGTGGGCAAGGCACCAGGCAAGGGAAAGAATGATTTTTAAAACTAAACCAAGTTGAAGTTTATCTTCCAGAAAGACAAATTTCTTTATTGGCATTCTCAAAGATACAAACGGAGATACTGTTGGAGAGAAAGAGATGGGAAAATGAAGTGACTTGTCCAGTCAGCTCCTTGCTTTCAGAGAAGCCTTCTTTCCAACCAGTGCCCCTTTTCAAAGGAAGGGACAAAAGAAAAGTGGGCTGTGAGAACACGCGTGTGTGCTGCTAGTGAAAATGAGGATTCCAGGTCAGGAGGTATTTTTGGATGTGTTATCCTTCTGGTTTTGTCTCTGATTTGAGTATACTCCATAACAAGGATGCGATGTGTGTGTGTGTGTGTGTGTGTGTGTGTGTGTGTGTGTGTGTGTATGGGCAGGTGCGTGTGCATGCAGGTTTGTACAGGCGCATCATTTTTCTCAGTATCTTTCTCATGGTATCCACATCCTGGATGATGCTGGTTGTTTTCCAGTAACAGGGCTAAGACCTGATTACAGCCTGAGTGCTAAGAGCTTTGGGCTTCCCAGGTGGCTCAGATGGTAAAGAATCTCTGCCTGTGCAGGAGATGCACTTTCGACCCCTGAGTCAGGAGGATTCCCCGGAGAAGGAAATGGCAACCCACTCCATTATTCTTGCCTGTGAAATCCCATGAACAGAGGAGCCTAGGGGATGTAGTCCATGGCATTCCAGAAGAGTTGGACACAACTTTGCAACTAAGCAACAACAAACTGAGAGTTTTGTTGAATCACTAACGTCGATTTTATACATCTCAAGAAGTCATTTAGGAAAGAACTTGATGACGGACTAGAAATTATGGCAACTTCTTGTTTATTATAGACTCTTGCAGAACTTAATGATGGACTCGAAATTATTTCTTGTTTATTATAGACTCAGTACAGAAGAAAATGGCTATTGGTCCATTGTATCTTTAGATTGCCCCCATCCCCAGCCCCCAGCACTCCCTCACCAAAAAAATTCTAGCTGTTATAGGCTTCATATTTATTTGTGTGGAAGCTTGTTTTGTGAGGCCATGAATAAATAGTTAACAAACTAGGAAATAAAAACATAGAAACAATTCTCTTGTGTGTCAGAAAAGGGGAGGAAAAAAAACCCTGTGTACATGTGTGCATGTGTGTGTATGTGCAATCTCAATTAAATTAACTGCTTTTAGAGAACTGTTTCTCTCCACACTTCAGGCAAGAACAAACTCTACCAGCAGGGAGAAGAAATCCAATTGAGGGGTGCATGGCACCATCTATAAAGTGTGAGAAATCACTCTGTCAAGCAAGAGAGGATTGAAATTAAACAGGTATGAAAATTACATGCTCCCTGGAAGAGTGGCTTACGCTCAGAAATTGACTACCGAGTGGAGGGTATGGTAGTAAACTGCTGTCTGTGTAATTTCATCCTGTCACCAGGTAACCGCAGCCGTAGTCCACATGCTCATACAACAAAGGGGCCTGTCTGCTGTGTGCGCAGAAGGAGCCAGCTGGCGGGTTTCTGCAGTGAAGAGTCAAGACCCCTTCTTGGCTCTCAGACCACCACTAGCATTCTGAAGGACAGCCACTGAGAGCAGTGAAGTCATTTACATCGACTAATCCCAATCACACACACGCACCAATTCCCTGTGAAACACAGGATGAATGAAAGTACCCCACATCTGGTGAAACTTGGGGGAACAGCTGCAGGGTAGGCAGCACACTGTAATTAGGGATCACAGTTGTCACAACTGGTAATGACACTCCAGCCCCAGGCCCAGGTCCATAGCATGGTTGCCGAGAAAACCCAAAGCATTTCCAGTAGCTGCTGAATCTCTCTCTTTGCTACCCCACTGAAGGAGGCTTCTTACATGTCTCTCATAAGGATGATCTATATTTCAAATCAGAATATTCTGCATTCTAACCATCACTAGTAACTGAAGACTTGAGGCATACTTCTTGGCTGGCCGGGACCCAGCCGACTGTGGTCATCCCGCCACTGAGAGTCACCTTTCAGGATGCGGAGGAATCATTCCTCGTGAAGCTTTTGTGAGCCAACCCCCAGTGTAAGTTTCCAGACTCTTCTGTACTGTAAAAGGGAGAAGATGCATATAAGCTTATATGGATGTATTTATGTAAGCTTATATGGATGTTTGTATTTATGGCTGGAAAAGCTTGGGAAATGTAGTCCCCCAATTTTTTTTTCTTCTACAAATAATTTGCAGAAGCTTAGAGGGTCCCCAACCTCCAGGATCTAATGTCTGATGATCTGGAGTGGAGCTGATATAATAATAGAAATAAAGTGCCCAGTAAATGTAATAGCTTGAATAATCCTGAAACCATCCCCTCTCACAGCAGTCCATGGAGCAATTGCCTTCCACAAAACCAGTCTCTGGTGCCAAAAAGTTTGGGGATGACTGGCTTAGAGTATTCAGGTGACTTGCCCAAAGATGCTTGGTGGGTTGGAGGATGAGCTGGATTTGTAACTTGATGCTCCAAGGAACATGCTGAATCCTATGATCAGTCTTTATTTTCACATCATTGCTTTGGGCTCTGAAGTTAACTTCTCATGGTCAGATCCTGTCCTATGTTTACACTGACTGAAATACCTTTAACATATAACAAATCTATTATATGGTCAGACTTATTAATGCTAGTTGCCATAACAGACAAATGCCCTAAAACTTAATACCTCAAGATTATCTCTTGTTCATATTAGATCAGCTGCAGTTTGGTGGCCCCCACAGCTATGCTGCCAGGAGTATGTGACCTGCAAGGTCTTGAGTGCAGGGGTAGGGAGAAATGGATAAGACGTATTGGCTCATAGTACGGTGGTAAAATTTTCTACATGACCCTGTCCTCAGCATTGGAGTAGGGGGTTGAGCGGGGAGGGAAAGTGGAGGTGGGAATGCAGAAGGGGCACATGGATGTCTGGAACGCAACCCACCTCAAATTCCAGCATCTCTATGAAGGAGGAAACAGAACNTCAAATCTACTTCCTTTTTTTTTCCCCTTCTTCCCAAATTAATGGTTACTACCTCCAGGCTATGGTAGGGGTGCCATACAAAAAGTAGGAATAACTCAATAGAAACAAAATAAAGTGTATAGGGAGGTGTTTCACAAGAAGTAATGTAACTGACCATCACATTTAAGAAAAACATCTTCACAAATTTTAAAAAATAAAATGACATTTTCTACCTATTAGCTTAGTATGGATTTACAATTTTATGTATTTTTAAAATAAACAATTATATGCATTTGTGATGTCCAACATGGCGATTTGATAAACATTAAAGTAATAAAATGATTACTACAGCCAAGATAATATATTATCTCAAATAGCTACCTTTTATTTGTGTGATGAGAGTGCTTATGGGAAATCTATTCTTTTAGCATGTCTCNTTAGTATGGATTTACAATTTTATGTATTTTTAAAATAAACAATTATATGCATTTGTGATGTCCAACATGGCGATTTGATAAACATTAAAGTAATAAAATGATTACTACAGCCAAGATAATATATTATCTCAAATAGCTACCTTTTATTTGTGTGATGAGAGTGCTTATGGGAAATCTATTCTTTTAGCATGTCTCCGGAGAAGGCAATGGCACCCCACTCCAGTACTCTTGCCTGGAAAATCCCATGGACAAAGGAGCCTGGTGGGCTGTAGTCCATGGGGTCGCTAAGAGTTGGACACGACTGAGCAATTTCACTTTCACTTTTCACTTTCATGCATTGGAGAAGGAAATGGCAACCCACTCCAGTGTTCTTGCCTGGAGAATCCCAGGGATGGCGGAGCCTGGTGGGCTTCCGTCTCTGGGGTCGCACAGAGTCGCCCGACTGAAGCGACGTAGCAGCAGCAGCAGCAGCATGTCTCCAGTCAAGTATAGTATTATTAATTGTCACCATCATGTCTCTGCATTAGATCTCTAGACTTGTTCATCCTGCTACATCCTTAATTCTTTCCTCTGAAGCATTTTGTCCAGTTGAAATATTTAATTGGGCATCTGAAGTGTAAGACCCCAGATGTTGAGGCCTTATATATTTTTAAAATTTTATTTACATATTTCCTTGTACTTATTTTTATAAACTGGCCTCTTCTTCCCCTAGCTCATCTTTCTAGCAACATCTTGCCACAGGTAGCCAGTGGCAACAAACACACACTAATCATACGTTTTCTCTATGATAAGCATGTAGTCTGCTTGCTAAGACAGCATGGACACAGAGCCACTAAATTTGCCGCCCCCCCCACAAAACAGCAGTCACAAACTGTCTACCATCTGCTGTCCAGTCCCTTGCTACCTGCTGCCCGACAGCTACTCATGCTTATATTGTGTGGTTTTTGTTATGACAGCACCTTGCTTCTGAGTTTCAATTTCTGTATAAGGAAAATTAATACCAAGATTGTGGGAGTTTAACACAATAAAAGCCTCTTGGGCCTGCTCTGTCTGGTAGCTTTTTGTTGATCAGTCTTTAAGTCCTGTCTGACTCTTTGTGACCACACGCACTGCAGCACGCCAGGCTTCCCTGTCCTTTGCTATCTCCTGGAGTTTGCTCAGATTCATGTCCATTGAGCTGGTGATGCTATCTAACCGTCTTATTCTCTGCCACCCTCTTCCTTTGCCTTCAATCTTTACAAGGAGCAGAGTCTTTTTCCAGTGAATCAGTTCTTTGCTTCAGGTGGCTTAAGTATTGGAGCTTGAGCTTCAGCATCAGTCCTTCCAATGAATATTCCGGGTTGATTTCCTTTAGGATTGACTGGTTTGATCTTGCAGCCCAAGGGACTCTCAAGAGTCTTCTCCTGCACCACAATTTGAAGGCATTAATTCTTTAGTGCTCAGCCTTCATTATGGTCCAACTCTCACATCCATACGTGACTGTTAGAAAAAACTTAGCGTTGACTATATGGACCTTTGTTGGCAAGTGATGTCTTTGCTTCTTAATCTGCTGTCTAGGTTTGTCATAACTTTCCTTCCAACAAGCAAGCATCTTTTAATTTCATAGCTACCATCCCCATTCCCAGTGATTTTGGAGCCAAGAAAATAAAATAAGTCACTGCATCCACTTTTTCCCCATGTATTTACCATGAAGTGATGGGACCAGATGCCATGGCCTTTGTTTTTGGATGTTGAGTTTTAAGCCAGCTTTTTCACTCTCCCCTTTCATCCTCATCAAGAGGCTCTTTAGTTCCTCTTTGCTTTTTGCCATTAGAGTGATAGCATCTGCATAACTGAGGTGGTTGATATTTCTCCCGGCAATCTTGATTCTACCTTGTCCTAGATACTGTCCACAGTACATGTCTCAGTCTAGAAAGTTCACTTCCACCCAGAGTCCATTGGGTAGAACCAGACATGGGGAACCAACCTAACGGTGAGGAAGCCTGGGGATGGAGGGAAGCCTAAGAATATTGTCACATCTCTGCCACATACACTCAGACACTGCCAAATGGGGCTTCCTGTCAACCACCACTTGAAAGGGTAGCCACAGCATCCAAATTCCCTCTGTTTTTCCAGATAACCGAGGATTATTCTCCCTGAATTTTGTCTTCAAACTCCTGCCTGGTGCACTATAGAGCTGGCTTTGTAAAGGAGAGTGGTCTGGGTTGGTGGTGGCAGGCAGGGGTCTCTCTTGAGGTTCTGCAAAGCTCTTTCAGGTGCACTTTTTGGTTTTCTGCTGGGTAACCTTCTGCCCCTCATTCTAGTCTCTTAGCTGAGAAAGTCCTCAGTTATTATTTATTACTTATTCTTCCTCCCCTTCTCCTCACCTAGCTTCCTTTTCAGGTTAGGAATGCTAGAGTGGAAAGAGCTTTAGGGCTTCTGCTTATTTAATTTTTAAAATAAGGTGTCTTTGCTATTTCTTATTTTAAGAGGAAAGCATGTTGAGATAAACAGAAAATCCGTTAGTATATGAAGAATAAATCACCCACTATTTTATAACTCAGGAAGACCCCTGTTAGTGTTTTGTATTATTTTCTTCCTGTTTGTTCTAGGCGTTCTATTTATATGTATTACTTTGTGTCCTGCTTTTCTTAACAGTGAACCATGAACATAGGTATTGGGTATTTCTGTAAGCATAACTTGGAGGGAATTAATATGTCATGCAATTTTTAACCATTTTAAAGTGTATAATTCAGAAGCATTTAGCATGTTTACAATGTTATGCAACTATCATCTCTGCCCAGTTCCAAAATCTTTGATCACCCAGTAGGAAATAGTACCCATTGAGAAATCACTCCCTATTCCTCCAATTTTCCCAGCATGCAGAAACTACCTATCCGTTTTCTGTCTCTATGCGTTTGTTTATTCTGGATATTTTTTTGAGAAGTGAAATCACGTGACATACGACCTTTTGTGTCCAGCTTCTGCTACTTTGCCTAATGTTCTCAAGCTTCATCCATGTTATATCCTGTATCAGTCAGTGTTTCATTCCTCTTTATGGCTGAAACCTACTCGGTTGTGTAACTATATTTTGTTTATCCATTAATCAGCTGATGGACATTTAAGTTGTTTATACTTTTGGACTATTAGGAATAGTGCTACTATGAAAATTAATGTACACTTTTTGTTTAAATCCCTGTTTTCAGTTATTTTAGGTGTACATCTAAGAATAAAATTTCTGGTAATTCTGTGTTTAAGTTCTTGAGAGCCCATCAAGCTACTTTCCATAGAAGTTGTATCATTTTACATTCCCATCAATGTGCAAGGTTTCCAATTTGTTACTTTTTTATCAATACTTTTTTTCTTTCTTTCTTAAATGATAACCACCTCAGTGTGTGTGAGGTTGTGTCTGGTGGTTTGAATTAGCATTTCCCTAATGACACTGAGGATCTTTTCATGTGCTTATTGGCTATTTGTCTATCATTCTTGGAGAAATATCTTTTCAAGTCCTTTGTGTACTCTTGAGTAGTCTTTTGTGGACACTTCGAAGTTCTTTATTCTGGTTATTAGATCCTCATCAGATATATCTCTTCCAAATATTTTTTCCCATTCTATAGGTCCTTGATCACTTTCCTGAAGCACAACAGGTTAGATTTTCGTGAAGTATAGTTTATTAATTTTTTCCTTGCTTGTGCTTTTGGTGTCATATGTAAGAATGCATTTCCAAACCCAAGGTCATCAAGAATTTAGCCCTGTGTTTCCTTCTAGAAGCTTTATAGTTGTAGCTCTCACATTTAGGTGTTTAATCCATCTTGAGTTATTTTACATGGTGTGAGGAAGAGATTCGGTCAAAATCACTCTTTTGCATGCGTTTATCTAGCTGTCCTAATGGCATTTGTGAAAGAGATTATTCTTTCTTAAACGGAATGGTCTTGGCACCCTGTTGAATGCAACTGACCATAGGTATATGGTCTCATTTCAGGACTCTCAACTCTATTGTATTAATCTTTGGCTCTTACTACGCCAGCAGCACCGTATTTTATCTACAGTAAGCTTTGAATTTGGGAAGGGTAAGTCCGTCTACTGTTTTCCTTTTAAAATAGTGCATAAATATACTAGCTTTCAATGCCCCACATTGAATTGTGTGGATATACTTCGGTTTATTTTTCCAGTCTTTTATGGTTGGAAAGTAGATTAATCCATTCAGATATCAAATATTCATTGTGGGCCACCATTAGCCAACATTTAAAAAAATTATAGCTTTGGGAAGCATAGTAATGCTTGCAACAAAAATTAAAACTGAAGGATGTTCATATACAAAATTGCATTAATAGACTTGTATGCAAATAAAATATTAAAAATCAAAATAGAAAAGAGTACAAGTAGAAAACATTATCTTTTCTCTGCTGAATACTGTAGAAAAGTACCCTCAAATTACCTTCAAATATACCACATGTCCATTCAGACACATTTTCTATATTTGGCATAAGTCATATAATCATCTCCACAAGAATCTCAGACTTAATCCCTTCACTGAGATTTTCATTGCCTTCCACACATAAGGACTATCTTCTCTCTGATAAAGATGGAATAAACTGTGACAGTCTGCCTTATTGATAGCGCAAATTTTAGTGTTCTGGGTTCTCTGTCCCTGTGTGAACTCTCGAGTTGTCTGGTATCAGGGGTGAGACTAGGTTACTTTTATTGTTGTTCCTGAAAAGCTGAAGGTGGACTGGGATGGTGCCTGCGTGTGTCCTCAGTCGTGCTTGACTCTTTCGAGACCATGGACTGCAGCCCACCAGGCTGCTCCATGTGTGGGATTTCCCAGGCAAGAGTACTACCATGGGTTGCCATCTCCTTCTCCAGGGAATCTTCCCAACCCAGTGATTGAACCCAGGTCTCCTGCCTTGGCAGGAGGGTTCTTTACCACGGAGCCATCAAGGAAACTCTGGAATGGAATGATGGCATTCTGTAAATAAAACTAATTTTCTCAGATTTCTGCTTCGATGATATACAACACACAAATCCATTTGAACACTTCCTGGTTCATAGTAGTTAATAAATGTTTTCCAGAAGTTTCCCCAGTTTCTACTCTGCCACCCCCGCCCCCGACCTGTGTTCCTTTACCTGTGTGACCTAGTCTAGCCAGAGGTCATGAACAAGGATATGCTCTTAAGAATACCACTTTAACTCTGACCTCAGAGAAGTTTTCTTTCTTTCTTTTTTAATTTCCCCCACCTCCTAGTTCTGTGTTCAAAGCTATCTGAGAGTTTTGGATGCTTTCTGACAATGAGCAAGTTCAGTAAATTTAATATCCAGCTTTTTGGTCTGAGCACAGTAACATTTAAAAAGATATTACACAGGACCCTTCCTCACTGATACTCCAGTTGAAGGGTAGCAGAATACACCATCCCCAAATATTCTTCTTTTTCATATGGATTATTTTGAGCCAAAGGCAAGTGAGAAGTGGCAGATATAAAGAAAAGCTCTCTGCTCTTCCTAATTTGCTCAAAGTTAGGGTATAAAGTTGTACAGGTGTACCCCTTCCCTCTCTACCAAAAAGGACAGAAATTAATCACTCTAGGCACTTACGAGCCAAGAGATAACATGAAGGGAATCCACATAGCAAACCTTGCTAACACTGATAAGATAATATAAGATAAGATAATACTTATCTACCGCTGTGCTCACTTGCTCAGTTGTGTCAGACTCTTTGCGATCCCTTAGACTGTAGCCCATCATCTACCACTAGATTCCTTATATATTTGATTTTCCACAGTCAGTTGCCCCTTGAAGCACAAAGTCCTTTTCTTTTGTCTTTTCAAATTTCTAAACATTTATCGTTCTTTTGTTAAGATTCTGTATAAGCCCGTGTTCTAACCACATTTTTGAATTATTATCACTGGATACTCCCATGTGTGTGTACAGTGCACATGTTAATAAAACTTTGTTTTTCACTTGTTAAAGTCTTTTTTTTTTAGTCTAATTTTGTCAATCTAATTTCGTTAGGTCTACAGTCAGTATCTTTTGTCTAAGCAGAAGGTTGTGGTGTTTTCTGACACCAACAACCAATTCTCCAATGCCAGCTAAGTGTCCTCACCTCAATTCAGTTCTGACATTGTCTGCCTAGGGTTAGCACTATCCCACAAGTGAAGGGCTCAGTCTTACAAGCCTGCCTTTACTTCACCGCCGGTTGAAAGTCACAAGTTTCTGATGGGCTATATATTCAGGGGTTCCCACCACTCTCTCCTCAGCTTCAGTAATTTTCTATAAACAACTCATAGAACTCAGTAAAGCGCTTTAGTTACTATGACCAGTTTATTATAAAGGATACAACTCAGGAAGAGGGGGAAGGGATACAGAGGTTCCATGACCTCTCCAGTGTGTCAGCTTCCTAGCACCCTTCTGTGTTCACTAACTGAGAAGCTCTCCACGCCCTGGTACTTAGGAATCCCTATAGAGGTTTCATTGTGTCAACCTGAATGATTAAGTCATTGGCCATGGGTGATGTGACTCAACCACACCCCCACCCCCACCCCAGGAAGATTTTGGGGAATCTGAGTTAATGTAGAGGGTGGCAAGAAGGGAGCTAACTCCAGTTACTTTCCCCCACCCTTCCCCTGGCTTCTTTGTGCAGCTGGAAATAAATTTGGAGGAGAAACCGTATCAGGACTGCTTTAGTTCATCTTACTGCCCTGATGCTGTGAGAAAAAGCAGGCAGTGTGGGCAAACCATCTGAATGTGAAGCATCTTTCTACTGAAGGCAAAATCGAGAATGGGTGAGAGAAAACCACTAAGGGTGAGGAAGTACTAGAAAGTTTAAAAAGTTGTTGAGTTACAGCCTGCCATCATTCTCTGCCCTGCGCTCCTGAAAGATTATGAGAGCTTCAGATAGAGCCCTTTGACTGCACAGTGCTTTATAGTTGCAGTGACCTTGTGTTTGAAACTAAAGCAAATACAGTAGTTAAAAATGTTTCTGAGTTCCTTACATTTCCCCACTTTTAATAAGAGAAGTTTCCTTACCTGTAATTCTTCAGTTTTTATCATGACCCTTTATCACGTTCTTCATGTTACTCAGCCTTTCTAATTGATTTCCCCTCTCAACTCTCTGGTTGCCATGTGATGATCCAGTGCTTGCAGGGTTATTCCTTTATTTTTTTGCAAGCTTTTGAAACTCACCTTTCTGCTTCTCAAAATTCACACTATCTATCATGAATATACAAGAACACCACCATAGGCCACCTGTATCTACTGTGTTACCCCTCCCAAAACAGGTTAGTAATTACTTATTTTGATTTCTTAAGGCTTTCATTCCAATATGCTTTTTTTCTTATAGGGCTGCTTTTTCATAACATTAATAACTATTTTAATTTTAGGCTAACAGAAAAATTGAGTGGACAGTACTAGTGAAGAGGAAAAGTTAAAATTTTACATAACCTCCTGCTCCTTCTGCCTCTGTAACTCAGCTTTCTCCTTGCAATGTCTGGATCACGTAGGTCACAGTCTCAGAAAGTGGGGACTTATGCCAGGAACTGGAGCTGATCTCACACACCCTTGTCCTGCTCTTTGCAATTGCCTAGCCACTGCAAACCTGCTTAATCATGCCTGTCCATGTAAAGGGCAGGCATCCGCCTCCCCATCTTGACCACTGTTCTCGCACACACGAAACCCTTTAGTTTAAACCAGCCTATTAGCAGCTAGTGTTGCCCACTATAGTAGGTCTATAAAGACTCTGTAACCCCTTTGCTTGGGGCTCAGTCTCCTCTGGACCCACCGGCGTAAAAACTTGAGTTCTCCAACTCTCCAAGTGTGGTGCTCAGTTTCTCAATTACTGGTTTCTGCAACACAAAGAGTTCCTATGGAGAAGGCAATGGCACCCCACTCCAGTACTCTTGCCTGGAAAATCCCATGGGCAGAGGAGCCTGGTGGGCTGCAGTCCATGGGGTTGCAAAGAGTCAGACACAACTGATCAACTCCACTTTCACTTTTCACTTTCATGCATTGGAGAAGGACATGACAACCCACTCCAGTGTTCTTGCCTGGAGAATCCCAGGGATGGGGGAGCCTGGTGGGCTGCCGTCTATAGGGTCGCACAGAGTCAGACACGACTAAAATGACTTAGCAGTAAGAGTTCCTATATATCCTGTCAAAGCTCCTCCCATCACCCTCACCACACATTCCCCAGTTATTAACACGTTAGATTAGTGTGCTTTATAAAAAGCAATTAATTACAATTGATTTGCTGATACTACTACATTATAGTCCATAATTTACCTTAGGGTTCATTCCTTACACATTCTGTGGGTTTTGACAAATCTATAATGCCACGTATCCATGTGCATGTTCAGTTGCTCAGTCACATGCTGCTCTTTGCCACCCCATGGACTGTAGAGCCCACCAGTTTCCTCTATCCATGGAATTTCCCAGGCAAAAAATCTGGAGTGGGCTGCCATGTCCTTTTCCAAGGGATCTTCCTGACCCAGGGATTGAATACATGTCTCCTGCATCTCCCCATTGGCAGGCAGATTCTTTACCACTGAGCCACCTGGGAAGCCTTTATGTGCCCACCATTATGGTAGATATAAAGAGCTGTTTCACGGCCCTCCACTGTCCTCTGTGCGCTGCCCATTCAGTCTTTCCCTACATAGACCTGGCAAGTACTGACCCTTTTAGATTGGCTTTTTTTTTTTTTTTTAACTTTGCCATATGCCTTTAAGTTTCCTGATGTCTTCTCATGGCTTGATAACTCATTTTTTTTTTATTCCTGAATAACATTCCATTGAACAGATATACCATAGTATATTTATTCATTGGGGCTTCTTAATTGTGAAATCTGAAATTCTGGCTTTCTTTAGTACAACCAAGAGATTAATTACTCTAGATTGCAATTATAACACATTTATCTTGATTTCTATGGAAAGTCCTAATTTTTCAAAATTCAAGTTTTTGTAAGAAACAAGTGAGAACTGTACTTCATCTTCATCCCCCAGCTGATCTCACATGAGGAAAATTTTGTGTGAATATCAACAATATACTGGACATGGTAGAGGACATTGTGAGTTCCAAGACAATAGAAAATCGGAAAAATGGAAAGCATCATACGAGGTAGAGACTGTTCCCCACTGATTTCATTTGGTAAGCTGTCCTCTTTCTCATTAAGAAAGAAGAAGACAAATTATAATACTCTTGACATTTGTGCTTATCTCAGATATATTTACGTGTACTCTACACCATCTTCCATTCTTCGTTTGTGTCTTGGTCTAGCACAATACCAAGTTGGGTAGTCTATGAGGAACAGAGATTTATTTCTCACTGTTCTGGAGGCCAGAAGTCCAAGATCAGGTTACCAAGCATGGTCAGGTGAGGTCTCTCTTGGTTTGCTGACTTCTCATTGCATCATCACTTGGTGCAAGGGGTCAGGGAGCTCCTTGGGATCTCTCCCTAAGAGCACTAATTCCATTCATAAGGGATTCATCCTCATGGCCTAATCACTTCCCACAGGTCCCTCCTCCTAATACCATCACCTGTGAGGGCAGGGTTATTGGGGCCATAAGCATTCAGGCCATAGCATTTGGTAGGTGGTCTCCTCACCTGCACAAAGCTGGATGAAATCCAGGTGACTCACTTGACAGATTCTTTCCCCCTCTCACCCTTCAGCGAAGCTCACGGGCAGGTGAAAAGATGGAGGAAATCCTGATGGGCAAGTTTGTCCTAGGAAATGGCAGCCCACTCCAGGGTTCTTGCCTGGAGAATCCCAGGGATGGGGGAGCCTGGTGGGCTGCCGTCTATGGGGTCGCACAGAGTTGGACACAACTGAAGCGACTTAGCAGCAGCAGGCCAGGCAGGAGGACTAAAGCAGTGAGTTCTGAATTAACATGTGAAGCACACTGTGAGGAGGAACATAGCGTAAGTTCTTAGCAATTTCTGTGTCTTCCATCTCATCCTCTGTCCTCAGAAGCTGGTGGAGTTACCTTTCCTTGATAAAAACTCAGTGAGCATATTCAGCTTACTGGAATAGGACAATTTTGGGCCTAGCAGATATAAAAGTCAGTCTTGTTTAAGCTGGGTCTGATTTGTTTACCCAAGGTGGTAAATCAGGAATGAAGAGACCTGAATGTAAACTTAATCCACTGACGATTTATCGAGGACCTAATAGGTGCTAGAAATTGTGCAAGGTGGCTTAGGCGACAGATGAATCAGAAATGAATTTCAGTCTCAGAGTCTACTGTTTGAGGAGGTCTGATTTCTTCACAGTAAACAGAAAGAAATCTATGTTGTGAGAAAAGAATAATAGAGGTAAAGGACTGGTAGAGACTTCTGCATGGAAACATCCTACAGCGTGAGAACCATGAAGGGAGAACTGAATGTTCCTAGAGCAAAATGTCTGAAGCCCTGGGCGGTGAAAGCTGTAAATTTAGGCAAGAAGCCGGGCAACTGTCCCCATCCTGGTAATAAGCAGGGCTGAGTGTGGAACAGCGTCTCTCTGCCTGCTGTTTCCTACTCCATCCCACTAGAATTTCCTCTCACTGATCCTCTTCTCTTGCTTCTAATATCCATTTCTTTCCTCTGTCTCTTTAAACTGGTCACGAATGACTCAAGATTCAGTATGTATTGACTATATCGAACACATTTTTATGTGGCTGGTTTCCACTTTTCGAAGACGTGTGAAGTAGTTTGTAAGTCTCATAATACTGAGTTTTATTTAATATCTGTGGAGAGTGACTATGCTAAGCTCTTTTTGGCAGGAATATGTAGATCTTATTCACCCTATGTCAAGAATAGTGCCTGGGTTGCAGCTGGTGTCTCTAAGCTGCATTGGATAAAGATATCAGGCTAGACAATCTGGGCTGTGTATTTATAAGCTCAGTGGCAATGGAAATTCCGCCCAATCACTTTTAAGTATCTCTCCTCATTTAAAACATGAGATGAATAACCATGTTTCAAAGTTTACTTGTAAAAATCAGAGAAAATAAAAGGGTAGGAAAACATCTGAAACCATGGAGTATTGCATGTTGCTATTTGTGTGCGTGACATCAGGAGCTCTCAAAAGAATCAAATTTCCAGGCCTGAAAAAGGCCCCATCCAGCCTTTCTAGTTAACTGGGTTTGATATGTTTTTGAAGTTTCTTCAAGCCCTATAATTGCACATTTCAGGGTCATCTCATTACACTAAGCTCAAGACACGTCTCCTGTGCATCTTTTCACTCGGGCCAATATTTCTAAACCTATNTTTTTTTAACTTTGCCATATGCCTTTAAGTTTCCTGATGTCTTCTCATGGCTTGATAACTCATTTTTTTTTTATTCCTGAATAACATTCCATTGAACAGATATACCATAGTATATTTATTCATTGGGGCTTCTTAATTGTGAAATCTGAAATTCTGGCTTTCTTTAGTACAACCAAGAGATTAATTACTCTAGATTGCAATTATAACACATTTATCTTGATTTCTATGGAAAGTCCTAATTTTTCAAAATTCAAGTTTTTGTAAGAAACAAGTGAGAACTGTACTTCATCTTCATCCCCCAGCTGATCTCACATGAGGAAAATTTTGTGTGAATATCAACAATATACTGGACATGGTAGAGGACATTGTGAGTTCCAAGACAATAGAAAATCGGAAAAATGGAAAGCATCATACGAGGTAGAGACTGTTCCCCACTGATTTCATTTGGTAAGCTGTCCTCTTTCTCATTAAGAAAGAAGAAGACAAATTATAATACTCTTGACATTTGTGCTTATCTCAGATATATTTACGTGTACTCTACACCATCTTCCATTCTTCGTTTGTGTCTTGGTCTAGCACAATACCAAGTTGGGTAGTCTATGAGGAACAGAGATTTATTTCTCACTGTTCTGGAGACCAGAAGTCCAAGATCAGGTTACCAAGCATGGTCAGGTGAGGTCTCTCTTGGTTTGCTGACTTCTCATTGCATCATCACTTGGTGCAAGGGGTCAGGGAGCTCCTTGGGATCTCTCCCTAAGAGCACTAATTCCATTCATAAGGGATTCATCCTCATGGCCTAATCACTTCCCACAGGTCCCTCCTCCTAATACCATCACCTGTGAGGGCAGGGTTATTGGGGCCATAAGCATTCAGGCCATAGCATTTGGTAGGTGGTCTCCTCACCTGCACAAAGCTGGATGAAATCCAGGTGACTCACTTGACAGATTCTTTCCCCCTCTCACCCTTCAGCGAAGCTCACGGGCAGGTGAAAAGATGGAGGAAATCCTGATGGGCAAGTTTGTCCTAGGAAATGGCAGCCCACTCCAGGGTTCTTGCCTGGAGAATCCCAGGGATGGGGGAGCCTGGTGGGCTGCCGTCTATGGGGTCGCACAGAGTTGGACACAACTGAAGCGACTTAGCAGCAGCAGGCCAGGCAGGAGGACTAAAGCAGTGAGTTCTGAATTAACATGTGAAGCACACTGTGAGGAGGAACATAGCGTAAGTTCTTAGCAATTTCTGTGTCTTCCATCTCATCCTCTGTCCTCAGAAGCTGGTGGAGTTACCTTTCCTTGATAAAAACTCAGTGAGCATATTCAGCTTACTGGAATAGGACAATTTTGGGCCTAGCAGATATAAAAGTCAGTCTTGTTTAAGCTGGGTCTGATTTGTTTACCCAAGGTGGTAAATCAGGAATGAAGAGACCTGAATGTAAACTTAATCCACTGACGATTTATCGAGGACCTAATAGGTGCTAGAAATTGTGCAAGGTGGCTTAGGCGACAGATGAATCAGAAATGAATTTCAGTCTCAGAGTCTACTGTTTGAGGAGGTCTGATTTCTTCACAGTAAACAGAAAGAAATCTATGTTGTGAGAAAAGAATAATAGAGGTAAAGGACTGGTAGAGACTTCTGCATGGAAACATCCTACAGCGTGAGAACCATGAAGGGAGAACTGAATGTTCCTAGAGCAAAATGTCTGAAGCCCTGGGCGGTGAAAGCTGTAAATTTAGGCAAGAAGCCGGGCAACTGTCCCCATCCTGGTAATAAGCAGGGCTGAGTGTGGAACAGCGTCTCTCTGCCTGCTGTTTCCTACTCCATCCCACTAGAATTTCCTCTCACTGATCCTCTTCTCTTGCTTCTAATATCCATTTCTTTCCTCTGTCTCTTTAAACTGGTCACGAATGACTCAAGATTCAGTATGTATTGACTATATCGAACACATTTTTATGTGGCTGGTTTCCACTTTTCGAAGACGTGTGAAGTAGTTTGTAAGTCTCATAATACTGAGTTTTATTTAATATCTGTGGAGAGTGACTATGCTAAGCTCTTTTTGGCAGGAATATGTAGATCTTATTCACCCTATGTCAAGAATAGTGCCTGGGTTGCAGCTGGTGTCTCTAAGCTGCATTGGATAAAGATATCAGGCTAGACAATCTGGGCTGTGTATTTATAAGCTCAGTGGCAATGGAAATTCCGCCCAATCACTTTTAAGTATCTCTCCTCATTTAAAACATGAGATGAATAACCATGTTTCAAAGTTTACTTGTAAAAATCAGAGAAAATAAAAGGGTAGGAAAACATCTGAAACCATGGAGTATTGCATGTTGCTATTTGTGTGCGTGACATCAGGAGCTCTCAAAAGAATCAAATTTCCAGGCCTGAAAAAGGCCCCATCCAGCCTTTCTAGTTAACTGGGTTTGATATGTTTTTGAAGTTTCTTCAAGCCCTATAATTGCACATTTCAGGGTCATCTCATTACACTAAGCTCAAGACACGTCTCCTGTGCATCTTTTCACTTGGGCCAATATTTCTAAACCTATTTCCTTTCTTCTCCCCCCATCTCCCCACTACTGAGGACCTTAATGCATGTTAGGGAAAGGTAAAGTCTTTGCCTTTATAACTTGACACGGATGCCAAGGTCCTACAGGTTTATTTGTAAAAGGGGTCGTTATGTAGCACAGAGCTCAAGGTTGCATAAAGAATACCTGGAACCTTTTCAAATTTCAGCCCATTAGCAGGTCTGTCCCCTCACATCCATCATTAGACTCTTCTCTGAAGGGAATTTAAATGTCACTGCCTTTGTAAGGGCGGTTTGGGTGATGCGGCGTGTCAGAAGGATGCACATAGGTGAGCCAGTCTCTTCCAGACTCAAGGCCATCGGGATCCGGCCCCAAGATGTCCTCTTGACATGCATGTGCGGATTGTAAAAGGCTTCTGAACAAAAGATGCCAGGAGAAGAGGAAGGGAAATGACATGTTGGATAATTTCCAGGCTCTTAAGGCATCTGAGAGAAGAGTAGACAGGAGGTTGGGAGTTCTAGGCCACTCACTGCCCCAGCTCACATACCCTCAGGCATGTGCACACACAAATTTATATACCCCACCCAAACTAAACAGCACTGGGAACAGCCAGATCATTTCTTTTATTGAGGTTAAACACCTTTACTATTAAATAAGATTTATTATCTTACTGTTCTCCAGTCAGATGTCCAAAATCAGTGTTTTTGTAGGGCCACGTTTCTTCTAGAGAATGTGCTTCCTCTTCTGCCCCAACTTCTGTAGGTCATCTGAAGCCCTTAGCTCACAACCTCCTCCTCCATCTTCAAAGCTGGAAATAATGGATTCTGGCCTTCTCATACCGCCATCTTTTTGGTTATATAATGCTCTCTTCTTCCAAAGACCCTTGTAATTACATTGGGCCTACTGATGGAGGTAATCTAGAATAACCTGCCATTTTAAGATACTGATTTCATGGACAAGTCACTTGTGAGTGAAGCAGTCTCTCAGGAATAGTGTCAGAGCAGGGTGGATTTGTGCTTCCCTTGTGGGTCAGCTGGTAAAGAATCTGCCTGCCATGTGGGAGAACTGGGTTCAATCCCTGGGTTGGGAAGATCCCCTGGAGAAGGGAAAGACTACCTGCTCCAGTATTCTGGCCTGGAGAATTCCATGGACTGTGTAGTCCATGGGGTCACAAAGAGCTGGACACGACTGAGCGATGTTTACTTTCAAGGGTGGATTCACTGTTAGTTCCTGCCCTCATTTACTGTGGCCTGTGCAGTTTCACAGTCTCTTTCACAGGTGTTTTGGCTTGTCAAGGGGAGGTCTTCTGTGGACCAAAGCACTGTCTTCATGTTGCAGCAGATACATCCCAAAGTGGCACACTTCAGCCATTCTCTGTCATTAACAGAATAACAGGCATCAGTTTCCCTAAGTCAGCATCATCTTTTCTCTTGATGATAACTGTCCTCAGGGAGGGGGCTCTCCTATCACTTAAGGGAGCCCACCAGCTCTAGCAAAGATAAGGCAGGATAAGGACTCAACACAAAATCCAGTTCAGAATAACTTAGTTTATCCCAAACTCCCAGCTGGTTGGCACTAAGGTGGCATTTGCTAATTGCTGCCTTATGGAATGAGAACCCAGCAGGCACATTTCTTAAGGGAAATTAGGCAACCATGAGTGTGCAAGAGTGGGTAAGATGAAGTGTCAGGGAGAAAGAAATTTTCCTCTGTTCTTCTAGGCTCTTCTGGCTGATCTGAGAATTAACTGAACATGAGGGATATTAACAGGAGAAAATAAAAAATTAATAACATGTGTACATGGGAAAGACCCAAGAAAACCGACGAAACGTGCCAAAATAGCTGAACCCTTCCCCTTAAATCCCATCTTCAGCTAAAGACAAAAGAGGGTGTTTGGGGGTAATGGCTTGGGACTTCAAAGGGGGAAGGCAGTCCACGTGATGATGGAGACTCGATATTTGCTGGGCCAGGCAGAAACAGGAGACACTGAGTGGACCCTGAATTTCCCTCTTTCCATGTGCTCATGTAGTCTCTATATTTTGCAGATATGCCTGGTGATGGCTCTATTCATGGCACAGCCTTTATCTAAATTCTCTAGCCAGTTAAGGGGGAAGTAAAAAGAAAGACTTCCTGACTATCCCTTTTCTTAAAAATAATCAACCTGAGTTGATCCTCGTGCCAAAGAGATACATTTGGCTAGGGACATTTTGCTCTCCTACCTGGGGTTGCCAGATAAAATACAGGATGCTGGTAAAAGTTGAAGTCCAGGAAAATGATGAAGAATTTTTATATAAGTAGGTTCCACATATGCCCACTTAATTTGAACTTCTGGTAACCGACAAATAGTTTCTTAGTATGCCGTTGTTGTGCAGTCACTAAGTCATATTTGACTCTCTGTGTCTCTGTGGACTGTAGCCCTCCAGGCTCCTTTGTCCATGGGATTTCCCAGGCAAGAGTACTGCAGTGGATTGCCATTTCCTTTTCCGGGGGGTCTTCCTGACATAGGTATGTTCCAAACACACCCAGTTACATTTCAATTTCAGATACACGAATGAATTTTTAGTATAACTATATCACAAACATGCCCAGTTGAATTGAAATTTCTAAAACAATGAATTTTTTTTTTTCTCGCAAGTATAAGTATGTCCCGTGTAATATTTGGCCAAGGGGGTCAAGTTAGGTGGAGAGAAGGGAGGCCTATGACTGCTAGCCCTTCAATGTTCTATGGAATTTGGGAAGTTTCCAAATGAATCAGAAGAAAGTGTGAGGAAAAGTGTTGAAGTAAAGAAACACCACCCTCATCAAAAAGGAAAGACAGTTATCCCAGTTACTACAAATGGAATAGTTGGATTTAGGCTGAAGAGGAAAAATAAGTAATTATTGTAATCCCTAAATGTTTTGGTTATACTTTTCATTTCTAAATTTCGAAGCATTTTTCTTATAGTATGTTCTTATAGTATGAGTGCTTTACTTTAATTCAAGTAAGTTCCACTATTTACTCTAGAATTTCTTTCTTGGAAAACCTATCCGGCAAGAAATATATCTTTGTCCAAGTTCATTTGATTCTCTTTCTCCCTGCTTCCTAAGGGGCTTCCCTGGCGGCTCAGCAGTAAAGTACCTGCTGGCAATCCAGGAGATGCAGGAGACTTGGGTTCAGTCCCTGGGTTGAGAAGATCCCCCAGAGGAGGAAATGGCAACCCACTCCAGTATTTGCTCCAGGAAAATCCAGTGAACAGAGGAGCCTGGTGGGCTACAGTCCATGGAGTCAGAAAGAGTCAGACACGACTGAGTGAGTGAGCACATGCGCTGCTTCCTAAAACCTGTTCTATTTATTTGCACGTTTAAAAGAAATGCTCACCATTTTCTTCCCATAACCAGAACCAAACAAGTAGTTAATCATTTAATGTGGTTTCTCTCCCTGACATCTCGGAGGGGACTCTTGGCATTTTGTAATAGAAACACAAGGCAATGTGTCTGTGCCCTTTGCCCACCTTGGATCTGGCTTCCTCCTAACTTATGCCTTTCTTCTCAGAAGTAGTTCAGTGCCAACCTCTGCCTTCTGCTTCATTACCAAATATGCACCTCCCCTGGTATGTTTTTCTTTGGGTGAGAGGGTGAAATGTCTCAGTTTAATAGCTTGTGAGCAGAGATGGCTCCTGAGTAGCCACGTGATGCTTGGCTGCCTGCAGCTTCGGTGGGAAAGGATCAATCTGGCATGTAAAAGCAGGCACAGATAAATTGCTAAGCACTATAGTACAATGATAGCATGCATCTCTGAAATGAGAATCTTGAAAATCAATAAGAATTGAAATTGAAAAAGGAAGAATTGTAGCTGTCAAAATGCAGGATGTTGGCAGGATACTTGAGTCGAGGTCCACGCTGGCGTCTCATCTCTGGTGCCCAGGAGGATCATCTGTTAAGAAAAGTTGTCTCCAGGGTGACCTTTGTCATGTCTGTTTGAAAAACACTGCATCTCAACCCAGGGGCTAGATTCTTCCCCAAATCACGATTGACCTACACATCACGACGTCCAAGTGTTAGAAGGTGTTTCCTGAGCATGGGGTCGGGGGGTGGTTTCTGAGGATAGATGTGAAGCCAGAGTTCAGAGGTCATGTGGGGAATGGGGTCTGGATATAGTGAGGCTCGTTTGAAACACGAGTATGATTAAAAACAACAATCTGTTTAGCAGATTTGCTAGGAGTACAAGCTGCAACAGGGCACAGTGAGAAAGTGAGTTACCATAAAGACACTGGGCCCAGAGGCCTCTCTTGTCTCTGTTATAAAGTGAAATTCAAAATAAGTGGCTTTACCTTTTTTAGCCTCCTTTTTTAATAGATCTTTATTTTTTCCCCAAAACTGTATGAATCTATATTAATGCAAACAGTTCCTATTGCTTCATATTCCTGGCAACCCTTGGTCATGTCAGTTACGTGTGCAGTTCGGTTTAGTCGCTCAGTCTTATCTGACTCTTTTTGACCTGGTGGGCTGCAGCACGCCAGGCCTCCCTGTCCATTGCCAACTCCTGGAGTTTACTTTGCGTTGGTTTTCCATCTGTTTTTGTTTAGTTATTCTAGTGGTTAAGCAGTAGTGGTTTGGCATCATAACTTTCTCTCCTTATTTCTGATGAGGTTGGACTCCTCTGTATTTCTGTAGCACCGTTTACAGATCTTTATTTGTAAACTGAGAATGTTTTTGCAAATATTGAATGCTGACTATTTCTCTTTTTCTTACTGACTCATTATTTCTATCTCCCAAATACCTTATAAATTATGTTAATTATTATAATTATATATATTAATTTTTATAATTATATAATTATAAATTATATTGATTACAAATATCATCTCCCTTTCTATGTATTTCCTTTTTCCTCTTAATGGCATCTTCTGATAAACAATTCTTGATTTTAATGTAGTCCAATTTATATGTATTTTTTACGGCTCATGTTTTGTCAGATTCTGTTTGGATCTTTATTTTTCTACCCCTTATTTTTTTAAGAAAGCTTATGTTACGGCATATCTCTCAGTGCGTTGACTACCTCAAGCTATAACTACCTAGCATATCTGTTCAAGAGGACAATTTTGCTTTTGCAACGTACATCATATAGCATAATTCACAGACCAAGCAATTCTATCAACTGCTTTCGCAAACTGTGCCTTGAAAATGTACAGACCGTCATTGGCTTGAAGGTAGAGAGATGAAAGCCCATACACGTGCTTTTGATTAGGCCCATGTTTATCTTTCACAGTTAAGCTTTCCTGGGTAACATTCTCTGGAGCAGCACTTCCCAGGCATCGGTATGCCTCTCCAGCACTCAGGGATCTAGTCAACAGGCAGCTCTAGATTCAGTAGGTCTGAGGGGACCTGAGCCTCTGCATCTCTCCTGGGTGACGTGCATGCTGCTGCTTAGTGAATCACACTTGGAGGAGCAAGGCTCTAGCGCAGGGCAGTTTTGCTAGCATGAAGAATCCACAGGAACATGACTTATGCACTAGCTGCTGCCTCAGTAAGATCTTAAATAGATTAAAATGTTCTTTTTGCTTCCCCCCCACCAAGATGTAGATAAATGAATTACACAGACCTGTAGTCTTGCTCTTTTTTTTTTTAGATAAGAAGTTGACAATTTCAGTTAGCAATTGCTAATTTCAACGTAAAAGTCTAAAGTGGTTCAGTTTGCCTTGATCATAACTAACAGAAGCTTCTGAGGCTGAATCCTGTACTGCTGAAACCAACCAGTGGTTGAGCATAGATTAGTATCTGAAAGAAATGTCTTACTATACAATTTGGAAAAAAAAGTTTAACTTGAAATTAATATCCTTTCTCTTTTCCCCTCCAAATACTTTCCACTCCGCTTTCTCCAGCCTACTCTGAAGACTAACATAATAATGACACTATACACTTTAGTATCTTGAACACAATGTTTAGAAATATCCTCTGAATCTGATAACTGCATTTTAGGCTTCAGTTCAGTTGCCCAGTCCTGTCCAACTCTTTGTGACCCTGTGGACTGTAGCACACCAGGCTTTTCTGTCCATCACCAACTCCCAGAGCCTACTCAAGCTCACGTACATCCAACTATCTGTCATTGTCCCCTTCTCCTCCCACCTTCAATCTTTCCCAGCATTAGGGTCTTTCCCAATGAGTCAGTTCTTCCCATCAGGTGGCAAGAGTATTAGAGTTTCAGCTTTAGCATCAGTCCTTCCAATGAATATTCAGGACTGATTTCCTTTAGGATTCACTGGTTNTAATTTTCTTGAAGAGATCTCTAGTCTTTCCCATTCTGTTCTTTTCCTCTATTTCTTTGCAAAAGTCCAAGGGACTCTCAAGAGTCTTCTCCAACACCACAGTTCAAAAGCATCAAATTTTCAGTGCTCAGCTTTCTTTATAGTCCAACTTTCACATTCATACATGACTACTGGAAACATCATAGCTTTGACTTGGCTGATTTCAAAGAAAAGAAAAATAAATAAAAAGGTTTTCAGGGGAAAACCTGGTTAACACGGCCTGGCCAGCGGATCAAGGTTCACATTGCCAGCGATGTTACACTAATAGCAGGTACCCCGTTTGATATAACACAGTGAGCAAGTCACTTTAAATCTGCAGCCTCTTTTTCCAAAACCCATAACCTCAAGGTAGTCATGAAAAAAACTCAGACAAATCTAAATTGAGGGATGTTCTATGAAACACCTGACCAATTCCTCCTCAAAAATGTGACGGCTATTAAAGAGACTATGAAACTGTCACAGACCAGGCTGATTAAATGCAGCATCATTCCCTGGATTGAATCTGGGAAAAGAAAGAACGTAATTGGAAACCTAATGAAATCCAAGCAAGTCTAGAGTTTAGCACAGTATAGATACAGTATTGTATCTATACTGGTGTCCTAATTTTGACAAATGTACCATAGTAATGTTAAAACATTAGGGGAGGGTGAGAGGTATATGGGGAATTAAGTAACACAAAAATCAAAACTACCATGGATTCAAAGACAAAAAGCAAAAGAACACCTGAGTCTTAAAAACAAAAAAAAAACAGTCCTTAAATCATGAAAGTAAGCTGAATCTCTCAGCTGACATTTACTGAATTGCTTTGAAAGAAAGCAGAGTCTAGAGGAACTGTTGAAAAATCTGCCGCGTGACTAATCCCAAGTTGGATCCCGATGAAGGGAATTGGAGAGAGCCATTAGGTGCACGAGGCCATCCATTTTCCCGGAGCTATCGACCGCGGCGGTGCCCTTGTTCCCCGCGCATGTGCCATCGGAGAAGCTCCCCTGCTGGAATCGAGTTAAGAGGAAACATCACAATCAATAAAAGACACTCTATTTTCCATTTGCTCATTGTTTTTTAAGGGCTTATTTTATAACAGCACAAAAAGGATTCAATTTAATATCAATTCACCTTCTGGGTGGGGAGAGGACTCTAGATAATTGACTTTTAGTGCCTGATAAGGCTTGTGACAAGGCTCGCATTTGCTAACATTTTGACCAAATGGCAACCTCAGCCATGGAGGACCCAGGGGAAGGAGATGCTCAGCATTCCTTTGTGACATCGGAACCCCTTTTAGTGTAGCAGCAAAGTCAATGAATGTCGCTTGAGCACCCATTGGTTGCGGAAATATGCTGGTCAAGCACCTCGCATAGTTCTGTTAGGAAAGTTGATCCAAAAGAGTTCCTACAAATTTGCCTGCTAGGCTCCTCTGCCTCTGGGATTTTATAGGCAAGAGCACCTGAGTTTCCATTTCCTCCTTCAGGGGATCTTCCTAATCCAGGGATCCAACCCATATCTCCTGTGTCTCCTGCATCGGCAGGTGGATTCTCCGCAACTAGCACCGTCTTTCATTAAACTTAAATGGTAAGATCTGTACATCTTTGGCCATAGCCCTGTCTTCAGTGTAGTAGATGCTGAAATATTTGTTGACATGAAGTATAGGAAAGTTCTAGGAAAATGTTTTCTTATTAGCTTCTTTGTGCTGGGATCTTTGAGGGACCCTGATAAATAACAACCTCCTCTTGAATTTTGACCAACCTGAGAAATAAGCCAGAGCAGGTGGCAAATGGAGACCTAAACAACTATTTTATTACTCATAAACAGGTTACAAGACATGGCTCGTCTGTAAACCAACATGTTTCCTAACTCTCAGTTCCAGAATTAAAGAGAATGAACCCACCCAGATACAGTCTGTATTATACTAGACAGTGTTTGAGTGGAGTTGAAGGTCACCTACCTGTCCTTCCCCTGTTACACTCCACTAGAGTTCACTCCACTGCCTTAATGTCCCCAGTGGACATATTTGCTGTATGTCTGTTTTGGTGTTCACAGCACTTCCTGGTAGTCTTAATAAATTGCATTATAAATTATAGGTCTATCTTCCCCAACCTCCAAGCTAAGGTTATAACTATTTTAGGTCAAGGCTTGACATCTATTATTTTTATGTCTTTTGTGCCCAGTGGAATTCTAGGCACAGAGTTAGCTTTTAGTAAATATTTGTTGAAAGACTAAGCTCTGTAATTCTGTGATTCTGGAGGTAGTTTGACATCAGCTTTCTCGCTTCATTTGCATTGAAATCATCACAATTATTACATGGCAGCTTCTTTATGACACAGTGTAGGGACAGAAGGGGAAGCTGAAGCTGTGTGTGATATCGATTTTAATAGGCACATGTTTGCTTAAGGAAAACAGCTGGAACTTGACGCAGTAATAAGTAGTGATTAGCATAAGTGTTTGCTGCCTGTGTGCTAACTTAACTACCTCTCACATTTGCAGTGTGTGTGTGTGTGTTTTAAGACTTAAGGACAATGTGAACATAATATGTTCCGAAAACTAAATAGAGTTATAAGTTGACTTTTTGTTCTTCATATTCTCATTAACTGTTATATGCAAAATGCCTTTGAAGATATTTCTGTAAGGAACGTTGGTCTTAGATTCCAGTGGGGTATGTGGTAAAACTTGGTAAAAAAGTGGATCCCCAGCATGCACCCCTAGTGTTTTCTGTTTCAGGAGGTCTGGAGGGAAACCAGTGCTGAGTATGTTTAACCGTCGTCCAGGTGACTCCGATTCAGATATCCTGTCCCTCGTCTTAGCAGTAAGGGATCTTCCAGTTGAGGAACAGTGCGTGCATGCACGCTTGGTCGTGCCCGCTCTTTGTGACTCCATGGACTGTCGCCTGCCAGGCTCCTGTTTCCATGGGATTATCCTAGCAAGGATGCTGAGCGGGTTGTAGTTTCCTCTTCTGAGGGATCTTCCCAACCCAGGGATCGAACCCACATCTCCTGTAGCTCCTCCACTGGCAGCAGACCCTTTACCACTTGAGCCACCTGGGAAGCCCCTGAAAGGAGCTGAGACCTGCTCAACTAGCTCAAGGTTAAAGGCCATCTTTCTTGTGTATAGACATCTCCCAGGAATCTCGGGGATGGTACACAATCTAACTTCTATAAGGTCCAGACCAAGGCAGCTCCTGGGATTGACGTGACCTTCACTTCTCTTTCTCTTGCTCTCTCTAATTTATTTTTTTCCTATGTGTCTGATCTCTTCTAACCCTCAGCCACTTGCCTTGAAGTCTTAAGAGCCTTTGGACTTTGTGTGTGTGCCACCACCCACTGCATCCCAACCCTTCCAAAGTTCTCAGCAGCACCTGGGAACTTAACTGTGTGGTTTGTTTTAAATTCCTAAGATAGAATCTAATTGGTGTGGTGCATCTTCTGGAGGCCTGGGACACAAATCAAAGGTCAGGACAACCTCTGGAGAACCATTCCTGGCTGGCTACTCATTCCTCATCCAGGCAGCTGGGGGCTGGTGGCAGAAGGGAAGGATCTGTAGAAGTTAGTAGCTGGAAGGTGAAAGGGCATCCTGGGTGGCTCAGTGGTACAGAATCTGCCTACAATGCAGGAGACGTGGGAGATGCGGGTTTGATCCCTGGGTCTGGAAGATCCCTTGGAGGAGGAAATGGCAACCCACTCAAGTATTCTTGCTGGGAAAATCCTATGGATAGAAGAGCTGGGTAGGCTATAGCCCATAGGGTCACAAAGACTCTGACATGACTCAATGAACACACAAGTTATGGTCAGGAAGGTGAAAAAGTTCATTACAAACACTTGTACCTTCTCACAATTTCAACCTTAGGCTTTGTGACAACTGACAAAATAGAGAGTGGATTCATCTTAACAAAAGACCTTTACCTTAAGGAAAGTTTGCCACAAGGTAGGCAAAAAACACTGCTATAGAGATTGATGTTTTAATAGCAGAAGTACTTGGAGGGGGCTGTTCTAAGATGTTTCCATATTGCGGAGCTTTTAGAACCCAAAGGCTAGTAGATAGGTCATACTCAACCAGGGAACAGTTTCCAGTCAGTTGAGTCAAGCATCCAGTGCTTCTTAAATCTCAATACTCCAGGGAATGTTATAGTAAACCCCATCTTAGTCAGGTAGAGTTTTCCATGTGCTTTTTTTTTATCGGTGGGAAGTGAATTTATATTTTATTTATCAGAGTCAGTCTGAGTATAATTTACATGATGCAACTTTACTTGGATCAACTCACTTCACATATTAGCAGTAAAAATTCAAAAAGCCTCATACTCAGATTTGATTTCCTGGGTAACATAATAATTATTTTGAGTTTTATGTGTATTTGTGCAATGAGAAAAGCTACAAATTTTAGAATCGAGAATCAAATTATTAAAACTTGAAAACTGTCCCTAGGTTAGAAAGATTTCATTTTGGACAATGCAATGAAACTTAAGTAATTATCCATGTTGTGTGTCTGTGCATTTGACAGCAGTGCCTTCAAAATATTTTGATATGCAACCTTTCTTCTTTCTCTTTGTGTTGTCAGACAACACGCCAGCTGTCAGATGGAGAAAAGCAGGAAAGTTTGGCACCGCTATTCCTGCCACCTTTACCACGGAGTCCCTATAAATAGCATAGTAGGATAAACCCGCCGCAGAGGGAGAGCAGCAGGTGGCACTCGTTGTAGCAAGAACTGAAGGTGTAAATGAATTTCAATGTCTTCATGATACCAAACAACAATCAGATTACAGAGAATGAAGCTTTTGTTATGGGAGAGGCCAATATTTCAAGAAAATAATGATGGTGATACTTTTCATTATCATGCAGCGTCCCCTTTGTAAGAGGTTTCAAAGAAGAAAGCAACCTGTTTTCGCAAGAGCCAATTTCCCCTTTTCTGTCTGGAGTCTCTCTGAACTCTGTCTATTAAGAAAGAGGAGGTGGCATTGATCTGAGCCAGGTGGTAGGTGGAGGGAATTGAGTGTATTGTTGAAACGTTACTGTAAAATACATCTTGCTCTAATTACCAGAGAAGGAAGTCACAGCGGCCTCCCTCAGGAGTGTTCTTACTTGTTACCCTACTTCTCAGCTTGTCTGTTTCCCATTCTTTGCCGTTTCAAATTTGTCACGACTTCTAAGGCCCATCTTAAGTTCTTTCTCCTTTCCTCTCTGCCCTGCGTGCTCCATATTAAAGGAGGCTTCCTCTGACCACTACACCACCAACAGAACCACAGTACGTCACCTGGTTCAGCATCTGTATTCTCCTTCAGCTGTGGCTTATGCTCCGTGTTTATAACTGCTTGAGAAAACAGGAGGTGACTCCGCCTGCAGTGGGCTCGCACAGCCTCCAGCATGTGTCTAGATCCACAACAGTCGCCCTGTGCTTTAATTCTAATCAACCCAACCAGAACATCTTCTAGCCCCGCAGAGAGACAGTTGCCGATAGAAGTCATGGCCCCTCTCACCTTCTGCCGTCTTTTCTTACCTTCTGCCACTGTCATCTCAGCTCCCAGCCCTGGCCCTTCTTGCACCTCTGGCCCTGCAGTTGCCCCTCAGGCTCAGTTTGAGGTTCAGTTCCCTCAGTTTGGTCAGATCCACTCTCCCCAGCCCTGCTGTATTTGTAAGTCCCTCTGAGTCCTGGTCCCTCTTTCTCCAGCCTCCAAGATGAGGAATCAAACCACAGATGCTCAGCTGTAAACATTTAACCTTATCTCTTGCTGCCAATCAAAAGCAAGGCAAGCTTTGTGTCAGTGCCAAATCTGGGCATGATCTGACCCCCATCTATTTCTCCAGCCTTGTTCTTGTGCATCTCTCCCCTTCCCTCATGTCGTTCTGGCCTTTTCGCCCCTTGAAACTTCAGGACCCTTGCACTGCCATCCCCAGAAGGCTTTCCCTGCAGCTGGTCACATGTCTGGCTCCTGTTCCTCTTTCCAGGTCACGCTTAAATGTTAGGTCACCTTTCCTAAACTGACCTCATCCAATCACTCTCAACCCATGTTTACTATCTTCATAGCATACATTATCATCTATAATTAACTGGCTTATTTATTACTTTGTTTATGGCATCCCACTCCAGTGTTCTGGCCAGGAAAACCCCACTGATGAGTAGCCTCTAGGTCTACAGTTGGTGGGGTCACAAAGAGTCAGACAGGACTGAGCACGCACGCACAGCATAGTGTGATGAGGGCAACGGCAGTTCCTCTGCTTCACCAGCTGTCTGTTGCCATCAGGAGAACAGAGGCTCCTGAGAGCAGGGATTTTATTTCTTCTATCACTGAGAAGGCATTGAATATGGAAAATGCTTCATCATAGTTGAATGGTTGCATGTACATGGAAGGAGTAAAAACTTGGAAAAATAAAGTTCTTTATTGATCTCTGCTATTTTCTTTCACTCTAGAGACCAGGCCCTTTCTGTTGCTATGTATAGTTTGGCACCTAATTGAGAACTAAATTGTTAATGTCAGAGATGCCAAGTTGTCTTAGTAAACTGGGGCTGGATATCCATGTCAAGCCTTGATTAATTACCTGGTTTCCTCACATTTAAGTAGAGAGTGACGCCAGTTCTCATCAAGCATTTGCCGAATCTACCATGTGAACAAGACAGTGGTGCCACTTCTACTAACTGTGTGGAGAGGGAACTCCACCCACAGCTCTTTTTGCTTGGCCCTATTTAATGTCCAGATGGGGCTCTGCCCAGTTGTCCTGGTTGATGTATACACCAACGCAGAAGACCAAGTGACATTAAGTACCTGTATTGCACAGACAAGCAATCCAAGGCTCAGTCACAAAGCTCTTAAAGAATAACTTAAGCAATCAGGAGTAAATATACATTCTGGTTGTGAAAGCCAGTTTTACGTGATTCCCTTTATACCACTGTCTTTCTCTTGATTCTCTGCCCCATTTTTCCAATTTCTTCCATTCCTTACAATCAGTCTACCTGAATGACATTTTCATGACCAACAAAAGGTGACTCCCATGGTAATCTATGGGGTCCTTCATGATTTCCCTTAATGAGCTTTCCCTTAGTGTTTATGGGAAAGTGTTGGAGGCAGTCTCCTTTCTTCACTCTAGGGTGAGATCCGCAAGCATTTTTTTGTTTTTTTTTTGTAAAGAGCTAGATGGGAATTTTGGACATGACACAAGATACAGTGAATTTCTGCATTTTTTCCAACAATTTAAAAATGTCAACTTATTCTCTGCTCCCAGGTAATTCGAAAACAGCCCACTTGGTCCTGTAAAGTATAGTATGATGGCTTTTGCTCTTAGGGAAGAGCAGAAATATTAGCTCTGGATTCTTAAGCCAATACTATGTTGAGTTTACTATAATATATTAGGTATGTAATTTAATATATACAATGTATAATATCATATAATATAATAAACATGCATTTTATATGCACACACACTCTGAGATTTCCCAGGCAATGTCAGTCTCCTAAATTTGTTGACCTTGCCTTCTGCCACAAACACGTGTCTCTTTTTGGGGGTTTGTTTACTTCTACACTTATGTCCTGGCAGCCCTCTGAGATTCTTTAACATCATAGAAGGTTAGAAGCATTAGCCAGGAGAAATGCTCTCCCTGGGGTGTTGCTGGACCTGGCATAAGCTTTATCATGGTGTTCCCTACCTGATAGTTCTTTCTTTTTCACCTTCTCTCCTTAGAGGTCCAACAGGGCCTTTGTGCTTATTCATTCTCCCAGCTCCTTTCTGGGACACATCACTTAACCAAATTATCATTTGACTTAATTCCCAGATTTTTAGTAAACAATAAACCTTTGTCTTGAGAGTATTGCTGTGCTGGTAAACCACTAAGGCAAACAGGATTAGAACTGTCTAGAGTCATTTCTCTCTGTGTATGAGTTAAGGGCCTCATTTTTAATGGGAGGAAAAAGTAACAGGTTTAAGACCTTCCAGACGATACTGGACCGAGTTGTTGGATTATGCCTTAAATCATTTTTGTCTGTAACACAATGACTTGACTTATTTCTATGAAAAGTTCTTCTCGGTGGGTTGTTTTGTTTTCACTAATTTTTTACTAGAGTATAGTTTTGATTAATTTTTACTGGAGTATAGTTGATTTGCAATGTTGTGTTGATTTCTGCTAACCCTAAAAAAAAAAAAAGATGAGCTAATGCCCAGTGATTTTTAAGAGGACTTTACACACCATCCAGAGACAAAGCTACAAGGATCCCCGCACATGAGTCCAGAACAGAGCTGCACACTAGTCATCAGGCCTGGTCCCGGGTACGTGATTTTACTGCCTCCTTCCCGGTATAGGGATGGTTACACTTCTTGCTACCTTGCAGTTAGATGAGGTCTATGACTTGCTTTGGGTGAATCAGTCTGAGAGGAGATGACATGTATCTCTTCTAGGTGGAAATATCTAGCTGCCAGAAGAAGACAATGAAATGCTTCCATTTTTCCCCAGCTTCAGGGAATGTGGGAGCACTACTGAGATGAGACTTCCATCCACTAGGGTACGGTAAGCAGAGTCCCTCCCATCAAGCCATGCAGAAAAAAATGTGGTGTGACAGAGAAATAGACCCCTGTGCTTGGAAGTCACTGAGATTTGAGGCTTTACTGTTACTGCAGCATGACCCAGCCCATCTTGACTGCTGAGCTGAATAAGAAAAAAAAAAAAATCTCTTAAGCTGCTTGTTTGGAAGAATCACTGTTAATAGTGGTTTCCAGGTAGACAATTTCTAGAGACAGCTGTGCCATGCACCACCCTTGTTGAGCGGGAGCTATGGGCAGTTGTATGTCTTTGAATAGGAAACCAAAGGCCAAACCTCTATCACAAAAAGGGAAGAACATGCCCTGGCAATAAATAAATAAGTAATCCAGATACTGGGAGTGAATGCCATTGCATTGTATTCTGCCAAAACTTACAGAGTGCATCTGAATGCAGGACACCATTAGAACTTCAGACTGTTTGACCAGGCAGTTTCTGAAAGAAGACTTGTAAATATTCTCTGGGTATTTTTTCTTGTGTTCTTTGTGGCCAAGAAATCTGCTCTGAGGACATAGAAATAGCAGCTATTGTATCTCTGTGTCGCTAACTTACACGTGTGTTCTCTAAAAAGGGAGACACTGATGAGAGTAGAATCCTGTGGCTGAGCCTTGGAAAGGACCGCCGTCTCCTTTGTTGTGTGCATGGGGCGGCTGGTCCCTCCAGTTTGCTGAACTTGACCAGAAGAAGCCCCTGGCTACTCACATGACTTGGGTTTGTTCTGACCTCCTTGGATTGAAACTTATTGCTAGTTTAGTAGGCCCTCTCTGCCAGCGTGAGCAGGTAATGTGAAAAATCAAAACTGACAGCACATTTAAATCAAACCCCTATGCCAGATTGTGTGTCTGTACATCTCGGGGAACAATTTAAATCCTTAGATGGAAAAGCAAACAGCTCTCCTGCAGTTGCTGGAGGGTGGGTATTGAAGGGAGAACTCACTAACCACTGAGAACCTGGGGCCAGGCAGACCAGGTTTAGATTGCAGAGAGGGACATTTAGCCACTGACCATTCAGGAAACCTGGAAAAGCCACAGAATATCAAGGTAGCCGTGCTTATTTTGTCCTCCCCACACTTGCAGCCACTTGAGAATTTCCTGCCCTAAACAACATCACGAAAGCATCTTCCTTTTCTCCTCTTACTGCAAAATAACCAGATTTATTCAATACTATTTTTTGTGAAGCTCCACAAGACTATCATTTTGTTAGCTAATTAAAGAAAGGTCAAACTGAGGAACAAGTAGTCTCTTCAGCCCAGATGTTTATGATAGAACCTGGGACTGAGTTCCCTCTGTCTGCAGGTCTTCTGTAGTTGTATTTTACCACTGTATGAATATAGAGACGAAACTTTGGAAGTTTTGAATCATAAATATCTCCGTGTGGAACAGGAGAGTAGAAATGTGGCAGGGGACGCAAATCAGAGGCTATTCTGAGGGAGAGGAAAGAATAAAAATGTCTGTGTTGGCAGAGCATTCAGTATTCGCCTTTTCTGTCCAAAATCATTACAGGAGCCGTGATGTCAATACTTTTGATACAGGAGCCAATACCGGATATTAGAAGTAGAGAATCTCTTTGTTGTTAATGTAAAGGGGCAAGGAAGTAGCAGTTCCTTTAGTAATATGAGTCCCATGGTTAACATGCGCAGAATTGAGCAGATATTCAATTTTGAACACCTTTGCTTCATGCGGTGGGATTAGAGGAGTGTGTTGCTTCCTGTGCAAAGCTTTGTCAGTGTCCAGTCTGTGTATCTCAACTAGTGCAGCCGATGGGCCCCAGTCAGCTCAGAGCTTGTATGTCCCGTGACTTCTGGTTCTACCGTGGCTGCTACAACCAGTTCTCATGGGCTTTAAAGCAGGCTTGCACAGGTATAAGTAGACAGTGTCTTGCTTGGGTGCACGCCACCTACCTCCTGGGTTTGAAGTAAGGATTCTCTGACCCTGTGGCACAGGGTGACTGTCAGAGCTGCTTGGCAGTTACAGCTTGGGGATCTGAGAGTTAGGGTCAGCCTTGGCCAGTGGGAGCTGAGAGTCAGGGATACGTACTTCCCCTCCTCACCCCCAGCGGGACACTCCCAAAGGCACATTTCAGAAGGCTTCACAGAAGGTCCTCGGGGGTCAGACATCACAGTGCCCGTGGTGGAGGCCACTCTGATAGCACATGTTTGCATTCGTCTCCCCCATTCCCTGGCTCCACCTCCCAGCCCCTCACTCCTGCCCCAGATACCCATTTGCCAAAGAAACCACCTGCATACAAAGTTTGTCTCAAGATGTCTTTTAAGGAAACCTGTCCTAAGATATATTTCTATTCGTAGGCCTCTCCCGCCTTCTGCAGAAGTGTACCATTTTAGACTAAATTCAGTCTGACTGCTGTCGGGACATTATTAGTGAATATGAAAGAGCCCCTCACTTTTCCATTTCTAATATGGTTTTAGCACCAGGGGCCAGTGGACTAAAATGATCCCATTAAAATGGTCAGTGACCTATTTTTCCCTTTTGATATAGGAGAGGTTCTTTTAACGTGTGTTTCTGGTTCACTGTATTGCTCCTCTGTGAGCCTCGTTATAAAGCCTCGACCTTGTGAAAGAAATTAAAGCATAGGGCCATTTCTTGATATTCTCCTCCGTTATCTGTATGCTTTTGATCTTTGTAAAGTGTAAATAGTCTGGGGAGAGTGCTGACGAGGACAGCACCATAGCCTTGATCCTCGCATGAGCTGATTAGACTTGCATGGCAGAAAACCACCACACAGTCTGAAATTCCATTCTGAATTCTGGTGGACCGTGGTCTAAGCATTTGTTTTAGGTCTCTTGGTAACCCTGGGTGGCAGATGACAACACACATTTTACTCTCCCTCCTGAACCCTGCATGCAAGTACCTGTGATTCAGATGTGTAGTGTTGCCTGTCAGGAGGACACATTTATGTAATGGGCCATGTTCAATTGAGGGCTTCCCAGGTGGCACAGTGGTAAAGAATCCTCCTGCAATGCAGGAGACACAAGAGACATGAGTTCGATCCCTGAGTTGGGAGGATACCTTGGAGAATGAAATGGCAACCCACTCCAGAATTTTTGCCTGGAAAATTCCATAGACAGAGGAGCCTGGTGGGCTACAGTCCATGGGGTCACAAAGATTCAGACACAACTGAGCACACACATGTGTTTAGCTGGCTGAGTGGGGCCCAGAAGAGACTCCTGTAGGCAAAGCCCTTCGATGGTCAGATGCACGAGTGGTAGGGATTAAGCTCTCCACACTGCCTGAGGCCTCTGCTGCATAAGTAGGGTTGGTTCCCTGCTAAGATGGCATAGCCACCTAGACACCCATGAGTGTGTGTGTGTGTGTGTGTGTGTGTGTGTGTGCGCGTGCGTGCATGCGTGAGTGTGTGTGTATAAGGGCATGGGGACCAAGCTGAGAGAACTGGAGTCCACCACACTGCTGAATGCTCTAACTCCCACGAGCTCAGGGTACGTTGACTGTGGCGCATTCTCCTCACCCCAGATGAGCTGGTGCTACTGCCATATTTCCAGTGGCACCGACTCATTTGGCAACTCAGGAAGCTGCTGCTGTCCATGAACTTCAGAGAATGCCCAGCGGCCCCGCAGGATGTCTGCAGCTTGGAAGAGACTTTGTTAAACGTAGAATCGATTCTATAGGGCCAAGTATGTTTGTTTTTAATCTTGCGGTCCAGAACGTAGGGTGTTCTTTCTTGCAGGAGAGATTTGTAAAACATAAAGTTAACCATTTTAAGGTGTATAAGCAGTGGCACATGATACACTCCCAGTGATATAGGACCACCATCTCTGTCTAGTTCAGCATACTTTCATCTCCCAAAGGAGACCACACAGGGGAGCGGTAATGTGGTTTTAATGTCTGACAACGTCGATAATCGCCTTTTTGTGAGGAGGGAAAAAAATCCAAGAACAAATCTTATGCTTTTTAATTTTATTCTATTTTAAAATAACATGCTTTTGGGCTCCTTCAAATTTATAAAGGCAATACATTTTCAGTGCAAAAAAAACTAAAAAAAAATCATGAAAATCAGAAGTACCATCAGTCACATAGCAAAGTACATACAAGGCCAGTTTGGAAAAAATAATCTCAAAATCTGTGTCTGGGTGGAGGTGTGGACCTGTGAAAGAATTTGCACAGTGACTTTTTGTCAAGCTACTGTGTGATTTTCCTAAGTCTTTTCTAGTGTATGTGAGGGTGGGTTAGGATCAGGTCAGACCTGAGGCAAAAATCTGAGCCCTGCAACTTTCTAGCTGTGTGACCTCGAATAAGACAGGTAAAATTTTTCTGAGGCTTGGCTTTCTTGCCTGTAAAATGGGGTTAATACCCCGCTTCATGAGGCTATCTTGAAAAGGAAATGCCTTGCACACAGAGTGAGTGCTGAACAAATGACAGTTTTTAAAGAAGAAGCAAGAAGGACAAAACCAGGCAGAGAGACTGATGTTTGGGGGCTCACTCGGCCCAGACTCCAGGCTAGTGCCCTTCCCAGTCGTTTCATCATCACAGCAGGCTTGATTTAAGCTCATGCCTCCACAAACAGTCAGACTCCCACACTCTGAAGCCGGAATGCCAGACACCTACCGCTGGGCACTGTCATCCACTGCCAGAGCCCGTCACCCAGTCTAAAGCACCACGACCCTGGGTAGCGAGTGAGGCTGTGGTGCGCCAGCCCCAGGGGGCACGATCAGAAGGTGCTGGGTGGCGCGGCCGGGTGGTGTGCTCTGTGCCCGCTGACTCCGTCAGTCGCAGAGAAGGCTTTGGAACCAGCACCTTCTCAGGCTGTACGTACCACTCTTTGACAGGCAGGGCCCTGGCTGCCTGGGGGTGGCGGCTGTCTAATTCGTGTAGCTGAGAGGAGGCTCACATCCCAGGTTCCCAAGAGCTGGTTTTGTGCAGGGCCTGCGTGCCCCATCTTCTGGGGTCCATTATGGAGTGAAACTTAGAATCCCACTGCTTCGGCCTGGGTGATGTGTCCTGCCCCTTCAATTTGTAATGCATTTAGCAAATTGTCAAACACCTGTGTGTTAGATACCTTTCAAGGTGTTGATATCTGGAAGTCAGAAGATATGGTCCTGGCCTTCCTGGGAGTCCCTGTCTAGAACAGCCATTCCCCAGAGTACCCTATGGATTTTTCCTCTTGCAAGGTGTTGTCCTTGGCCAGACAGGTCTGAGTAACTGTGTATAGGACAAGACTCTTGAAGAGTCCTAGCACATATTAGCATCTGAAACTTATAAGATGTAAAAAGCAAAAAGGAAATTCAGTCTAACTTGATGTTTACCACTCTTGTCTAAACATGAAATCTTTTTGCCATTTAGCACTTATTAACATCTCTGGGAACTGGTGTTCCCTGCTGGTCTAGAAGAAATCTGTCACAACCTAACAGAAGTTTACAAAGACTGATACACAGAACTCTCCAAAGATTATCCTTCATATAGACGAAGCTCTACGGAGTGCCTTCAGAACCTTTGAGATCTGATTCCGTTTCAGAAAGTTCTGAAGCAGGCTCTGTATGTCAGAGAGGCTAGCAGGTGTGTGTGTGTGTGTGTCTGTGTGTGTGTGTGTGTCTGTGTGTGTCTGTGTGTGTGTGTCTGTGTGTGTGTGTGTCTGTGTGTGTGCGCGCGCGCGTGTGTGTGTGTGTGTGTGCGTGCACGCGCACGCCGTGGGGACCTGGATACTCACATTCCTCAGCTCCAGTCAGTCACTGTTGGTTGGTGGGAATTCGGTCAGAACACTGAGAGCTTAAAGTTTCTCAGGAGAACATAGAAATCTGTATTGTTTAAATATGAATTTTCACAGCATTAATTTATCTTCCAGTTTATTAAACATTGTGCTGCCCAAGCACAAAGAAAATGACAACAGAATTCTACAGCTGAGTGCTATAGATGAGCTGCCAGGTTGTGACCTTGTGCTGGGGAGATGGGGTTGTGACCTATTTGCAAAGTAGTGAGAGGCATAAAACCAAAGGGTCTGTGAGGCAGACCCCATGCTGACATAATTACATTGGTGACCAGACCCTCCACGCACTGGTGGTTTTCCGCATCCATCTGTTTTGCCTTGTCAGTCAGTGGCCTTGATATTAACTCAAATGATATTTCTTCCTCCCTGACGCAGTGTCTGCAACTATCTTCCAGGACAGCACAGCCTCCTCCATTCTTGTTGCTATGCTTTCTTTCCTCTCCAGTGCTGGAAAGCACCAGGCCTTCTTGTTTGACCCTGACTCCTTCTTTATTTGCACTCACTTCCTTCGAGATCTCATGTGGCCTCGTGGCATTCAGTGCCATCTCTAGGCCAAGAACATGCGTATTTACCTTGCCAGCCCACTTCTCCTTTCTGAACTCCAGACTTGTAGGTCTGAGTCTCTTGTCCTCTCCAGTCTAGTAGCTCTTGAACCTGGCAGAGCCCAAGTGGACATCCTGGTCTCCCCAGCCCCCTAAATCTCCTCCACACACAGCCTCCCCACCTTGGTCAGGGTCTTGGCACTAGTTGCAATGGGACCATGCAGTTAACTCTCTCACTTCCTTCAAATCTAATTAAATGTTCCCTTCTCCCTGAGTTAGATGCCATATCCCATCCTTGGTACCTCTGATTTTTCCCATCCTGATTTATCCTCTTCCAAAGCACTTCTAGTATACAACATATTCATATTCACTATGTTTTTTTTTTTTTCTTCAGCAGCTGCCTCATCATGCTAGAATGTAGATTCCACAAGGGCAGGAAAAGTTGTCTATTTTATTTATTGTTGTACCCTTAGATTCAATATCAGGCACATAGTAGATGCCCAATACATTCTTGTTGAATAAATAAATGCCAGTTGTCACTTGGCAAAGAACTCAGGAGAAGAAATATATATAAAAGTTCAAGCTTGTCATTAAAGTTCAAGTGTTATCTACTAATTATATGGATCTGAAAACCATTGGTGTGGTTTGAACCACAAGCCATCTGAATATCTTCAAAATGTATTTGGTATATTGAAAAACTATTATAGTAGAAGCATGTTTTAAGAAATAGTATATAAACTATATATGCATATATATGTAATATTTTAGCAAAAAGTTTTCCTAATCAGGAATTTGACATCTTATTCTATTGATCAGATATTGTAATAGACATCTGACTGTTTAAGCATTCTACTAGCTTTCTACTAGGCTTCCAAATTAAAAAAATTTTTTTTAAAAAAGATACTGCTGACTTCTCCCTCAATTGAATAGCTCATTTCCCAGTGTGTTGCTAATCTGTAGTTTTGCCCCAAAGATAGTATTTTAAAAACTTTCACACTGAGTTCCTTTGTGTATCCAAGACAAAGTTATTATCAAAATTATTACTCATGTTCTTTGTCATGCAAAAAATCATAAGTAATGTTTTTAATAATGCAAGCCATTAAAAAGTGGATGGGCTGAATTCATTGAATCTGTTTCTCACCCACTTTTGGAAAAAAAATTTCTCTGCACAAAGGTGTAACCCCTTGCTGCCCATATGAGTCTTTCCCCCTATTTTTTGATATAGTTTTAACTATGTATTTCATTTATAGATTCAGAACCAATGCTTCTCCTTTTCAAGCTCCTTTCTTTTCAAGATGGAAAGGCTTTGAAAGAGGCTCACTGTGAGGAACAACTTTCTTTGGAAAGAATTGCTTTGGAAGAAAATAAATGTTAGGGATTTTTTAAAATTTAAAGTTTGACTGACACCCCTCTGTTCAAAATGGTTTAGTGGATAGGCCCATTGGACAGATGATGTTTTAGGAGTTAAAATTCCCATCAAGTGTGAGGTCTGTCATCGCTGGCAACCTTGGAAATAATTGTGTGGTACATGGAGAGTGGTGCCGGGCCCAGATGTCCTTAGGGGACCTCACTGAGATCTTGGGCTCCCTGTTCACTGAGTCTCACAGAACTTTTTTAAACATGGTGGTCCATGTAGCTACCACCAGTCAATGTGAGTTGACGTGTGACGTGATAATATTAAGTAGTAAGAAAATATTTTTAAAAGATGGATGGTAACGTCGAGTAAACTAACACTCATTAACTCTGGAGTCAATGTCATATTCCAGCTGCCTCTGCTGCTTTCTGATCGCGTTTCTTAGAGTCTAAAGTGCAGGTTCCTGGACAGGCTTTTGACCAGTGCCTGGTGGCTCTCTCTGGAATGTCTCAAACCTCCGTAAAGGTCTTTGGAGCAAGAGACATGGTTGTAAGAGCTTCATCTGGGCTTATCACCCCAAGGCACTTGGAACATCTTGGCTGCACGCAAGCTTCTCTGTTTCACATTCCTTAAATTGCTTGAGTTACAGACATGATATATTCTGAGTTTCCTTCAGTAGAACCAGGTAGCCTATAGCTTTCGTTCATTTTACGTATAGTCGTCTTCATTCTAGTTAAGAGTCCCAGCCTACAAAGCAGTTCTATAAGAGAGGATAAGGAAAGGAGGCCAGGGAAGAGAATAGCTTCCCAGGGAGAGGAAAACGCATCGTCACTTCCTGAAACGCCAAACCTGTAGTACTTCTCTGCAGCTAGAAGATACAGTTTATTTTTCCTTCGCATTTTCAGAGAAGAAATGTGAAAGGATCAAAAGAATGGATTTGCCTGGATGTCAGTGTGGTCTGATCAGGTTGCAATTAGCCTTTTTCTCTCTTCACTGAGAGAAGCAGAGACCATCTGCGGAAATTATTGAAATCCGTGTGCCTTCTAGGGTCGTTGTTTTATTTGCCACTGCACTCATTGGATCTCCGGGGAGCTTGACAGCCATTCCAGACTTCTGCTGCGATAGCACTGGTGCTGCCTGTGGCCATTAGATTAACAAAAGGAAAAATTAATTTTCCTCCAGCTGCAAATTAACACTTTAGATTAATTAAAAAGCAAATGCAATCAAGGCCCCTGGATTTTTCTCCGAAGGTCCTTTCTCTGAGGCCTCAGGACTGCAGTGAGGCTTCTTAGCTCATAGGGAGGGGAGAGCTGAATGTTTCATCAGGATTCACCTATAGTGTAATTTGCCCAACGTGAATAGAGTGAAAACCAGCAAGTCTGCAGCCTCTCTTGCTCCACACAGAACAGACTGTCATTGCTGGGGTTCCTCTTCTTTTTTGAATGAGTGGAGGGAAGTAACGTGTGGGTCTACATGATGCATTCTGAAGTTAGGTTGCTTCTGTCCCCAGCCCAGGCACCCCGTTACTATCCTTGTGACCTCGGGCAAGCTCCATCATCTCTTAGAAACTTGGTTGCCTCATCCACAAAACGGGAAATAAGTAATGAACTCACAAGCCACAAAAGCCTTAGTTCATAAGAGGTGCTCCTTAGACAGTGGGCATTCTGGGCAGCATCTTTATGGAGGAAGATGAATGGTTAGAGGCACCTTGGCACTTAGTAATAGTCATTGATCTTACACACATGGCCAGTATTGGCAGAATTAGCCATTAAAAAAAAAATACTATTCATTGTTACTTGGTCTTTGGGACTAATACTCGTATTCTAAGATACTTGTTTAAATTATGCTTTTGCAGAATATAATTACATTTGGAGGGACTTGATTTGGCAAAGGGCATATCAAACTCCAATAAATTATGTAACAGCAAATTCTTCCTTTGCATTTTACTTATTAATCTTTTTCACTTTGAAGATCACCTCTATGCTTTAGAAATGTTATGTTTCTTTTTGAATTCCTCTAAGATTTTCTTCTCTACTCTTCCACATGTTATTTAGAACTTTTTCACTGTCTTGATCCAGTCAGCACTTCGTACCTCAACCCATAGACCACACTGAAACACACCCTAGTCACACTGAAGTTCTTGCCATTTTTAAAACTATCATGGATTTTCACACTCTCTGCTTTGGCTCTTAACAGTTCTTCTGTCTTTAAACTTTTCTCCCTTCTTAATCTGGAAAACTCCTCTTTTTTTTCAGGCCCATCTCACATCTTTCTCTCTTCTTCTTTCAAGCTTTACTCTAATCTTATTTCACATCCTGGTCCCATCCTTCTTTGTAGTAATAACTCATTTATCCTTACTTTATATTCCCTTTTAATTTTGTGTATGTTGATAACAATACCATCAAAGTGTTACCAATTTATGTCACAATTGTTTCCTACAATTTGTAGAACACTACACTGCATCNATTCACCTATAGTGTAATTTGCCCAACGTGAATAGAGTGAAAACCAGCAAGTCTGCAGCCTCTCTTGCTCCACACAGAACAGACTGTCATTGCTGGGGTTCCTCTTCTTTTTTGAATGAGTGGAGGGAAGTAACGTGTGGGTCTACATGATGCATTCTGAAGTTAGGTTGCTTCTGTCCCCAGCCCAGGCACCCCGTTACTATCCTTGTGACCTCGGGCAAGCTCCATCATCTCTTAGAAACTTGGTTGCCTCATCCACAAAACGGGAAATAAGTAATGAACTCACAAGCCACAAAAGCCTTAGTTCATAAGAGGTGCTCCTTAGACAGTGGGCATTCCAGGCAGCATCTTTATGGAGGAAGATGAATGGTTAGAGGCACCTTGGCACTTAGTAATAGTCATTGATCTTACACACATGGCCAGTATTGGCAGAATTAGCCATTAAAAAAAAAATACTATTCATTGTTACTTGGTCTTTGGGACTAATACTCGTATTCTAAGATACTTGTTTAAATTATGCTTTTGCAGAATATAATTACATTTGGAGGGACTTGATTTGGCAAAGGGCATATCAAACTCCAATAAATTATGTAACAGCAAATTCTTCCTTTGCATTTTACTTATTAATCTTTTTCACTTTGAAGATCACCTCTATGCTTTAGAAATGTTATGTTTCTTTTTGAATTCCTCTAAGATTTTCTTCTCTACTCTTCCACATGTTATTTAGAACTTTTTCACTGTCTTGATCCAGTCAGCACTTCGTACCTCAACCCATAGACCACACTGAAACACACCCTAGTCACACTGAAGTTCTTGCCATTTTTAAAACTATCATGGATTTTCACACTCTCTGCTTTGGCTCTTAACAGTTCTTCTGTCTTTAAACTTTTCTCCCTTCTTAATCTGGAAAACTCCTCTTTTTTTTCAGGCCCATCTCACATCTTTCTCTCTTCTTCTTTCAAGCTTTACTCTAATCTTATTTCACATCCTGGTCCCATCCTTCTTTGTAGTAATAACTCATTTATCCTTATTTTATATTGCCTTTTAATTTTGTGTATGTTGATAACAATACCATCAAAGTGTTACCAATTTATGTCACAATTGTTTCCTACAATTTGTAGAACACTACACTGCATCAGGCATTGCGTGAAGAATGCATTTGTCTTATCTCTTCTGGGCTTTAAAATAGCTTAATGAGGTGAAAACTATGATTTTCTGCCTTTGGAAAATGAGGAAATTAAGGCTCAGATGTGGTTGGTGCAGCCCCCTAGCCAGTGCATGGGAGAAGGAAAGCTAGAATATGGACCCATCTGTCTTTAAAGTCCATCTTCCAAAACACATGCTGTCCTTCCCAGCCGTTTCCAGGACAAATTCCATTTTATTATAATTTATGCACATGTCTGTCTCTCCTTTTTTAAACTGTAAGTCCTCTGAGGTCCAGGAGCGTGGCTCATTTGTCATCCTATTTCCCACAACTAGCATGGAGTCTGCTGCCTGGCGGGGACCCAGATTGTGTTAGAAGAATTGGATCCATGCAGGCAGGGGCTGCAAAGACAAGAGTTGAGGACAATGGCCCCCTACTCCCTGCAATATGACACAGTCCCATAAATGACATTAGTTTGTGTGCCCCTCAGACAATGACAGATGATTCTCAGTCTCCTTGAGCACATTAAGACGCGATTACATTCTGTGAGCTCAGCTCTCCAGCCTTCTAAATTAGAGTGGTGAGCACAGTTTCTCTGCTCCAGTCACGTTTTGCTGCAGCAGATTTCATCCAACCTCCTGACACCAATTTGTGTGATATTTCAGCATTTAGCACACAGACGGAGAAAATGGTATTCCTGCCTGTGTCCTCTAGGCAGACAGCCCACTTGCAGGCTTGGCCGTGTGATTTGCGCTTCCCCAATCTAGCTGATACCATTGAAATTCTCCTCCTAAAATTCGCTCATTAAACTCTCCCATGATCCATCACTGTGAAACTGATTATCACAGTGTTGTCTTTTGCCATTATTAATCTTTGGAGATTGATGCTCTCTGGTGCTTCTGACTGACTCACATGATTTCAGCTATTAATCTTTATCTCAATCAAATTATTTACTGTTTTAACTTGGAAGGTCTTGCTGCCTCTGGGGTTGAATCTTATCGGCTCTGATGGCTTCACAGTGAAAGCTGTTTTTAAAAAAATCCCACAAACTTTTAGGTTCACAAAACCTACTCTCAAGAATCCCTGGATGATGTTGTTATTTCCCTTGAGCCCCTTTCCAAACGCTGTATATTCCTCTTCCATCATAAGGCCGGTTAAGCGTGGTAGCAGAGAAATGACCCTCAGCAACTCTTCAGTCAGATGTCTGATTCATAGGAGGCCGCTGTGGTGGGCAGAGCTCCTACTGCAGGGAGCATGACCAACTGAGGATCCCAGTTGCTGCCATTTGAGAGTCACCCTGGGTTCCTAACAAGACCACTACCCCTACAGACTGCTTCTGGCTAATAACTGAAAGTGTTGGGGACCCTAAGCAGACCGATTCCTGGGAGAAGAGACAGTTGTCTAGCAGTTTTGGCTCTAAGACTCCCCAGGGTCTTTGCTGAACCTGCCTTAGGTTGCAGGACCCCCTCTCTGTCTCTAGTTCACTTGGGGTCAGACTGCAGCGTGATCTGATGGCTCTCCATACTGTCCCAGCTTCCTCTCAAAGACCTAGAGTAGCCCAACTCACTTTCTACTTCTGTACAGATAAAGACCTGGCCACACTTGGAGAATTTAACTTTAAAGGATAATTATATTGGGCAGATGAGAGAAATAGGCAAATCAGAAACTAGTATCCCCTGAAGGAGAAAACTGAACTAGTAAAATTAATGCCATGAAATTGAAATAGCTGGTTTCCAAGATAGGGCATATGGAATTTGTTATTTCAAGGACTCATACTGCCTAATTAACCTAATTAAGATTCAAAATATTCATTAAGATGTATTCCTATATTTCTCAGTTGAAAGTCAAAGGTAGGGAAAAGACAGGGCAAATCAGAGACAGTGAGTTTCTATAGTCTGAATCATTTACAGATAATAATGTGTTTTTGATTCTGTAACTGGAATGTGAGTGATTGTTTTTAATACATGTAGACTAGTTTCAGACTTGTGCAATAATTTAATGGAGACAAAAAGAGATGGAGATGGTAGTCATTAAGAAGACTTAAGTTTCTGGAGATAGAAACCAATCCCAATTAATGATTTTTTAAACAATGTATTTCTAGGAGAGAGGATGTTTTTTCTTTCTCCTCCCCACTTTTTCTGATAAATTAACTGAACTATATACGTGCATGTTTTCAAAAATTGGGTTTGAAACTAAAAAAAAAAANTCATTCCATAGTTCATCAGGCACTCTATCTATCAGATCTAGGCCCTTAAATCTGTTTCTCACTTCCACTGTATAATCATAAGGGATTTGATTTAGGTCATACCTGAATGGTCTAGTGGTTTTCCCTACTTTCTTCAATTTAAGTCTGAATTTGGCAATAGGGAGCTCATAATATATAATAAAATATATATAAAGAGAAAACACAAACAAAGAAATGTAAAGTAAAAATATACATTAGCTTTTTTTTCTGAACACAGATCATATTGTGTATATCATGCTGTTATTACCTTTCACTCAACATTTTATTGGAATATTGCCTTGTCTTTAAATGTTTTACAAGAGAAGGTTAAAACTGAGCATAATTCTATAGGATTGATGTGCCAAAGCCTACTTAATCTAGGTCTATTATTAGATATTTGCAGGGGTTTTTCCCCCTGTTAACTTTGTGTATTATTCTGTATGAATGTAGAACTGTACTTGCCTTCAACTCTTCCTGAACATCTGTGATATTTTTTTCTCCCAGGATAAAATATTCAAAGTGGAATTTAGCTGTTTTAACCCACTTATTTTAAAAGTTTTAGGAGCTGACATCATCCACTATTGGTCCAGGGGGACCCTTGGATTAAATTGCCCTGCACACTGCACGTGGAGGTGTGTGTCTTAGTTGCTCCGTCCTGTCTGACTCTGCGACTCCACAGACTGTACTCCACCAGGCCCCTCTGTCCGTGGTATTCCCCGGGTTACAATGCCGGAGTGGGATGCCATTTCCTTCTCCAGGGCATCTTCCCAACCCAGGGAGCGACTCTGGTTCTCCTGCATTGGAGCCTGATCTTTATCATCTGAGCTACAGTGCACTTGTAGTGGTTTATAATCTTGCTTAATTTTATAGGTCAAAATAGGTATCTAACTGTTAGGAAATTTTTGTTTCTAAAATGTTTTAAAATTATTGTTTTGATAACTATGCATTTTAAAGTGTTTTCCTCTTAGGTTGACTGTGTGTGTGTGTGTGTGTATTATTTCTGCTTTATTTGTATTATTTTATGTATTTTCCACTGTATTTAAGATATCTTTTTATTATCGTGTGCTTAACATAATAGATAGTTCAAAGGCTTTTCTCTGACTTTTATATTTTAACAATTAAGTTTTAATTTTACGTGGCCAAGCGTTTCTAAAATCTTTCTTCATGGTCTGTTCCTTTCCTTTCTGATTACCTCACACAGAAAGTGAGTAAATTAAAGCAAAGTGTGAATTACATTCCCCTTTAGTCATTATAGGATTCAATACTTTTTTTTACCTTGGAATTAACTTGGATATATAAGAGAAGTAGATATTTCCTCCCTCCCACAAAAAATTAATGCAGCTACCATTTATGAAATATCTCCTCAACTGATTTAAATGCCTCCTTTTCCCTATATTGATGATGTACATATTTTAAGATTTAATTAGCTTGTATTTGTTTCCCACCTGTATACTCTTGGGTCAATGCAATAGTTTTAGTTATTGTAAATTTTACATATATTTTAATAGTCAGCACTTTGCATTTCCTGGATTTTTTCTTTTTTAATTTGCAAATTATCTCAATTTCTACTTTTTCATGTGAGTTTTCCCTTTTTAATTTTTTAAATTTTATTTTGTTTTTAATTGGAGGATAAAACTTTACGATACCATGACTGTCTGTGCCATATAACAACAAGGGTATAGGTATACATTTGTCCCCTCCCTTTTAAACCTCTCTCCCTCCTCCCTCTCCATCCCACTCCTCTAGGTTTTGGGTCCCCTGTGTATATATATAACAAATTCCCACTGGCCGTCTACTTTACATATGGTAATGTATATGTTTTAATGTTACTCTCTCAAATAATCCTACCTTTTTTTTCCCCTACTGTGTCCAAAAATTTGCTATGTCTGCATCTCCATTGCTGCCTTGTAGATAGGTTCATCAGTACCATCTTCCTAGATTCCATATACATGCATTAATATAACATATTTGTCTTTCTCTTTCTGACTTACTTCACTTTGTATGATAGGCTCTAGGTTCACCCACCTCATTAGAACTGACTTAAATGCCTTTATTTTCATAGCTGAATAATATTTCATTGTGTATATATGTACCACAGCTTCTTATCCATTCATCTGTTGGTGGACATCCAGGTTGCTTCTGAGTTTTCCCTTTTGATTATGTAGAAGAACTTTTGTTGTGAATGTTTCTTGAATGCTTAACTGATATTGTCAGCTTTCTCTCAGATTTTCCTCCTTCATTGCCTTATAAAAGGCTCCCATCTTAAACCACAAACCTCTATTGCAAGGGTCTCCAATCCCTGGGATGTGGAAAAATTGTCTTCCACGAAACTGGTCCCTGGTGCTGTAAAGGGTTGGAGATCACAGTCCTATTGAGTGCTAGTCGACACCAGACACCAGTAATGGTTATTAATCGTTCTTACCCTTTTCTTTTACCCCTCCCCTTTGTATAATGACTGTCTCTCAAACTACACAGTTGAAAAACTCAGGCTCTAGGGTAAGTTATAGTACTGTTTTTGTCTCGTATTTCTTTTTTCATCCTGTGGGATTTGGAAAGCACCAACATGCTCTCAAACTTCCTAAAGACCCAAAGAACATCAATGAGAGCAGTAATCTCAACTTGTAACTTGCCATGCAGTTCCACTTGATCTCCGTGGAAAGAAAATGAATGCTCTTTCCCTGAGGTTTGCTCACTTGATAACAGCTCGGTGATCCATGCTAGAAACTGCCATCTCCTTGACCATAGGGATCAAGAGGTAGAAACTATGTCTTTCCTGGTTTCTTCCACAAGTTGAATGATAGGCATTATATCACAATCTAATGTAATACTGTGTACCATTGGGAGGGGGAACTTTTATAAATGAAGAGTTAGCATACATGCTTTTCAAGTAAGTTTTCCATCCCACTAGTTTCACATTTCCCTGTCACTTGCTCTTTTAAGTGACCCAGGGTGTCTGTCACTGCTTGGTGTTTTCTAGAGGCTTTGAGTTCATGCAGACATCTTCTGAGAGGCAGTAGGGCATCATGAGCAAGAGCAAGAGTTGGTGACCTTTTCTTCATGAGGAAGATAGTACACATTTTTGGCTTTATGCAGATCTCTGCTGCAGCTACCCAGCTCTGTGGTCATAGTGAAAAACAGTCACGGACAAGATGTAACTGAATGCGCGTGGCTGTGTTCCAATAGAACTTCATTTACAAACACAGGTGCCACGTTGGGTTTGGCCTGTGGGACATGGTTTGCTGACCCCTAGTTAAGCTGATAGGTTCTGAAGCCAACTTGCTTGGAAATGGATATCTGTTCCTCAATCTGTAGGCATGCAATCTATAGTAAGCTTCTTAATATTCTTGTGCCACAAAATAACAGGGTCCATAAAATGAGGATGATTATAGAATCTAAAGGGTCATTGTGGAGATTGAAGGAGTTAGTACAGATAAAGCTTTATAATTTATGTGCCTGGAAAATAATAAGCCTTAAACTGTCAAATGTTGTATTAGAGGTCAGTATACTACACAGATAAATTCATAAATTGATAAATTTGTCACTCACTGAGAACGTTTTCAGCTAGCTTTATTTTAATATATTATTTTTAAAATTTACTTATTTCTAGTTGAAGGATAATTGCTTTACAGTATTGGGTTGGCTTCTGTGTAAATCAGCCACAGGCTCACCTGTCTCCTCCCACGTGGACATTCCTCCTACCTCCCTCCGCATCCCACCTCTCTAGGTTGTTACTGAGCCCCCGTTTGAGTTTCCTGAGTCTTACAGCAAATTCCCATTGGCTATCTATTTTACATATGGTAATGTATGTTTCCATGTTACTCTATTCATACAGCCCAGTCTTTCCCCCCCCCCACCCGCTTTCCCAGTCACGTCCATAAGTCTCTGCTCTCTGTCTGTGTCTCTGCTGCTCAGCAAACAGGTTCATCATCAGTACCATCTCTCTAGATTCCATGTGTATGTGTTAGTATATGCTGGCTGTTTTCTCTTTCTGACTCACTGCACTCTGTATAATAGGCTCATTTTAAAACACGTTTTAATAAACCTTTTTCTTTCTCTTAATTTCTATTATTTAGACCTGGGGTCCTCCTTCTTCCCACCCAGTGTAGCATATTTAAGGAATTGCCGATGGAAAATGTGTCTGCTGCAGGCTCTTTTGTTTTATTTCCTCAAGGGCAGATTGTAGGGACACCAGCCTCTTCCCAGGGTACTGTGTAAAACAAAACAGGGTCGGCTTTGTCACAGCTACAGAGAATCTCATTGCTTGTATTTCTTTTCACATGGTTTGCCAGTTACTCCATGGTTTCTTGGCTAATTATTTCCAGCATGGCACTGATTGAGCTGTTAATAAAGTGTGAAGGTGCCTCACAGATACATTCTGAGTCCTAAAGAAGCCAGCTACATCTCCAACTGCAAACGTCTGTGTCCTCCAATCTCCCCCAATATTCAGGCGATAGCATCTCCAATTGTAAAATTAATCAAACTTCTCTCGGTGACAAAAATGTTAATTTAAAATTTTTGTCACAATTACAAGGAGTGTTATTGCAGGTTTTGACTTGTAATTAATTTCTCCTTCTCTTTCTCCATCACTGGGTTAGACTCCTTTGTAATAGTGATAAATGAAATAGCTGCCTGACCTTTTTTTAAAGTATTATTTAAAATAAATTACTTTACAAGAAAAAAATTACCTCTAGGTAATCAACACCTTCAGATAAACAGGGGAACACGGGACATTAGGTACTTTATTGTCTCTCTCTCTTTCTCTCTTTTTAATTTGCATGTCTTTGGTGATTGAAATGACAAATGGGAAAAGAGTGAAGTGAGTCTCCTTTATGGCTGCATTCTCAAGTGGAACTAATTTGGATTGCCGTATTGGTTTTTATGGGGATGGGGCAACACGAGCAAAATCAGAGTTTTGCAAAAGAAATGCACAGGAGGGAAAAAGGAAATAAAGTGTTATATTTACTTGAGCAATCACTAGAGAATTTAGTGCCCTCTCAGTGAGGATCAATTCCTGACAACTCCCAGTGTGGGCCTGATGACTGATGACAGCTGGGAGCTTGCTAGAAATGCAGAATCTCAGGCACTTCCCTGGTCCCTCTGAGTCAAAGAAGCTCTTCATGTAACCTGCATATATACTACAGTATGGAAAACACTAGAGTCCAGACTTGGAAATGGGGTGCCCATGGCAGGGAGGTTACGAGTGAGCTTTATAAACAAACAGCCAAGTCCATGGTCCATCACCTATACTTGCCCAGAGATTGAAGGATAAGACAGTCAAGGTGCATCTTTGAATTGCAAAGCATACTCACACACAGGAATCGCTTTTCTAGTTCCCCTGCAAATGGCCCCGCTTTGCTGTGGCTATCAGAACTGTCAGCTTTCCAAGGGCAAGGACCATTCGGCTCTATCACAGTCCAAGGTCCCCAAACACCTGAGGGAGGGAGCGAAAGGGGAATGGAATCAACTGGAGCTTCCTGTGGGAACTCAGAGCTGTCGGAGTGAGGTTGTAGAAAGCTTTGGTAGAGCTAGTGGCTCTGTTTGTATGTTTAGCGAGAACGTTTGCGAGAGAATAAATAAAGATTGCTTACGTCTTGAAAGCCAGTGACAGGGAATGAGAAAATATTACCTGGCTGAGATGCTGGAGAGTGAGAACGGCAAGTAGGCGCAGCAACACTCCCCAGGCACCCACGGCGTGCCACCCACGCTGGGCACAGGAAGGGCAGTGCCTCCATAAAGACAACAGGGGCTCTCCTTGGGAGGACATGAGAGAGTCTGAATACAGTGGGGCAACAGACTGCCTCTCTGGGGCTTGGTTTACTACTCTCTTTGGAAGACATTACTTTTCTCATTAACCCAGTTGGTGGCTCTTTGTTTAGCTTCCATTTTTGCTCCAGATCTTATCACTAGTAAAGTTAATGAACAGTGGTGACCTCTGGGGCCACATGCACGCCAGCTGAGACAGTTTGAGTACCACTTCCTGATGTCATTGGGAAGGTGCTTATTTGTTCCTGTTGTTAGTCATCACGGTAATTAAAGAGGACTTTAAAAAAAAAAAAAAAAAACTTCCATCTTTAGCAGAAGGCTCTGCAAATACAGATTCTATACACAGTGCTTTTCTGGGGAAAATAAGACTGGCTTGGGATCTCTGTTGTGAAATCCTCTGTCAAAATTAATTAAGGGAATCCTGTAATTACAATTTATGCATCACGTGGCCCCCCGACGGCTTGTTTCTTAGTATCAGCTTAGTTTTTAAACACACGAAATAGCAATGAAAAGACTAAATGACCTCTCTCCTTTTTTTTTTTATTAATAAACCTTAAAGGAGCTAACATATCTTTGATTTAGTTATATCTTAATGACAATAAGGTTAGGAAAAAGCTGTTTCCTCCCCTTTTAAACCTGCTTGTGTTCATTATAAATCCTCAGATTGGGTCCCAGGGATAGGAGCCCCTACAGACAAACTGGTATTATTTTTAAAGCCAGACCACGTTGCAGACAGCCGTATTGCTGGTAGCAAGCCTGGCAGGAGATAATTACCAGCCCCTGGGGTTCAGAAGGAGGCACATGCCTCCAGACTGAGCTCCTCTAGCCCTTGATAGACAGAGTTATCGCTAACACACACATGCTGCCGAATATATTATTTCATTCACCAAGTGGAGATTTAAAATGACTTTGTAACATGCCAAATTAGGTTAATTATCTTTTAAGAGTGTTTTGAAAAAAAAAACTCTAAATGTTCTGTAATAAGGCTGCAGGGGACTTGATGTGAGTTGGCCTTTTTCATTTAAGAACCAGGCCTTTTTGTTCCTTTCTTACCTCTCCCTCCCTTGAGGGAAAGCCGAGTGTCTCTGCAGGGACCTTCTTCTTCTGCCAGTTCAGTGTTACTTTCATGGAGACCAAGGTCCTCCGGGAGCCTCCCCTACCAGCCTTTCTATTCTTATCCCGCTCTGTGTCCCTGGGAGTCTGCTGTGAATGAGCCATGACTGCGCTCAGCTGTGGTTCGTAAAGGCTCCCACCCATGTCTGTCATCTTGATCCTTTGACAGAGACATCTCAGGTCAGCAGGGCAGGAGGCTCATGAAGGCAGAGCCAGGGCTTTCTTCACCAGTATCCTAGCACTGGGCATATTGTTGAGAAGTGGGCACTGAGGGGTATGTGTCTAGTGGATGCTGGGAATGAGATCCTGTGCCCAGGCTGTTGCTGGACCTCAGAGGTGGTGGAATGTGTGAACTGTGTGCTTTCTCAGCTTAAAGTTTCTCCAATCTCTGTTGTCTGTGAATTTGAGTCAAAACTCTCTAACATCACCTACAGGGTCCTCTATCAGGAGGTCCTTTCAGACCATTTCTCATTCTGTATACTAGACTTTCATTCTACTCCGATTTTGAAGACCCTGAAGGCATCGTTTGCCCTGTTGATATTGGATGTCCAGCATGCTTTTCCCTTTCCCTGGAACAGTCTTCTGTCATGTGCTACCCCTCATGCTCCTTTGCTGGTTATCTCCTGCTCCCCTTTAGCTCTCTCTTTGGTATTATTTTCCTGGACAGCCTCTCTGAGCCTCCACCCCTGGTTCAAGCACACGTCTGCTTCCATAGCACCACATACCATCCCCCTACTCCCAGACTACTCAGGAGTTTCCTCTTCTAGATTGGGGGTTCACTGGGGGCAGAAGACATACCTGTTATATTACAGCTTGACCCCAACCCCCAGCACAGTGCCCTGCAGAGACCAGGCCCTCAGTCCCTTTGTGTCAAAGGCAGAAGATGCCCCGCTTAGTCATGGGCAAGCCAGTTGTCCTGAGATTGGAGACTGGGGCTCCAGATTTAGCAGCAGCATTAAGAGTGGAAGATGAACTTGGGAAGAACCTCCAGAGAGAGACTGGAGATGTGCATGACTGGTAGGGATTCTGCCATTATAGTGACTGAGAAATGTCTTAGTCCTATGGGAGCAGGAATGCCCCAAGGAGGCCCCGTAGAACAGTGGGTATCAGTATGTCAGGATCCTTGGGCAATCTGATTTAAACAGTACTCTGGTACCCAAGTGTGAAAGTTGCTCAATCGTATCTGACTGTTTGCAACCCCATGTATTATAGTCTACCAGGCTTCTCTGTCCATGGCATTCTCCAAGCCAGAATACTGGAGTGGGTAGCTATTCCCTTCTCCAGGGCATCTTGCAACCCAGGGCTCGAATCCAAGTCTCCCACATTGCAGGCAGACTCTTTACCATCTGAGCCATCAGGGAAACCCAAGACCTAATACCCAAAGGCAGGCATTATTTGAAGTGTGTGAACTCCTGGAATTGAATGAAATCTTATTTGTGATTGGTAGAAGTTGTTACACATCTTTGAGTGCCTTGCCTTCTCCACCCCTATTAACTAGGATTACATTTTCCTGCTCATCCCTACTCACTTTTACGTGACACAAGATGCAAGATGTCAGGTAAGCAACTCTGTTGGTAAGGGATTCTGAATGCTTTTGTCTCAGGGGTCCTATAGAATATTTCATTTCATCCTGTGATATGGCTACAGAATTCTTCCTTACTAGGGATATATGAGAACCAGTTTCAATTAATATGTCCAGGAGCATTGCGAAGTTTGTAGGACGGCCTGGGAAATAAGAATTGCAGCAATTGCTACTCTTTTCTAGGCCTTTTGTCTGTTCTACATACTCTATAGAGTGCTTTTAATAAATTCTATTGAGATTCCCTGATGGCTCGGTGGTAAAGAATCTGCCTTCTAATGCAGGAGATGTGAGTTTGATCTCTGGGTTGGGAAGATCCCCTGGAGAAAGAAATAACACCCCCTCCAGTATTTTTGCCTGAGAAATCATATGAAGGAGCCTGGTGAGTTGCAGTCCATGGGGTCGCAGGAGAGTCGGACACAACTAAACAACAGAAAGGGTTGTACCACCTTGTAACCTTGTAATATTCAAGCAGGTATTATTGTCCCTATTTTATCAATGAGGAAATTGAGGCCCATAGAGAGACAGATTTGTCTGACTGCCCTCAGTATGTCGTTAGTAAGAGACAAAGTCACACCTAGGCAATTTGTCCCTAGAACCCATGTTCTTACTCCATATATGTTGTAGCTGATCTTTGGGCTTCATTTCACAGATAAGCAGAGTGTGGTTCAGAGAAGTAATTTACCCAAAGTTCCCCTGTGCTCATGATTGGCAGAGCAAGCTTGGAACCAGCTTTGGTTCCCAAGTCAATGCTGGTGACCCCTAGGCTGTTGTGTTTCCTGATGGTACTGCTGGATTGGAAGCAGGGCTTTACCGAAAACTCCAGGGATTCTGCTGATAACGTCCTGCTTTAGCTGTAGGATGCTTCAGCACCGAGCTGCTCACACCTGGGAGCCTCTTTTGTTCCGCATTCTCCATGAAGCAGACGCTCTGGTTACTCACTTCCCAGCCCCGTTGCGTCTGTGATTAATGTCGCTTACGGTGGGTGTTCTGATGACAGTGGTGTTGCTAAATCGTCTTGAGCAGAGCTGGAGTGATGTACATTATCCCCAGCTATGAGTGTCAGTGGGGCATTACCAGACTCTCTGCAAGTCTTTTGTTTTGAATAGTCTGAGCGTGGACTCACTCTTTGCTCTTCACTATGATCAAGTTCAATGTTGCAAAGCTGAAAAATGAGCTCTAACGTGGGTCCTAGGGATCTTTTGAAAATATTCTTAATGATGTACCAGTAGAAGTGTTCCTTCTTTTGGCAAGATCCGTTCTCCACATCACTGAGTTTGTAGGCCAACAATGGGTGTGGTTCAGCTGAGTTTGGCTTATCTGAACCCACTGGCCATCTGCTGGAGAGTATTCTGGCTTTGTGCTGACCTTCCTGACAAGACTTCTTTGCCTTTGTGTGATAGACAACGTTGTTTGCTTTCATTCAATAACGATTCTGTGCAGGTCAACCTCATTCCAGACGTAGAAACAGAGGGTCAATAAGTCAGCCATGACTCTTCACCTTGGGGGAGGTGGAGAATCACCAGAGAAAAGAGAGCCGTCGAAGACACAGCTGTGTAGCGGCTGAAGTGCCACGAGGGTCACAGAGGGGAGCAGCGGTGGCGATAGGGTGGGCCGACCTAAATGCCGAGGACCATGAGGGTGGCCTCTTTGAGGAGATTATATTCATATTAAACCTGGAAGAAGAGAGAAAGCCGTGAAGGGAGAAGTGTTTCAGCAGAGGAGATCACACATCTAAAAACCCTGAGGTCAAGGTCGGGCAGTTTCTGGGACCTGAAAATGAAGCATGCCGGCAGGACAGTGGGTGTGAGGGGCAGTTGTCAGGTGGGATGCTGTTGGAGAGGTAGGTGAAGGGTCTAGTTTGTACAGGACCACGTGAATATTGGTATATTTATTACACCCATGCAGTCCTGTATTGCTAAGTCACTGCAGTGTTTTAGGCAGAGAAGTTCTATTAAAATAGCTATTAAAATAGTCAGAGAAGCTACTAAAATAGCTTCTTCTTGTTATTCTGTCAAGATTGAATTGGGCTGAAAACTACAAAATATTGCTGAAGGAAATTTAAAAGATAAAAATAAATGCAAAGACACCTCATGTTCAAGGATTGAAAGACTGAACAGCGCTGTGATGATTGACTTCCACCAGCCTCACCCTAATCCAAGGCACCATCTTCTCTGACCTTAGCCTCTGCACAAAATACTTTCTGACTGGTGTGCAGGTTCACACTCTTTCCCCTTCTTTCAATTCAATTTTCTTTTTAAAGGTGGTAAAATATACCTAGCACAAAACTTACCGTTTTAGCCACGTTAGCTGAAATAAAGAAAAGGGTCCTTGTATATCTGTGAGATTTATAGGGATGGAATATCACCCATTAGTTGCTTTTGTTTGTTTGTTTTCAAATCTTGAGCCAAAATCAGAGCACCTCTTACTGTATTTTACTTTGACCAATAAGAGTTGTTCAATGGAAAGAAAAATTCTTTAAAGAGAACCTTGGTCCTGGATAAACCAGACTTCACAAAACTCAATATGAGACTTTGGTTTATCTGAACCCATCGGTCCTCTCCCAGAGAGTATTACTGTTCTGTGCTGACCTTGGGTTTGTGCTGATGTTGTTTTGTGCTGATGGATGGTTCTGAAAAACCAAATGAGCAAACAAAAACTGTCTTTTAGGTGTTGACCCCGTTGTACTTAGGTGTTTGTTTAAACAGCGTTTATCTCCAGAGGGAGGCTGGGATTAGAAAACCGGAAACTCAAATCTTAAGTAGTAAACTACCAAAGACAGCCTTTAATATATCTAATGGAATAATGAGATTCATTTTACAGACCCATAATCTAGCATGAGTTTTTAAGAATTCATGTCTTAAGGCAAGAGAAATCTTTTTCCTCTTTTTTTTTTTATTCCACCCTAAGATCTCTTAATCCATTCACTGCCTTCAGAATGATACATAAGCTTCAGAATGTGAGAGCTGGAAGGGAGCTGAGAGGAGACAGAATCCAACCCCCTCATTTTACAAATGAGGAAAATCTGATTAACGCATTTGTTCAAGGTCCCACACCTAATAGTGGTGGGCTCAGGACTAAAACCCAGATGTCCTGATTCCTAGGAAGTACAGACTTTGCTTCCAGCCTTGGAAAAGGGTAATTGCTTCCATAATTTGAAATTGAGATGTGTCGAAATCCTTCTGAGTTCATTCTCCTCCTAAGATGGATGTGTAATTGTCTAAGGCATCATCTGTTATTCTGCCAAAGATTCAACAAACTCCTCGGTGGGAAACCAGTTCTAATTTAAGTCAGAGCAAATGACGATTTTTTTCCTATTGTGGGGCATGACAAGTTTCAGAAATAATGAGCTCCGTTCACCAGACCTCTCTTTGGCTTGGGTATTGTGCTCTAGAATTGTTCTTACTAATATCCTCTGAGCCGCTGAAGGGTTATTCATGGGTTCTCAGAGCCATGTTTTATTATAGAGATCATTCATACCAGTTGTGCATAAGCGCATACCAACAGAAAGAGGACTTTGTATTGTGCGCGTGTGTTTAACTGAATGTGGAATGGTGTAGTGAGGCTTATGATCATATTAAGGTGCAGGTCTTATTTTTATGTAAACCCTCTCTGGCCTGAGGCACTCTTCTCATTACAACCCTACCTGCTATCACCTCCTGCCAAAGGGAGTTCATGGTCATGAATGGACATTTTTCCACTCACTGAAAAATATCAAAAGGCAGATAGTTTATTAATGTCAAGCATGTGAACAGCTAGTTAAAATGGAGGAGTGGATATAAATGTTCCTTAGAAACTCCCACACCTGGAAAGAGGCAGTGCCTTTTGTGTTATCCAAGCTTCACCATGTCGCTCAAATGCCACCCCTACCAAAGCTTCTCTTTGTGTTTGCTGTATGACCTAAATAATGTTTCTTAACCTTCTGAAGGCACGGGCTCTGTGGCAAATCTGATGAAAACCATCGGCTTCCTCCAATACCACACCCCCAACGCACATGAATACACACACCCAACGTTGCTTGTAATTTCAGAGGGCTTAACGACCCTCCCGAACACATTGAGGGGCCCGGAGCTAAGAAACCATGGATAGCATGCTGACTTTCTTTATCTTAGGATTCAGGACTTACAAGCTTTGAGGAAATTGCCTTTGGTTTCTTACTTGAAGTTTGAACCATGAACACTGATCAATATCTGGCCACACTCCATAGTAATTGAAATAAATTTCTCATAAAACATTCTCTTAACACATACCAGGTATATCGTGCCAGATAACCTGCAAGTGCCTGAGATACCCTTACTTAGAATTAAAATCTAGTTACGGACAAAGTCAAACTAACATACAATGCTTGGTTGATCACAAAGTAGCAAACCCAACTGTGTAAGGTTTAGAAGGCAGAGAAATCTCCTTGGGTCACAGTAATGAAATGGTCTTTCCAGAGTTGGTAGGAAGTGATCTTACTGTATGAAGCCTCAATAAGTTTAGGTAGGAAGAGGAAAGATGTAGGGATGGGAGAAGGATATTTTGAGCAAAGGGGGCAATGCATTAGCAAAGCTATCAGGGAGAATGTCAGATCAAATAAGCAAGAATGTGAGTACCAATGAGTACATACAATAAAAATTTTCTATTCCTAGAACTGACTAACATAAATCTTCAAAGCTGATCGTTCTATTGACCTAATTCTGGTAAGAGGGAGTGGTTATTTAACCAATCAAACTAAAATGTCCACAGTATGAAGTTAGACATACAAAACATCATTTATTGAATGCCTTGTGTTCTCGGCTAAAAAATCTATTCATTTTAATCTTTTCTCTGTAATTCTTTTCAAAGATATTTTCTGTGTTTCTCTTAATAGGAGACTCAATATGTCTTCAACTTCTGCTGCAGTCTGTCTTACCATTTTATTCTTTTTTTTTCCCTATGGTTAATAAAACAAGTTAGATTTTTGTGTATTCAAGTATATATATCTAGTATTTAAGTATGTATATTTGTGTATTTGCGTATCCATATACAATTGCATAAGTGAAAACATACTTATATGTGTGCATAAAAATTAGGAAAGGACTCTGAAGATTTTATTATAAAGTGCTGGCAGTGCTTGCCTCTAGGGACTAGAACTGCAAGGCGGTGATGGCAAGAGGGAAACTTTATTTTACTCCGCATACTTCTGTATTGTTGCAACTTTTTCCAAGGAGCATATATTACTTTTGTAATTAAAGATAAAGAGAAAAAAAGAAGGAAAGAAATTGAATTTGACACACCTCCAAGTAATATGAAGCCTTTTGAAGGTATGAAGAAAAACAGTTATGCCTCAAGGGAAATTTATTTCATCAGACCTGTACTTCTTTTTTTTCTTAATATGATGAAGCATCTTGTCCTGGATTTCCAGTGGGCCTGCTTTGTGTAAATGTGCAGAACTCTGCTAACAGTTTGACAACTGATAGTACCTGGAGGAGGTGTTTGTTAGACTGGCTTCTCACCACATGGTCCCCTGTACATGTGCTCAATAGCTACTGGTGCTCCTCACTCTTCCTCTGTAAAATTTCCCGTAATCGCTCTCTCCTCCACCCTGCGCCTGGAGCTGTTTCCTGCACTGTGCCCCCAGTCTCAGGATGAGCTCAAGAACATGACTGTGGTATACCTGACGAAGCTCCATCCTTCCTTCTGAGCTCTCACCTGTCTATCATACCCAGAATGCAATGCATGTTCTCAGTGTAACATGAGCTAACCAGACACACAGAGCTTGCCATTCAGGAGGTAGGGGTATTGTGTACCTACATAAACAGATGGAAAATATAAAAGGATGGCTAGTAATTAAAATGTAAAGATCGAATACATTTGGGGGAATAGAATTTTTACTGTGGAATTATGCTGTAATGTGAGGGGGCAAATGAGCAAATAAATGGCATGTCTAATCTGAAGACTACTGTGTAAAATCACTCATTTAATAAAAAAAAAAAGTAATGGCAGGAATGCATGAAAACACTTTAACATGCTGTATGAAGAAGGAAGGAGCATGGATGTTCTCTAGTTTTGAGAGCATCAAGTTGCTCTAGGGAGTAGAAAAAAATGTCTCAGGAATGCCTCACCACAGGCCTTTCAAAATGAATGTGGTGACTGGAAGCAATAATACAGAAATGCAGCCCAGCATGGTAGTTAAAGGCATGGCCACAGGAGGTCTGAATTCTGGCTTCTTGAGGGCTGTGTGACCTTGGACAAGCTACTTACCCTCTCTGTGCTTGAGTTGGCTCATCTATAAAATGAAGTTAGTTGCAGTGACGACCTCTTGGGATTGTTAGGGATTTTAAAGGAGTTCATGTTTACACAGCATTTAGAAGGTATGTAGCCCACAGATGATACAAGGAAAAACTAAATTAATAAATATATGACGCACGTGTTGAGCTCTCAATGCTTGCCAGACCCTGAACCAGTTGGGCTGCACATTATTATTCCTCAGAAGCCTGTAAGAGCCCTACGACTGCTTCCGCTTCATAGATGAGGACAGTGAAGCTCGGAGAAAAAGGTGCGCTTGTTTAAGACAGTGCCAGCAGCAGAATTTACATTACAGGCAATCAGATTTCAGAGCTCATGCCTTCAACTCTGACCACCTACTAGAGATGGAAAGGAAGAAATCAAAGAATTCTCATCCCAAACTATTGAACTATAACATTCAATCCCTGACTTCAGATACTGTAAGTACAGTGGGTACAGGGTTTTCTTTTGGAGTGATGAGAAAGTTTTGGAACTAGATGGTGGCGATGGTTGTACAACATGGTGAATGTACTGAATTGGCAATGACTCATTCATTTTAAAGTGGTTAATTTTACATTGTATGTATTTTACCACAATAATACAAAAAGATTGGAGGTGCAAAGAGAAGCTGTTCCCACATGAAGAATACATTAACTGTTAATCTTGTCATCAGCTACTGTAACCAGGGTGCCCTAAGACAACGGTCTATCTTCTCCTTGAGGCTGATGTCTCTTCCAGAAACAGGGATGCTCTTCCTTTTATTAAAAAGACATTCAATGCAAATTCTGGGTGTAATGAAATCTCCCTGTGGCGAGCACATAACAACTGTCCCTCCCAAAAGTTGAGAGGCGTAATTGTATTTTCCTTCCTGATAATACAGTTCCTTGCATATTTTAAATCCTGAAAGTGAGAAAGTAGAAAAGCTTAGAGTCCAGGAGGGATTTTGTTTTCTATGAATAATAATTTCACAAGATTGAAGACACCAAAGTGGAATGAAATTAAGGGGGAATATTAAAAAAATAAAGCATAATTTGTTTTTAATTTTTGTTTTCGCTGAAGTCTGTGTTGAGCCCATTGTCTGGTGGCTGAATAAGAAAAACAGTGGTTTTAAAATTCTTCTTGGCTGCTTACTACCAAAGATTAGGAAAAGTTTAATCCTTTAGTGAAGAGAATAACCATTGGCAGTATGTTGTGGTCATGGGGTGCAAATATTAAACAGAACAAAATTGTTGACTGCTCAATTGATAGTAATAAGGAGATTATTCGGGGTAGTCTAAGCTGGATTGACTCTTTAAGAACTAGTTTGTCTTATTTGTTATATTTATTATTTCTAACGCAAACAGGGATATCAGACCGAGTCATAAAATTTGTGTCTGCAGCATGAATCACAGCATTGTCAGCGAGTCCTGTGTGCCTTATTTCTTTTGTTGGCCATGAAGATGAAGGGGAGGTCTCTGTCTCATTTAAAGAACTTCTCTCATTACAGACACCTAGAGGCAGTTAAAAGAATTTTTATCTTGTGGGAAACCAATATGCAAAACCAGATTCTGATATATCTAAACTGTGTGTTACTTGTGCTGACTAACAAAAGAGGCCAAAATAATGAAACAGACTGTTGTTGCTACAAAAGAAAGCCTGGTTATGGAGCCAAGGCTCGGCTAACACCTGACGAAATTCAGCACCAGCTCCTTACCATTACCCTGCACGTTGTATTTAATTCCTGATAATAACTCGCCAGAGGAAACTCATGGGGTAATGCTGCCAGCTCCTCAGTTCTTTGGTTTCAGGGCATTATGTTCTGTACTTGGGAAACATGATCCTGCTTCTGTTGAATTTGAAAAGGGTAGGCTGACTGGAATTGTCAACTGGGCTGACTACATTTTCCAAGGGATTTAGGATCACACTGCTCCATCCCATGGAGATCCTCAAGTTAGGAATTAATGTTTCTATATACTCCTTTTGAGATATGGTATTGTTTATTATGTTTATTCTTACAGCATTTGGTCAGTTCACTTTGCTAATGCTGGGCATGGGGGCTATAGAAATAATAATGATTTTTTAAAATAATTCTTTTGAAGGAGTTAAAATTAGATTCTTTAGAGACTTTTTTGTTGCCACCATTGTGGTCAGCCTCAGTAGACTTAGAAATGTAAACGCCTGAATTCTATATGATAAAATCAATTTACATTCTAAAGACAAGCAAGCAAGCAAGCAAACAACCCTGGCATCGCTATTCTAAAGTCAGCATTACTGGTTTTTGTAGCTTGTGAAAGAGAGAATGAAACCTGCGCAAAAACAACAACAAAACAGCAAAATCCCCCCAGAACAACAACAAATAAATCAGAAAACCAAAATGAAAAAGCAAAGCCCCCTGGAAAGGTGAGCTACAGGGGGCAGTTTCTTCACAATGTCACATGGCCTCATCCCTCATGTCTCCCTTTTCTAAAGCTTTATTTATTTCAGAAGTGAAGAAGCGCAGTGTATGGGGAAGTTCAGGAGGGTTTCAGGCTGGATGTTGACAGTTGTTTTATTTCACAGTTCTGTGATTGGAAGATGAGATGGCAGATTCAGTGGTCTAGCTGCTTGGATGGTCTTGGACTCAGATAAGTAAGTAACATTTCTTTATATTTACTGATGAGAAACCAAGAAGCCAGTTATGCCAAAACTGGATAACGTAGACAACAAAATAGTCCATGCTAATGAATTGTAAGCAAGTAAAACATACATGAGGAGCGAAGTTCTTTTTTGGACTTCATTGGTTTCACTCATTCCCGGGATGATAAATGCTCTGCCTGTATGATAGTATTTTATGCTTTTGAAGGTCTGAATCACTGAACTTTAGTAAGTGTTGCAAGATGCATGGTTTCTCAAATTTTCTTTGATGTAAGTGTGATCTGCACCTTAATTGTATGGTCTGGAATGGTTACACTTGTCCAGGATGCCAATCTCTGTTGGAAACATGGTGTCATATTCCCTAGTCTACCATAAGTCATGCATTACTGGTATGAGGATTTGTGGGTTTTCTTTAAATAACGTAAGACATAGCAGTAGCAGGGTGTTAACATAAACTTTTATTCCAGTTATTATGAATGATATGCGTTACAATGTGAAACGTGTCACCTCTTTTTCTGATTTCTGTTTTTGTAAATAATACTTGGTGTTATAGACTCTCTGGTGATCCCGGAGCATCTCGTCTATGTTAATGTGGAACGGCATCTTGCTTATTTAAGGTAACATGGAAATGCCCAGAAGACAAAGATCTTGTAAAATTTAAAAAGGGGTGGGAGGGTAGCAATAATCTTTCCCAAGAAAATAGAACTATGCCCTGGGGCTAAACTTGGGTTTTCTTTCCTTGGGTTTGCTGATCTGGATTTTGTTATCTATTCTTGGGAGATAAGAGGTTAGATCCTCGTCCTGAAGCAGCTGTTTAATTGTCTCTTGGATGGTGAAATGGATTTCTAAGAACCTGCCTTCCTATGTGTCTTAGGACCTTATTTCTCATCTGGGTATCTTGGACAGTTCTCCCCTTCGGGCCCTTCATATGATAAAGGGCTTCCCCAGTGGCTTAGAGAGTAAAGAATCTGCCTGCAATGCAGGAGACCTGAGTTCAATTCCTGGGTTGGGAAGATCCTTCCATGGATCCTTCCATTCCCCTAGAGAAGGAAATGGAAACCCACTCCAGTATTCTTGCTTGGAAAATCCCATGGACAGAGGAGCCTGGCAGGCTACAGTCCATGGGGTCACAAAGAGTCCGACAGGATGGAATGACTAACACACATGATAAAAGTTCTTGAATTGCATGGTCTCAGGACCCTTACACTAACAAATTACAGAGGACCCCAAAGGGCTTCACTTATGTATTAACTATATTATAAATTGAAAGTTAAAAAATTTAATTTATGTATTTATCTACTTTAAAAATAACACCAATAAACCCTCAATGTAGTAGCTAAATATTTTTATGAACAATAGCTGTATTTTCCAAAACAAAATGAAATTAGTGAGAAAAGTGGTAGTGTTTTACAGTTTCACAAGCCTTTCTAACGTATAGCTTTATAGAAGACCGATGGGGTCTCTTATCTGTTTCTGTTTTCAGTGTATTGTGATGCATCCGTTTTGGCTCAGGTGTAAATATAATCTGGTCTCACACAGATGCGTAGCTATAAAAGAGATGGATATTTTGCTGTCCTCTTTTAGATCACTGTGGGTTTTCTTCTTTGATAATATACCCAGACTTGACAAGTGATAGTTTTTCTCAAGCTAGTTGTATGAAATCTGAAAACAGAAGAATTAGTTTTATGTTTTGTTATGTTACAATCTATTGATCTTGCTTGTATTTTGAGTAGGTCTTTTTTACTTACGAATGATTTTATGACATCATTCATTGACTATATGAAAAATATTAGCTCAGATCTTCCAACTGTTAGCACATTTCAATGTACAATATGAAAAAGTTCATTAATATCACCATTTATCTTATAAAAAATCTTTGTTTTGGGAATCACTTAAGCTCACAGATACAAATATCTAACTTGTGCTTAGAAACTCACTTTTTATCATTGGCAATCTCTACTGCAAGATATTCGGTGGAAATGACAGTTACATTTTCTTTAATTTAGAAAAAAAAAAGTTCGCCAAATACTGAAGTGTCAGTGCTATTGCTTGCCCACTGTTCTTGCAAATAAAAGTTGTATTACACACACACACACACACACACACACACACACACAAATGTTGGGTCCACTCTCTGCTCAAATAGTCATTCAAATGCTTTTCCTTGGGACAACCACCCTACTTCAGTGGTAACAGCAAGGTTTTATGCAACTTGCCTACTTTGTCATACAGAATAATAAAAAGACATGTACTCTAGGGCCTGAGTTTAATAGACTGATTTTTTTTGAAAACGCCCTTATCAGGGATTTTTTTTTTTTTTTTTTTTTTACTTTACAATATTGTATTGGTTTCGCCATACATCAACATGAATCCGCCACGGGTGTACACGTGTTCCCAGTCCTGAACCCCCCTCCCACCTCCCTCCCCATACCATCCTTCTGGGTCATCCCAGTGCACCAGCCCCAAGCATCCTGTATCCTGCATCGAGGGCTTCCCTGGTGGCTCATTGGTAAAGAATCTACCTGCTGATGCAGGAGACGCAGGTTCAGTCCCTGGGTGGGGAAGATCCCCTGGAGAAAGGGATATTTTAAAATGTAACTTCCTCCTCCTTCTCCTACTTGTGTAAGTGCCTGTTTGTGAGGGAGAGAGGAGAGGGGAAGGGAATGAGAGGGACAGAAGTGGGAGTGGAAAGAAACAAAGGGAGGCTGCTATGTTCTGTGTTAAGCCACTTCACAGTTTTACCACGATTACTTTTGCACCGTCAGTGTATAGGTGGAGAGTGAAAACAGCAATAAAGTCTTAGGTTGATCACGACCATCATTTTGACCTGTCAGTTTCCCCAAGAGGCTCCTTGCACCCCACACCTGCCGCCCACCCCGTAAAGGGCTCTATGGACCCCATTTTGAGAACTGCTGCTCTAGGCTAACTCTTGGTTCTGGAGGGTCATGCTTCATGAAGCTTTGTTCTTGCTTTCCTTTGTTACTGACTTTCGGAACTTAACTAACTTAACAACTATACTGTGACTCCCATCCCAAGTGCTTTGCCTGTGTGAAATATTTATCTCCAAGTGAATTGCTTAGCAGACATTCCCACTGAAAAATAAGTTAAGACAGAGATTGTCTGAGAAGAAAAAAATATTAAAAAGCATTGATCCAAACCTTTAGTGACTAGGTAATATTACTGTGATCTAATCACAGTGGCAGAACGTTCCTCAAGCGTTGAAACGAACAGCTCTGTAATTTTCACACTGTGCTATACGACAGATGGCAAAAACTGTTTTGATTTTTCCCAATATCTGAGGAGCAGCAAGCAGCGCCCGCGCCTCCCACTTTACTCTCGCTCTCTGTCATTTCTGGTCGGCCTGACAGCACACCAATTTTTACCTCTGTGATCTGTTCTCTTGATGACTATGTTTTCAATAGCTAGTTAGTATAAAAATAAAATGTGTGGGTCCCATCAAGTAAACTAATTAAGGCTTAGAAAGTGTCAAAATCCAAAAGGCAGGGGGAACAGATTAGGCTTTGAGCAGAGGAGACACAGAGACCTGACAACTAATGTGTTGCTATGGCAACAGGAGAATCAATATCCCTCAACTGGGCAGCTAGTTGACAGTAATTTTTCCTAGGTCAGAGAATTGGAGAGATGGAAAACCACCTTCTGCTATGCAAAGACTCACTCTCTCCCTTGTAACCAAAAAGCTTCTGAAGGATTTGTAAATCCCTGCGGTACAATTCCTACCAAGTCTAAGAGAAAGTGACGGATCTGATCTTGAAGAAGGCCCTTGACACATGAAAGGGAGGTCTGTTGATTACTGCATTTTCTTATGATGCCCTCATTGTCTTCTCCATAATCAAAGTATAAAGACGTGTATTTCTTATGCATACTGTTTTCTGTAAATTAGTGCCATGAATGTATCTGCAAACTGGCATGTTTCATTTTTTTCTTCCGTTTATGAATAACCATAAAAACAGGCAAAGAGGCAAAGAATTTCTGTGTGTGATCTTCATTACTGTCTTGCCACACGCGAAATTAGTATTTTCCTGGATGTGGTATGTTGGCGAGGGGCAGATTTCTCCCCCTACCCCTCTTGAGTTCTTGTGGCTAGACCGTACAAGACCAGGAGAATTATCAATGACCTCAGATATACAGATGACACCACCCTTATGGCAGAAAGTGAAGAGGAACTGAAAAGCCTCTTGATGANAACATCTGGAAGTTCACGGTTCACGTATTGCTGAAGCCTGGCTTGGAGAATTTCAAGCATTACTTTACTAGCGTGTGAAATGAGTGCAATTGTGCGGTAGTTTGAGCATTCTTTGGCATTTCCTTTCTTTGGGATTGGAATCAAAACTGACCTTTTCCAGTCCTGTGGCTATTTACCTGGGGTCAAACTATGATGGAGATAATGAAGATAATGGTGATGTCCCTCAAAAGAACCCATGCATGTACTGCTACAGTCCATGCCCCCAACCCTGCAGCAGGCCACCACCAGCCCACACCTTTGCCAGAGACTCCTGGACACCCATAGGCAAGGCTGGGACAGTCTGCTATGGGGTCACTGCTCCTGTCTCCTGGGTCCTGGTGCACAAGGTGCTGTTGTGCCCTCCAAGAGTCTGTTTCCTAGTCCTGTGTAAGTTCTGGCAGCTCTACGGTGGGGTTAATGGTGACCCCCTCCAAGAGGGCTTATGTCATACCCACTCCCAAAGCCCCTTCCCCTGGGGCAGTCCACCACCAACACATACCTCCACAGGAGACGCTCACACACAGTTCTGTCTCGGTCTTTGTGGGGTCCCTGGGTCCTGGTCCTCACAAGGTTTGTTGGAGCTCTCTGAGCATCTCTGGCGGGAATGGGGTTTGATTCTAAACATGAATTCACCCGTCCTATCATCTTGCTGGAGCTTCTCCTTTGCACTTGGACGTGGGGTATCTCCTCACAGCTGCTCCTGTGCCTACCGTCTTACTGGGGTTTCTCTGACCTTGGACATGGGGTATCTCCACACGGCTGGTCCAGCAAAGCACAGCTGCTGCTCCTTACCTTGGGCGTGGGGTATCTGTTCACGGCTACTCCAGCAAAGCACAGGAATCCCTTAGAAGAAATGGAGTAGCCATCATGGTAAACAAAACAGTCCAAAATGCAGTACTTGGATGCAGTCTCAAAAATGATAGAATGACCTCCGTTCATTTCCAAGGCAAATCATTCAATATTATGGTGATCCAAGTCTATACTCTGACAAGTAATGCTGAAAAAGCTGAATTTGAACAGTTCTATGAAGACCTATAAGACCTTCTAGAATTAACACCCCAAAAAGATGTCCTTTTCATTATAGGGGACTGGAATGCAAAAGTAGGAAGTCAAGAAACACCTGGAGTAACAGGCAAATTTGGCCTTGGAATGCAGAATGAAGCAGGGCTAAGGCTAGCAGAATTCTGCCAAGAGAACACACTGGTCATAGCAAACACCCTCTTCCAACAACACAAGAGAAGACTCTACACATAGACATCACCAGATGGTCAACGCCAAATCAGACTGATTTTGGAGAAGCTCTATACACTCAGCAAAAACAAGACTGGGAGTGGACTTGTGGCGGAGATCATGAACTCTTTATTGCCAAATTCAGACTTAAATTGAAGAAAGTAAGGAAAACCACTAGACCATTCAGGTATGACCTAAATCAAATCCCTTAGGATTATACAGTGGAAGTGACAAATAGATTTAAGGCACTAGATCTGATAGTGCATGATGAATATGGACAGAGGTTCATAACATTGTACAGGAGACAGGAAATGCAAAAAAGCAAAATGGCTATCTGAGGAGGCCTTACAAATACATGTGAAAAGAAGAGAAGCAAAAAGCAAAGGAGAAAAGGAAAGATATACCCATTTGAATGCAGAATTCCAAAGAATAGCAAGGAGAGATAAGAAAGCCTTCCTCAGGGATCAATGCAAAGAAATAGAGGGAAACAATAGAATGGGAAAGACTAGAGATCACTTCAAGAAAATTAGACATACCAAGGGGACACTTCATGCAAAGATGGGCTCAATAAAGGACAAAAAAGGTATGGACCTAACAGAAGTAGAAGATATTAAGAAGAGGTGGCAAGAATATACAGAACTATGCAAAAAAGATCTTCATGACCCAGATAATCATGATGGTGTGATCACTCACCTAGAGCTAAACATCCTGGAATTTGAAGTTAAGTGGGCCTTAGGAAACATCACTATGAACAAAGCTAGTGGAGGTGATGGAATTCCAGTTGAGCTATTTCAAATCCTAAAAGATGATGCTGTGAAAGTGCTGCACTCATTATGTCACCAAATTTGGAAAACTCAGCAGTGGCCACAGGACTGGAAAAGGTCAGTTTTCATTCCAATCCCAAAGAAAGGCAATGCCAAAGAATGCTCAAACTACTGCATAATTGCACTCATCTCACATGCTAGGAAAGTAATGCTCAAAATTCTCCAAGCCAGACTTCAACAATACATGAACCATGAACTTCCAGATGTTCAAGCTGGGTTTAGAAGAGACAGAGGAACCAGAGATCAAATTGCCAACATCTGCTGGATCATGGAAAAAGCAAGAGAGTTCCAGAAAAACATCTATTTTTGCTTTATTGACTATGCCAAAGCCTTTGACTGTGTGGATCACAGTAAACTGTGGAAAATCCTGAAAGAGATGGGAATACCAGACTACCTGACCTGCCTCCTGAGAAATCTGTATGCAGGTCAGGAAGCAATGTTAGAACTGGACATGGAACAACAGATTCGTTCCAAATAGGAAAAGGAGTACATCAAGGCTGTATATTGTCACCCTGCTTATTTACTTCTATGCAGAGTACATCATGAGAAACCCTGGACTGGAAGAAGCACAAGCTTGAAATCAAGATTGCTGGGAGAAATATCAATAACCTCAGATATGCAGATGACACCACCTCTATAGCAGAAAGCAAAGAAGAACTAAAGAGCCTTTTGATGAATGTGAAAAAGGAGAGCGAAAATGTTGGCTTAAAGCTCAACATTCAGAAAACGAAGATCATAGCATCCGGTCCCATCACTCCATGGGAAATAGCTGGGCAAACAGTGGAAACAGTGGCAGACTTTATTTTTGGGGACTCCAAAATCACTGCAGATGGTGACTGCAGCCATGAAATTAAAAGATGCTTGCTCCTTGGAAGGAGAGTTATGACCAACCTAGATAGCATATTCAAAAGCAGAGACATTACTTTGCCAACAAAGTTCCATCTAGTCAAGGCTATGGTTTTTCTAGTAGTCAGGTATGGATGTGAGAGTTGGACTGTGAAGAAAGCTGAGCATCGAAGAATTGATGGTTTTGAACTGTGGTGTTGGAGAAGACTCTTGAGAGTCCCTTGGCCAGCAAGGAGATCCAACGAGTCCATCCTAAGGTGATCAGTCCTGAGTGTTCATTGGAAGGACTGATGTTGAAGCTGAAACTCCAGCACTTTTCATCTGATGTGAAGAGCTGACTCATTTGAAAAGACCCTGATACTGGGAAAGATGAAGGCAGAAGGAGAAGGGGACAACAGAGGATGAGATGATTGGATCACATCACCAACTCAATCAATGGATATGAATTTGAGTGAAGTTGGTGATTGATGGAGAGGCCTGGTGTGCTATGATTCATGGAGTTGCAAAGAGTCAACACGACTGAGCAACTGAACTGACTGACTCATAAAATGTCGATAGCATTGACTTCAGTTTCTACCAAAATTTCTTTTACTCTTTCACCTCACAAAACAGCATAATAGTAAATCGTTTCTTATAGCAAGTGAATCAGATGGTATGTGCAGCCCAGACATTATTTGGCCCTTGTAGAAAAAACAAATCATTCTTAGTCTTTTGTGAGTACATTTGGTTGATCTTCATGCAACCAACAGGAAGAGTAAATGCACTCTTGGGGTGGGGGGGGGGAAGACTTTGGAAAAGGTGTAAAGATTCTAAGATGAATTTGTTACCTCCCAGAATTTATTTGCTAAAGCCCAGCATCTCAGAATGTGACCTTGAAGATAAGATCATTGTAGATGTAATTCGTTGAGGTCATGCTGGTGTACATGTCTGCATGCTAAGTTGCTTCCCTTTGTCTGACTCTCTGTGACCCTATAGACTAGCCAGGGGATCTTCCTGACCCAGGGAGTAGCCCCACACCTCTGACATCTTCGGCACTGGCAGGCAGCTTGTTTACCACTAATGCCACCTGGGAAGCCATACGGGTGGGTCCCTAATCCAATGTGACTGATGACCTTGTAAGAGGGGAAATTTGGAGGGTACACAAAACAGGGAGCATGGCACGTGAAGATGAAGGCAGAGATCAGGGCGATGCTTCTATAAGCCAAGAAAAGTCAAAGATTACTCTCAAACCACCAGAAGTTAGGTGAGAGACTTGGAACACATTTCTCCCTCTCTCTCTCAGGCCTCAGAAGTAACCAGCCCTACCAATACCTGATCTCAGACTTTTAGCTCCGGAACTGTGAGACAATGCCTTCCTGTCGTTACCACTCCATCTGTAGTACTTTGCTATAGCGGCCCTAGGAAACCATTACAGATGGCAGGTGGAAACACACTGCAGTTGGGCTCAGCATAGCCGCTCATTGTGTTCACACAGTAGTGGTAGAAAAGGAAAGGCTTACCAGAAAGGAGAAGGTGCTGGCAGTATTGGGCTATTTACCAATGTCGTCATAAGGAAGCATAGTTATTAAAGGATCTGCAATCACTGGGTAATTCAGCCCTTGACTTTGATGGATGAAACTTGGCTTTTCCTTTCTGCCAAAGCTGCTGAGTGGATAAATGTTTTATGCATGAGGCCCAGGGCAGGAAGGGATGCCAAAGGTTTAAGAATATTTTAAGAAACTCTCTGAGACGTCAGGCAAGTTGTCAGGAGGTGTTAAGAAAGGAAGCTGTGGTACTCCATCAACCCAGCTGGGCAATAAACCCCTTGCAAAGACTAGAAATGATGCCTGTGGTCTTGGGAAGCCATTCTGTTTCTCTTTGTGTGTGCTGTATATGTTTTGCATCGACTTGTATTCACGGTCAAAGCTCAAAGACGTAGAAGTTCCTGCTATGGTTTGAGGGTCCTTCTGTCTCACTCAGGAGCCCAGTTTACCCAATTTGGAGGATAGTCACAGGCCTTGAAGTTCTGCCTGCTCATGGATCTAGTTTCAGGGTCTTTCCCTGGATTGGCAACTGCCTGAGCCAAGGGAGTCATTTAAGTGACAGCAAATAGCTTTAGCTTAAAGTCTCGGGAGGCCCATTAGCCACACATTTTAATTACCTATTAACAAAACGGTTTTTCAAATTCTTTAGCACAGCAGACTATTTTCTGCTATGAGGAGAGAGAGTAGCTTAAGTGTGGACGAGATGGAAATATGACTCTTATCTTTACTTCTCTTAAAAAAGTCTTTCATGTAATAGCAGGTTCTAGAAAATAATGTTTGTACTTACTTAGACAGCATTAATGATGCAAATTCTAAGTATATGCAATGAATTTCATGAAAATGTCCTGTGTCGTTTAATTCTCTATTAAGGTCAGCTAATTTAAATAATTTACAATATCTACTAATAAAGTGTTAAAATAACTTGGAATCATATAAGAGAACCAAGAATAAAGCGTGGCAGTGACATAGCTGTAAACCCAGGCATTTTCTTAGTGCCAAGGAAACATGTGCCCAACTCCATATGATTCTTGCACATTTTAAAACTCTGTTGAAACCATACCAGGTTAAAACGAAGAGATAAAATAGAAAATGTATCAGTGGATGAAAAACAGACAAGTTCTAGGTATCCATTGTTCTTTATGTTTGGGGGGGTTCTGTATTAAAGACCCTAAGAACTTTCCTTGGATTCCTGGGTAGAAACAAATCAAAGAGAAGAAACTGACAGGGACAGCCTCTCTGAAACATGCTGTCAAGATGCATCAAAATATGCCATGGTATCCTCCCCTTTCTATCTGTCAAAACCATTGATTATTTTCAGTAAAGAAAGCCAGTGACAGTTCCTGGAATTGTAGAACTCAGCAGAGCAATAGGTGATTCCTGCCACTCTCTAAATAGACAGGTTAAGAAAAAACTTTACTCACTGCATCAGAAGCATTATTTTGGAAGCATGATTGAATATAGCTCCATAAAGGATGACAATAAAACATAGAGAAAACAAATATCTATTAGACCCCAAGATTCTTCCTGGGTTTATTGGAACTGCTTATTTTATGTTTCTCTCTCTCAGAACAGACAACAAGTTAAGAGCTTACTCGAAAATCTTAAAATGTTTAGACTTTGTCCTGTGTCTTTATTGGATCAAGAGGTACTTTGGTACCCCTAGAGTTTTCAAGTCATCTAGAAATGTCATGATTTCTTGGAAGTGCAGCTGGCCAGACACTGCTGCTCACAGGAGTCACTCTGGATCTGGGTTATGTGGGAGCCGTTGAGTAGCTTGTGTGCATAAAACTGTTCAAGCATACATTCCCTGGCTGTCTGGTTTCCCAGAAGAACAGAACCCAAGATGAAGGTATACTAAAGCCATACAAAGTAATGAGCACAGGGAAGTCTTGCCGGCAGCAGCAGTGGTATGTCAGCAGTAGCCCATTTCTGGGGGCAGCAGGGCTGCCACCCAGGATCTGGGGAGAGTGACATGTTGCAGGGAAGCCGTGTGGAGGTTAGTGTCAGGGGCCTCTTGCCAGGGATTCCTGGGGCGTGATGTGAGCCTGGATCCCATCTTCCCAGGTTCCTTTCATTCTGAGCCTGGTTCTTCAGACTGTTTTCCATGAATGTGAGTTTCCCAGTATTCTCCCAGTAAATTCCTATTCTGTTTCTATCAGCCACAGTCTACTTACAATTTTTTTTTTCCCTTAGAACTATTGAAATCCTACTGATGAAATATTGTGACTTCATCTTTCTTGCAAAACCTCTGAGGGCTCAGAACGCAGTCAGGTTAGAGTAAAGCTATTAACCAGAGCCTACTGTATGAATATAAGGTGGTATTTGGTGTTTTTTCTCAGGGTCAGGTTCAGCTACCTCAACGTGCTCAGCCAATGCTAGAGTGCCAGACACTGTGCTAAAAGCCTATATAAAATTTTTATTTAATCATCTCAACAATCTGAAGCCAGAAGTACTGTTATCACTATCATCCTATTTACATAGAAACTGAGGCACAGAGAGGTTATGTAACTTGCTGAGCAGCACACAACTAGGAAATCTGGGATGAGTTTGAACCAGAGAGCTGTCTGCTGTGTAAGCTGTGACCCTCCCGGGAAGCCTGGCGTGCTACAGTCCATGGGGTCACAAAGAGTTGGACACAACGGAGCAACTGAACTGAATCAAAAACCTTGTGTACCCTTAGTCATTCTGCTTTTGACTATTAAAAAACCAGTGTTTCAAGATAGCACTACTGAGACCTTAAGAGAAAATAGGTCTGCAAATGATCTTTAATGAGTTGTATTTAAGATAACCCCACAAACAGATTGTAGTTTTGTATGTCTAAACAGGTGTTTAAACAAAAGACATACTGCTTGCTTTTTATGATTAAAAAAAAAAGGGAGTGATCTTTGGGAAGATAGACGAGGACAGGCTGGGGAAACAGGGGATACGGTGTATAGTTCCTAAACATTTAGGTTTACTAGTTATGTTAGCTGCCATCACCCAAGGGGCTTCCCTGGATGACACCAGTGGTAAAGGACCCACCTGCCAATGCAGGAGATAAAAAAGATGGGGGTTTAATCCCTGGGTGGGGGAGAGCCCCTGAAGGCGAGCATGGCAGTCCACTCCAGTATTCTTGCCTGGAGAATCCCATGGACAGAGTGGCCTGGTGGGCTACAGTCCATGGAGTCACAACGAGTCTGGCACAACCAAAGTGACATAGCACAACACAGTCATCACCCAGTTGTATCTGCAGCCAGCTAGAGTTACATGCAGAGAAATATGTTTCTTTGAGATCTGCATTGGTTTCAGAAAAGAAAAAGGACACGGGGAAGATGTGTGCCTGGTACATTCTGGTGCAGTCTCACTTGGAAAGCACAGTATATCCCAGTGTCCCGCTCACAACTGCATTATGGGAGACATTTAAAGGATATAAACATCAGTGTATCTACTTGGAATTCATAGTAATGAGCCCTGCTCCAAAGGATAATTTAAAGCTCTTCAGAAGAAAGATGTGAAGGATTAACAGCGCTTAATTGAGGAATAAGTATATTGGAACATATTGGTTGGCATGCTCTAATGGGCATTGTCAAAGAATCCCCTAATGCTTGTTTGGGGAAAATGCTATCTACTTTATGTACAACATTTTAAACATTTTATACAGTTAAAACATGGGGCCCTTGGAGATTTTCTATCTTCAGCTAAGCAAAAATGTGTTCTTTTTTTTAAAGTTTCCTTAAAATATTTAAAAACAAATGTTTTACAGAAATGTCAAGAAAAGTATCCCAAGGAAGAACTAGCTTACATTCTAAGAGTAAATGTAAAATACACCCATCTCTAAAATATATTATATATGTTAATTTATCTATTAGTTAATTAAATGTCCTATATATATATGGGCTTCCCTGGTGGCTCAGAGGTTAAAGCGTCTGCCTCCAATTTGGGAGACCCGGGTTCGATCCCTGGGTTGGGAAGATCCCCTGGAGAAGGAAATGGCAATCCACTCCAGTATTCTTGCCTGGAAAATCCCATGGACGGAGAAGCCTAGTAGGTTACAGTCCACGGGGTCACAAAGCGTTGGACACGACTGAGTGAATTCACCTTCACCTTCACCTCATAATACATATAATGAAAATATATCTATACACACATGTGAATACCTAGGTGTTCTATATAATAGTCATAGTATAAAAACATTAGTACCATATAATAGATTAGAACCAGTTCATACTCCTGTTTGTTGGTTTTCTCCTGGTGTAACTAATTCTGCTTGTCTTTGGAATACATTAGACCATTAAATCTTGTGATAATTTGAAAGAAGTATTGCTCCCAGCTGCTGCTGCAGAGGCAAACCAAGAGGGTAGTTTAAACTGGCATGAGAAGAACTTCACATACAAGCTTCCTTAGAATTCTATAAGAATTCCCTCTTCTGCACTCACATTTGCACGCTATTGTTTGAGGTTTAGCAAAGGCAAAATCCCTAAAAGGCTAATAGAATGGGGCAATAATCCATGATCATTGCTGATACACAAATGTCAGAGTTCATGTGTGTGAACTAGCTGCGTCTGACTTGCCTTCTAAAAAGGCTTTCACTTCACTTATACATTTTTTCTCCAGTCTCCAATTTTTCTTCCTTCATTGTGTTGTGGAACTAAAAACGCTTAAGAAAGTGAAGAAATATCAGAGCAAATATTTTGGATTTAAAGACATTAGACCTGAAAGAAGAGTGTTAAAGTAAATAGAACTCAAACTCTATATAGTGTGATATAGTGGAATTTGTGAGCCCAGAAATGCTAATTTTTTGTTTTTAAAGAAACTCGTGCAGAGAATTTGTTAAATACTTGGATGATTGATCTACAATGAATTAATAAGCAAACTGAGAATAACTTGGAGTTATTGGGAGAACTTTGACTTCATGGATACAAACTATCTCCCTCACCAGAAAAGGAATAACTTACTTCCTGAGCAGACAAGTCAAATCTGACTTGATTTAACTTCATTGATTCGTGAAATACTTATTGGATGTCTATTGCATGCCAGGCTTTGTTCTTGACAGTTAGTGNGGGAAGATCCCCTGGAGAAGGAAATGGCAATCCACTCCAGTATTCTTGCCTGGAAAATCCCATGGACGGAGAAGCCTAGTAGGTTACAGTCCACGGGGTCACAAAGCGTTGGACACGACTGAGTGAATTCACCTTCACCTTCACCTCATAATACATATAATGAAAATATATCTATACACACATGTGAATACCTAGGTGTTCTATATAATAGTCATAGTATAAAAACATTAGTACCATATAATAGATTAGAACCAGTTCATACTCCTGTTTGTTGGTTTTCTCCTGGTGTAACTAATTCTGCTTGTCTTTGGAATACATTAGACCATTAAATCTTGTGATAATTTGAAAGAAGTATTGCTCCCAGCTGCTGCTGCAGAGGCAAACCAAGAGGGTAGTTTAAACTGGCATGAGAAGAACTTCACATACAAGCTTCCTTAGAATTCTATAAGAATTCCCTCTTCTGCACTCACATTTGCACGCTATTGTTTGAGGTTTAGCAAAGGCAAAATCCCTAAAAGGCTAATAGAATGGGGCAATAATCCATGATCATTGCTGATACACAAATGTCAGAGTTCATGTGTGTGAACTAGCTGCGTCTGACTTGCCTTCTAAAAAGGCTTTCACTTCACTTATACATTTTTTCTCCAGTCTCCAATTTTTCTTCCTTCATTGTGTTGTGGAACTAAAAACGCTTAAGAAAGTGAAGAAATATCAGAGCAAATATTTTGGATTTAAAGACATTAGACCTGAAAGAAGAGTGTTAAAGTAAATAGAACTCAAACTCTATATAGTGTGATATAGTGGAATTTGTGAGCCCAGAAATGCTAATTTTTTGTTTTTAAAGAAACTCGTGCAGAGAATTTGTTAAATACTTGGATGATTGATCTACAATGAATTAATAAGCAAACTGAGAATAACTTGGAGTTATTGGGAGAACTTTGACTTCATGGATACAAACTATCTCCCTCACCAGAAAAGGAATAACTTACTTCCTGAGCAGACAAGTCAAATCTGACTTGATTTAACTTCATTGATTCGTGAAATACTTATTGGATGTCTATTGCATGCCAGGCTTTGTTCTTGACAGTTAGTGTGTGATGTAAGATACAGCCACGTTCCGGGACTGAATAGGGCTTAACTTTGGGTGTGAGAGTGATTATGATACTATGTGCTGAACGGAAGGGCAAGTAGAGGATACCAGTCTCAAGGGCCTGGGGAGGTTTGCGGGAGGAAGGGATTCAGCTGGCATTTAAGGGAATGAGAAATCAGTGGGAAAGGTGAGGGTTGGTGGGTAAGAGGGTTCCACACCAAGGGGAAGCCTGTGCAGGTGCTCAGAGGTGAGGGAGAAGCTAGGATACCTGAAGATACAAAGGAGTCCCCTACACTGCAGCTAGTGACCTAGACACACATTGCAGGGAGCGAGGAGAGCTGTGGAAACACACGGCACTAGCCCATAACAAATGCCTTCAATAACCAGTCAAGGGAAGCAAAAACAAGTGAAATGAAGCCAAGTCACTAGGCTAGATTTCAAGCCTAAACGAGAAACTCTGCCTGGATGCTGGGACAAACGGACTGCACATCACAGAGATGGATTTACTGTAGTGGAGACAGGAAGGCTGGCAGTGACAGACAGTGTTTGGGGAACTGGCTGAGCGTGTTTAAAACACCATTCATTCAGGAACGGGCCTCAACAGGCTGACATGGTTGATGATGATGAACATGGAAAAAGTGTATTGTTTTGAAGATAGATGGGGGTGAGGGTATATAAAACATGACTTTCCTTTTGGAGGAAATTTGGTAGCTTTTCTAGGGAATCTATTATCAATTCCCAGCAGCTTCTACTCCATAGAACTCTGGGGTCACGATTAGTTATCTGTGATTGGCCTATCTACGTTAAGAAGGCCACTTACTTTTAGAAAGTTCTTTTTAAAAATTAAATTAAATCTCCCAGTGAGTATGGAGAATTACCCAGGAAACACATATGTGTCTTCCACCCAACTTTACTAAATATGACTGGTGCCAAATTTGTGTAAGATACTTTTAAGAAATAAAACATCAGGTTGATTTTCCAGGTACAACTCTCTCCAAACCCATTCCCCTCCTGCCTTCCAAAGGGAATAATTGTCTGGAATTTGGTGTTTCTGTCTCCTAAACGTGTATGTTTTTCAAAAATAATTTTACTACATTTGCATCTATCCTTAAAGAATACACATAATTGATATTTTTACAATTGTAAATGGCATTGTGCTTTAGATATATATAATTTTGGTTTATTTTGCTTTTGTGATTTTTCATGTTGATACAGTAAGCTACAGTTGATACCAAACTATTCAATAGAATTCCATTCTATGAACATATTATATTGCAACACTTGCTTCTATTAATAGATATTTACATTTTTTAAAAATTTGCTGTTATAGATAATTGTGTGGTGGGAATCATTTTACTCACTTTCTCGTGAAAGTATTGACTGGGTCAGTATGCCTGCATGTGGGATTTCTAAGCCACAGGAAACATCCAGTTACTATTTTACTACACACTGCTCTCCAAAGAGCACACTGCTTATCAATTTGCACTCCCACCAGCTGCAGACGGAAGTTCATATTTCTCTATATTTCCATCGGCACATTGTTTTGTCAGCTATTTCAGTTTGTGTCAGTCTCATAAGGGTAAAATGGTCAATGTCTGGCTAGGAACACTCTAGATCTTTCAACAAAGGAAAGTTAATATAAGGAATTAGACAGTCGACGGGACAGCTGAAAAGCAAAATAGTTTGGTGAAAACTCATCCACAGCTGTAGGAAGCCCCTGTCAGCCCTAGGCCTAGAGAGAAACTCAGCCAAGTTGGTACAGAGACCAGAAGCTAGGGCCCCTGTCAGAAACTAAAGCCGGGGTCGGAGACGGGAGTGGGGAGCTGAAGCCATGGAAGCTGCCGGAGCTGCTACAGGGATCAGAGAAAAGAGGGGAGAAGCCTCAGGCTCCCCGTCCTCTGGTGCCGGAATCTCCCTTAGTACCTCCCACCGGCTCCACTTACCCGGAAGCCGGAAGTTACCTGTCCTGTAGAAAGGGCAGAGGAAGAGGAGGTGGCAGATCTGAAAGCAGATGGTTCAACGGAGCAGCTGCTGTTGCCCTATGGGATTAGCTTGCGTGTCTCTTGAGTGAGCCTTTTGTAAAATGCTTATTGGCCATTTTGTTTTCTGTGATTTTTTAAACTGTGTTTTTCCTATTGGCTGTCCATTTCCAATTTATTTTTAGGGATTCTTTATAGATTCTGAATATTATTCAATTATATGTATTGTGATTGTTACTCAGCCTGTGGCTGATTTTCCATTTTGTTTATGGTGGTGGTTTAGTCACTAAATTGTGTCTGACTCTTGTGACCCCATGGACTGTAGCCTGGCAAGTTCCTCTGCCCATGGGATTTTCCAAGCAAGAATATTGGAGTGGGTTGCCATTTCCTTCTCTAGGGGATCTTCCCGACCCAGGGATTGAACCCGTCTCTTGAACTGTAGGAAGATTCTTTATCGACTGAGCTACCAGGGAATTCCCTTGTTTATGATAAAAAGTTTTAAAATCTAATAAACAAACTAGTCAGTCTTTTACCTTTAAGGTTAGAACTGTGTTTTGTTCAAGGAGTTCTTCCCTATCCTGAGTTGTACTCCACTATAATCTGTTTTTATAAATTAATTTCAGTTTTCATATTTGTTTTTAATGCACTGGGGGCTCATTTTGTTTATACTGTGGTCTATATCTTAAATTTTTCTTCTGTAAAGATAATCAATATTCTCAGGCCATTTTAAGATACTGTTTTATTTAATTTTTTTGCTAGATATGTGTGTGTGTGTGTGTGTTGGTTCCTTCTGGTATCAAACTATTTTGGAGCATCTACTCTGTCTTTGGTGTAGTTTAATCCAGGAACCACAACTCACTGTCTTAATACAGTTTTGAAATAAGATCTGATTTTTATTTTTAAGGTTATTTTTTATTTTTAAGGTTAGTATATTCACCTAGTTTTATTTCATAGTTGGCTAGGATATTTCAGACTTTTTGATGCTTTATATGAATTTTAAGATTCTTTTTTCAAGTACCATGAAAACCTCTTAAAATTTTAATTTATGTTTTGCTGAATTTATAGGTTAATATGAGCAAAATGATCACTTTTATAATTTTATCTTCCCATTCATTAATGTAATGTATGTCTCTCATTATTTAATCATCTTTTATATATTCTTTTGTTGTCAATATAAAAACAGTGTATATATTATAATTTCCTCCACAAAGTTATTACACACTTTTGATTTTTTCTTGATATTACCATTAAAATGGCATTTCAAAAATAACATTTTTAATGCATTATTGCTGTGCCAAAGAACACAGGTAATTCTACGGAGCTACCTAATATCCAGAAATCTTGCTAAACTTCTTTATTAATTCTAACTATGTCTATAGACTCTCTGGATTTTCATGAAGACAAAATCATCCTGAGTGTGAATATGGTAAATTTATTTCTTCTTCTCCAACCTTATGCCTTTGACTGACTTTTTGTGTCCTACACTGACCTGAACATTTTGAACAGACATGGTGACAGCTGCTTGTTCCTAGGTTTGAAAGGTATTCCTTTGTTTCATCATTAAATAGAACTTTAACTCTAGGATTTTTTGGTTAATTTTTTTCAGCTTACAATATCGCTTTTTCCCCTCATTTGCTGAAAATGTTTTTTTTTAATTTAATGAAATAAGTATCATTATATCACAATTTATATCAATTGTGTTTTCTGCATTTATTGAGATGATCACGTGCTTTTTCTGAAGAGTTCTTTGAAGAATGATGCTCTGCTGGAGTCCAATCTAAGCTTGAAACACACAAAAATCAATACTATGTATTTTGTATGAACATGTGAAAAATGCTTTTTAAAAGGACTGTAAGACTACATACAAAAATTATTACAGCTGGTTCTTTTGGAGGACAAAGAAAAAGAGATTGAAAGGAGATGGGTCAAGACAGGACAACGATGGTGTCAAAAAGACTCATTAGCTTTACCTATAATGGTTTACTGTTTCTTTTGAAGGGGAATGTGTTCATATCAACTTTCACAATTGTTTTAACAATGTGTGAAGAAAAAGCACAAGTATCAAATTAATAATGATAAATTTTGAGTCACAGATATATGGGTGAACACTACTCCTTTCTTTGTACTTTGCTATACATTTATAATTTACAGGAACAGCAGCAAGAGAAAACAAAGTAATAGTCATCTTGATTATGGGTGGCATATGATTTAAGTTGTACAAGTTCAAGTTTGGTCTTAACATTTGGAATCAGGAAGTTGAGAGTGTCAACTTTGCTTCTTCATGCACGTTGTCAATCCATCGAAACTCATGTACTTAAATATGTAATTGAGTATGGATTGGGCAAGACAATTATATAGACTTATCTAATAATATAGATGGAAAATATAAGCAGACTTTTTTCAGAGAAGCATTAAACCAGCATGTGAATCAAAGTGCAATATTGCTGTCTCATACAAACCAATAACAGTGTTTCTTGTCTGGATGTAACAATATTTCAGGTGTCCAGTTCATATTCCCTTTATATTTAAACAGTGTACTCTTCTCTGGGAGTCTGTCTTTCTTAATTTTTATATTTTCCTAAGTTTGGAACCCAGGAACTTGAAAAATCAAGCTTTTCCCTCATGTATGACCTACAGTAAAATGTTGCAGCATAAGCTTCTGAGTACCCACTGCTGGGTTGTCCAGCCAGCATATTGTCAGTGTGAACATGGGCCAAGCCTGCCAGCATAAAATTGATAGAGATTTACACACCTATTTGTGTGTATAAGACATACACACATGTATATACCTATATATATGTATAGGTATATGTGTGTGTGAATACACATATACACATCTATATATATGTAAATATGTGATACTTCAAGGAAAAGTGGCTTCCCTTTTGGCTCAGACAGTAAAGAATCCTCCTGCACTGCAGGAGACTTACCAGAGACATGGGTTCAATCCCTGCATTAGGAAGACTCCCCTGGAGAACGGAATGGCTACCCACTCCAGTATTCTTGCCTGGAGAATTCCATGGATGAAGCCTAAGGGCTATAGTCTGTGGGGTTGCAAAGAATCAGACATGACTGAGTGACTCACACTTTTTCAAGTGAAAGAGGGAAAGTAACCATATTCAGAAAAAGTAGAGCTGGACTCATGCTTGTTTTGTGCTCTGTTCTTGATTTAGTTTGGGATGGCATGTGAGGAGGGGATGAATAGGGGAGTGAGTATCAAGCCTTCCGGCGCTCGGGCAGTTAAACATTTAAACCTGGCCTTGTGAGCCTGTCTTCTAGTGAGCAAAACAAAGGAGAAAGGGACTTGGTGAGAATTTTTTTTTTTTTTCTGGCAGGTAATCCAGATATTTGCAAAAGGCCTGAAATGACCTGAAAGCTGTATCAGGCAGGATGCACACAGAGTGAAGATGAAGTGGGTCACAGAGGTGTGTGTGTGCGCGCGTGCGCATGTGTGTATAAAACATAGATTTAATCTTGAACAAGGTGAAAAAAATAATCAAATCTTCTCTGATTAAATGTCAAATGGCTTCAAAGAAGAATGTTTTCCCAGATGGTAATAGAAGAGTAACCTACGGAGGTGAAATCAAAACCTAGACTCTGAGCACGTGGGGATAGGAATCGGGGAAGCCACACTTGCTGCTGTGAAGAAGAGCATCTAGGGAAGAAAGCGGACAAGCACCAGGAGTAGGCTGGATAGCACCCACTCTCTCTCTCTCTCTTCTGACAGCCGCAATCGCTGCCTCTCCCGGAACGCGTTCATGCTTCTCGAAACATCCTTCACGATGTTTCCCCACTCCAGAATCCATCCTCATGTGGTCAGAATAAGTCCAGAGGAGTGAGGCCTCTGTGCCTGGGCTACTAATGACTCCACACATCACTGTTAGATACACACATGATGGGCAAATAGGCTTTTTTTTTTTTTTTTTTCTGGGAAGGCACAGAGCTTGCGGGTATGTTTTTCACACTTTGTCATGCTGTTTGTGGTTACAAACAGAAAGAAAAGAAATTGGAATTTGTTAGGCTTGCATAATGTCAGCAAGGATATTTTATTAAAACATCAAGTCTGCAGATATTAGAGATCTAGGTTCATCTTAGTCTTTGCTCTTAGGACTATTATTGCCCTAAACATCAGGATAATAGCATTTTCAAAACACCAGCCATGTTGCTTTATGTGGTTTCAAAAGGATGGACACATGAACAAATCATGCGGCTGGAGTCAGGTTTGAAACCCAGAGCTGTAGTATATTCTAGCTGAGTAACCTTGGACAAGTTGTTTAATTACTTAGAGCTTCAATTTTCTCATGTATAAAGTGTGCTAACCACACGTGTCTCATAAGTTTCCTATAAGGAATATAATGGAAGAAAATTCAGCATGAGTACCTTGCACAGGGCAAAGTACTCAGGACACAGTGACAGTGATACTGAGGGGGTAATTGCTAACACTGAATTTATCAGGAGTGTATTTTGTGCCTTTGTGGCAGCAGTACTGTAAGCAGTGGCATATACATACATCCAGCCTCAATGACTGAAAACCAAGTGCTGGCGTATTTTTCTCATGGACAAGGAGAGGTACCCCAGAGTTCATACGGCTGATAGAGTGAATCCTGAAGTACCCAAGCTCCTTCCGTTTTTCTGTTGCACCACCCTGAGCCAATGACCCTAAGCTTCACAGCTGCAACACTCTCCTGACCCTTCAGAAATCTCGCCCACGATCCAGCGGAAAGAAGAGAAAGCACAAATGGCAGAAGATGTGAGCCAGCTGAATCCATCCTTTATCCACCTGGAAAACAAAGATTCCAGAAACTCTACCCAGTGGACTTCCTCTTATACCTCACTGGTTGAAATTTAATCACAGGCGCATCCCTGGTACAGGCAGCCTGGGAAATGGTCTCCCTTAGTTGGGAAATATGCTTCCCCAAGCAGAACTGTGGTCCTGATAGTAAGGAAAGAAGGAAGAACAGACATTGAATAGGCAACCAGCAGCATGACATAGTTTGACATTAAGAATTATTTGCTGCCTGCCCTCTCCAAATGTCTGTGGCCTGAGTAGTGAGACGGAGGGGGGGGGGGGAGCAGAGAAGGGAAAGAGAGGAGGAGACACAGTATTGTCTGGTTTAATAGAGGAGCTGGACTGTGCATGGCAAAGCCCAGTAACTTTTAAGAAGTAAGAAAATATGAAACGATTAGCAAGAATTTTTAGTTCCTCCTAAATGTTCTTCTGTCATAGAGGACCTCACGGTGTATTGGTTAAGAATGCAGTTCAGAAATGAAGCAGTCATGACTTGGAATCTTGGCCGTGTCCCTAGTTCAATGTTGGACAAATTATTTAATCCTTCTATAGTACAAACTCCTGTGAGGACAGTAGCTGTGTTGGTTTTGTCACTACTGTATCTCCATCCTCTAGGAAAGAGCTTTGCTATAAAAGGCTTTCAGATATTTGTTGGATGGATGGATGGGTGGACTTCTTTGAACTCCTTGGCAATAAAAGGAATTAATAGGGACCATCTTCAGAGGCCATCGTGAGGCTTAAACGAGAGCGCATGTTGTAGAACTCTCTCTTGACTGTGTTGCTAGAGAAATAGATTTCACTTGGCGCTCCTCCAAGGCTCCCTGAACCTTGGAATCTCTGTGTGCTTGTTTTTTTTTTCCCTCTGCCTATCAGCATGGGAGTTTTGATCTGCTCCATAGAAATGGTCAGAAGACCAGGGCTGATCCATCCAACCCTCCTTAGGCAACCTGGTAGGTCTCTGCTGCCAGGGGGTCACCACGTTGATGCCAAACTTAGTGTGACACCCTACCCACACAGCACCGTACGGCCCATACCTCCCGGGCTTCACCTGTTCTCCTGATCCACCTCACTTTGGAGTAATAGGAGTTTGCAGGGCTGTGGGCCTTTTTTTTTTTTTTTCTAAGCCAGCTGTTGCTGGCTTCTTAGATGAGACGCACTATTATGGTAACATTTAAATTTAGTGCTATTGTGTTTAAAGCAAATATCTATGAAGTGTATTTCCAAAATGTATTGGATGGCGGGATGAAGGTATACGGGCATGCATCTGTGTACACACTTGCATTTGTAACTTTATTTTAGAAAGTTTTCTGAGCTTTCAATATCAGCTCTTTCAAACCTGGCTTCTTGCTAATTCAGGGTTAGCATGCTAAATTAGCTGTAAATTAATACTCATTTTTGTGCTAGCACACTGGAGTGGCAGGGAAATTACCTAAATTAGATTCAGGTAGTGATACTCATCACGGCCAAGAAGAATGGAATCTAAAAGGACTTTTTTCCCCTGTGAAACACAGGGAGTGAGGGATATCCATAACATCAAAAACTCTGGTATCCTCATTTAGTTACTTACAGTAGATGAGTCCTTAAAAGTGGTGATTTAAAAGAAAATCTCCCTCAGTAGCACGTGCCAAGCCACACAACACTTAGCAGAGGCCAAGTTAGAAGGTTCATGGGAAAATTCAGAATTAAAGCTCAGACTGGCCTCATGCTGACAAAGCGGAGGTCGCCAACTTGGGCTGCAGTGCAAGCAAATGCAATTCCAGCAGTCTACCAAAAGCCAAGTGATTCCCGAACATTTGTGAGCATTTCAGGATAGCTCACCATCATCAGCTCCACGCCATTACACAGCAGGGGTTCGGCACCAGTGCCAAAGCTGGGAGACCATCTTTGGGGCTAGCAGTCCTTGCTTATGCTTTCTAATTTGAATTATTCATTGCCTAGGCATAGTCGTGTTATCCATGGCTCTTTAAAATGTGTTCTCCTCCATCAGAGTAGACCGCATCACCAAATGCAAAAGGAACTACAACCAGCTTGATGCCGTATTTCTTCTCAGAAGAGTGACTCATTCCCCTATAGAAGTTTGCAATTTACAGAGGTTATTCACGTGCTTTGTGTTATCAAGAAAAGACAGGATTTCCGACCCCAAGGAACACCAACTGTGGGAAAGCATCAACTTTCCCTGACCATGCCTCTGGGCTCTGTGGTTCTTGAGGCCTGGTCTGGCCCCATGGCTTTGGGTCTAGTTTCCGTTTCTACCCCAGCCATTCACCCTGCTCTGGCTCTTCCTGAGACTACTGACCAGTCATTGGCCAGGTCTGGGCAGGCCGACTTTGCAGTAATTATGAGTGAAAGGTGTCAGTGGCAAAGCATCACATTCTGGATATTTCTACCCGTAGTCAATATCTGCTTCTGTAAGCGTGACTGAGCTCCAGATGGCTTTGCAGTCATAAGGGAATGACCAACTGAATAGCTATTATTTCATCCAGTTGATGCTGTGCTTTTTGTGCAAAGTGAAACAGGAATGCAGAAGCACGCACATTTTACACCCGCCTGGTTCTTGCTTTCGATAGCTGCTGAAAAGTATAAGCCATTCTCCCTAGGAGGCAAACTGCTGGGGAAAGGCTGTATGCAGCAAGTGGAAAACCATGTTAATCTTCAGCAAATGGTTATCCAAAAAAGACAGAAATTTCTACCAGAACTTAATCATTAGTGCACTTACTCCCAACAGAAATATGAGTATTTATTTCATGGAATCTCCTGAATCCTCCCCCACCAGTAAAATAAAGCTGAGGAAATAATCCAAATTAGAACAGTATCTTATCGGTCTTGTTCAAAGACCATGAGTCCAGGCAAGGACAAAAATAAAGCTTTCCATCTGACAAAAGGCTGTTGGATACTCTGAGATCAGTCCATGTTCACAGAGAAGAGAACGTTCTCTCTCTTTTTTCCTTGTAATTGTGAAGTATAGTTGATCTACGGGGTTGTATTAGTTTCTGGTGGACAGCAAAGTGATTCAGCTACACACACACACACACACACACACACACACACACATGAAGTTTATCACATAATTTTGAATCCAATTCCTTGTGTTGTACAGTAGGACCTTGTTGATCTGTGGTATATATAACAATTTGTCTTTGCCAATCCCAAACTCCTTCTTTATCCCTCCCCTACCGGCTTTTTTCTTTGGTAGCTGTAAGTTTGTTTTCAATGTCTGTGAGTCTATTTCTACTTCATAAATAATTTCAGTCGTCACATTTTAGATTTTACAGATAAGTGATAGTATATGGCATTTGTCTTTCTCTTTCTGGCTCACTTCACTTACCATGATCACCTCTAATTTGAAACAATACATGCACCTCAGTGTTTATAGCAGCCTTATTTACAATAACCACGACGTGGAGGCAACCTAAATGTTCATCTATAATTGAATGGATGGAGATGTTTTCCATGTGTGTGATAGAATATTACTCAGCCAGTAAAAAATAATGAAATGATGCCTGGATGGACCTAGAAATCTCTCTTATTTTTTTTACATTCTAGATGCCATTGTATGCCAGTGCCTCTTTACATTTTTTTTTTTAATGTGGACCACTGTTTAACATATTTTTATTGAATTTGTTACAATATTGCTTCTGTCTTATGCCGGGTTTTTGTTTGTTTCTTTGTTTGCTTTTGGCTGTAAAGCACATTGGCTCTTAGCTTCCTGGCCAGGGACTGGACCTGCACACCGTGCACTGGAAGGCAAAGTCGCAACCAGTGGACTGCCAGACAAGTCTCCCCTTTATATTTTTAGGATTACTATCCAAACATCTAGAGATTGTTTTCATTTGCTCTCAATTATCTTGGTAATGAAGGCTTAATTATTTTAGCAAATAGTGAGAGTGGTTAGTTGGCACCTTTCAAAGCCACATTTCCCAACTACTGAAATGTCTAGAAAATGAGAGATGGAGGGAGTACATTTGGAGGTGGTTATAGATGTCACAAGAAGACACAGCTATTACGTGGCAAAACCAAGAACTAACTCTAAAGTGGACACTTCTGATCACTGTGTTCTATAGTTTCTCCACTACAAGCTGCTTGTCGCAGTAAGATGAGTTAACAGTAGAGGCCGGATAAAAGTAATAATAATAGTAGCCAGAGCAGCATCAGTCATTGTCGGCTGCTCTCAGTTCCTTGACACGTGGCTCTCTCCATAAAATAGCTTATTTCATCGGGGCGAGCAAGGAGAGTCTACCGACAGTTTGGGGCTGACAATTTTCAGTGATGTAATCCTAGAAGTGACATCACATCACCTTTGCTGTAGTCTACTGATTAGTTGCCAGTCCTGCTCAGGACTCAACCGGAGGGGCCTAAGAAAGTGCACGATGAGTCCTGCAGGCTTGCATCAACATTCAGGAGTGCAGCGTGACATGATGCCTTCCACCAGAGGGAAGTCTCGGGGCTGACTCTGTGAGTTAGCCACTGTTGAAAGTTCTCCTATGTTTGGGCCATAAACAAAGGCTCAGAGAATCCAGTGCAATGCTATTTCTTTAATTAAACAGATGAATGAGAATTGCATTCTGCAAAGTGGGCTTTAAGTAATAAGGCTAACTTAGGATAGGCTGCCATCTGTGGGGTTGCACAGAGTCGGACACGACCGAAGCAACTTAGCAGCAGTAGCAGCAGCAGGATAGTTCTGTCTATAAAAGGAAATGGCAACCCACTCCAGTATTCTTGCTTGGGAAACGACATGGACAGAGGCAGGCTACAGTCCGTAGGGTCACAAAGACCTGGACACAGCTAAGCAACCAAACAAGGATGGTTCTTAGGAGGGGACTTTGCAGTCTACTCTCGATTTCTGCCACGCTCATTGCCTTTCTGTTCAGTGCCTCCTTGACTTTCTCATCTCACATTTTTCTGCATCAGGATGATGGGATGGGGTGTGTGTGTGTGTGTGTGTGTGTGTGTGTGAAATATTCATTTTTAATTACACAGGCTTGGTAATAAGTGTGTAGTCATGTTGGATCAGCCTCAGATGCAAAACTCCTTATTTTCAGCTGATTATATCTTGAAAGGATTTGTAACCTCGGGCATCTGGAAATTGGAGCATCATTGTTTACTAGTTAAACATCAAGGGACAGAAATTAAAGGAGAAGGGAGGACAGTGGCAGTTGTGGCCCTTAAATCAGCTGAGATGAAGGCGGATTGAACGACATTTGATAACTTGGGGGTGGGGGTGTGTGTCCAGATGTCCACCCTGTTGCCTCCTCATGATGGCACACAGTGGCAAGCCACAGCCAAAGATACCACAGGCCCTTCCCATAGGGAAGGGCTAAAAAGTGGGTCAAGCACGATGGGGTAGAGTCTAGTGTGATGCGGCAGGCAGGACCAGCTGTGGAGGGCAGAACTCCCCAGGGCAGTAATGGGTGAAGCGAAGAATACCCGCCTCACCAGTCACAGAGGCCCGAGGCCCCCTCGACCCCCCTTTACAGCTCGACTCCTGCGGTGTGACCATGTGGCAGCAAGAGAGAGCCTTGTCTCTGAAGCCATAAAAATAAAGACCTGGAAATAGGATGCTCAGACCAATGGGTAGAGAAGCGGTCAGAGTCATTGGTTCTTAGACCCAGAAGGAACTTTTTAATGCCTCTCTATCTAATGCTTTCATTTGGCAGACAGCAAAACTCAGTCCAGAGGAATTTGCACGAGATCCCACAGATGGAGCCCAGTGAAGGCACACAGGCCCTTTACACCCTTCACCCCTTTTAAGTGAGCATCCCTGAATCTTGGCACCTCTATGAGCTTCACTGGCATGGAGTGGGAAAAGCTAGGTTTTTATTTCTTCAACCAGTGCTGTGACTGGGTTTCTGGTCACTTCTCCTAGCCATTGTGGACTGTGTAACCATCTCATCGTGTCTTCCAGTGGCCTTCCAAGCGAACGGTGTATCTCTGCCCCCATATAACTCCAGTAATCCACGTGACTTGTTTTGGCCAATGCAATGTGAGTAAAAGGACAGTGTTTCTCTTAAGAGGCTCCTTAAGGTTCTTTCTGTCTTTTCTTCTGCCTTGAGATGGGCAGTGTTCCAGACGAGGCTGACCGGTCAACTTGGTTCCCAGAGGGAACAGGAAGCTGGGCAGGGGCGTGGCCAACTGGTGATGGATCGGCAGTGCGAGCCGCCTTTGTTACCGGGATTAATCCAGGCTATCACCACGGCAGGAACTGGCCCATCCTGTCTGACTCGCCGTGCTGGGTGGACTGCATACATGTGTAGACTCACTCTTCCCAGGCATACAGCCTTTCTCCGGTGTACCTGGGGTCGCCACTGCTTCCTCTTCCTCCTCCGCCCTCCAGCCAGCCACCAGGTGCTGCATTTTCACTTTCTAAGTCTCATCTCTCTCCATCCCCACTGCCTCCGCCCTCCTGCAGGCCTCTCTTTGCTGCCGAAGCTCACCCTGCCCCTCAAGCCATTCTCTCAATCGGCAGCCAGAGGGAGCGGAGGGTTGCTGCAAGATCAGATTTAATGTGGCCGACACAGTCCTTCCAGCAGTGGCCCTGCTCCTCCCTGTGTTCCTACTAGGGCCCTTCTCTTCCCTCTTGTACACATCCTCTGTTGTATTTTATTCATTCGTTTGTTGGCTGTCTGACTTTACCTCCCACCTGCACTGCTTCGCCCCCTGGTGTCCTCGAGCTACCCCCCACCGGTTTTCCTGGTACCTCCTCCTTACTCTTTGCACCTCACTCTTCAAGCCTGGGTGTGGAACCACCTCCTCTGGGCCGCTGTTCCTGGTCACCAGAGTGTGGCGCAGGCGTGAGTCCCCGGCTCACAGCGCCTAGTACTTCCCTCATCGCCGGCCTGCCTGACACTGTACTGAGATTGACGAGTGGCTGCTCCCTGGCTAGACTGTACCCACTGCTGGGTCCTCAAAGCTTTGCAGAGCAGTACTGGCACCTAGTCATTGCTCCTTCACGCATTTTTTTTTTTTTTTTTTTACTGAATGTTGTTTTTTATCCTAAAACAAAAGAAAAGCATGCCCAGATACTGGAATGAAGACTTTATCTTTAAAATATATATTTTTTATACCAAGTGTTTATGTTTCACATGGAGGAAAGACAAAGTTGTTGGAAGGAACTAGAATTTCCAAACATACATCAATGAGCTACATATATTGTGGAATATGGGTCATAGCTCTGTCTGTTTTGAGGGCACAAAAATCACATTAAAAAAAATCAAGATAAATATTTAAAACCAAATGTTAAAAAAAAGCAACCATAGGTGCTTGGGGAGTTTGGCTAGGAGTGTGAAGTGAGGGAGGGGCAGAGGGTGAGCAAGAACTTGTTTGGTTCTGAGGGTCCTGGTAGATTCACCGGGGGGTTTGTGTGCATGAGAACAGTGTTTTATTTTTTTTAAAAAATACTTCTTCTGGAAACTGTTCACTAGGGAGTCCAACCTTTCCTTTCCTGTTCTACAAACTCAACCTGGTTCAGGAAACAGAATTGGAAGAGATGTTAAGAAATAAGAATCAATGGAGTCAGTAAGGAGAAGAGAGGTGGGAGACCAAACATGAGGCAGACCTAGGAGTCCATGAGGGTATCCCGGCAGCTGTTGCCTGTGTGGGGGGCAAAGAAACTCAACTGGCTAGTGGTCTTCATCTCAGTGACTCAGGGGATTGTTCCCAGTACGTGTTGATTCATGTAAGAGTTATGGGTCCGTTTTTATGGCTAGAGTGTCCCCACTTCTGGTCAGTCCAGAATGTAAGGCACCGCGGCAGCAGCAAGTTTTTCAGATAGGAGAAACATGAGCTGTGGGCTGATATAGTGTGACTCTGAGCGGCCACAGGGCCTCACATGTATTCATCATAAGAATCCACTTGGGTGTAGCTACTAGATAAAATGACTTTGTCAGTAGGTAGGTAAGTAGGTAGATATGTATGTAGGCTGACTGATGGATGGGTGGTAATATGTATCTATGCAGGGGTATATGCGAGTAGATAAATGAAGACTTTATAGGGAGCACAATCATGGAAATAGAATCCTCCATGACACACATCTGTGATTTATTAAAAGTCAATACAGAAAGTCTAAATAAATATGAAGTCCCACCAGAGGCTTAATTGAATTAATCCAACCTTTAAAACATCTATAATTGATTTCTATATTCAAAGCATGATTAATACATCATTTAGAATGAGGTATCACCCAGGACATGTTGATAAATGTAAAAACCCCTTCGTCCAGGCATGAGAGAATTTCTCAAGTAACAAGAGAACTCATTTCTTCCCGTGATAACACAATTGGTCTCCACTCATAAAAAGATGTAAACAGCATAATGAACAGATTAGGTGCAGAATTATCAACACGGTAACAGACCTGCTAGAGAAACTAGCCCTTTGAGTTGACCCCCTGTGAGAAGTGGACCCAGGTTACGTACAAAATGCGAGGGCTGCACGCGACCTAAGCATGACGCTTCGTCCACAACTAGCTGCAGCGTGGCTGACCTCAGGGCATGTAGGAGGAGGCAGGTTTGACTCGGCTCTTGCCCCAGAACCAGCCGTCCTTCCTTTCTCCCTGAGTGGCCCTGCGGGCCGTGTCAGCCCCTCACCTTGCCCTTCTTCCGAACACAGACGGCTTTCTCTTTAGGTGAAAGGTAAAAGGGTTAGTATCTCAGTTGCATCCTACTCTTTATGACCCCATGGACTGTAGCCCACCAGACTCTTCTGTCCATGGGATTTCCCAGACAAGATGCTTGAGTGGGTTGCCATCCCCTTCTCCAGGGGATCTTCCCAACCCAGGGATCGAATCCTGGCTTCCTGGATTGTAGGCAGATTCTTTACCATTTGAGCCACCAGGGAAGCCCTTGCAATCACTGGAACCAACTCTGAGGTTCTAATCCTGGCTGCTAATCCCATGACCCAGACTCAGAAGTAGACATACAGTGATTTCAGGTGAATGGGTCACAAAGTGAAGGCAATCAGAATTCTTCATGGGGTGTTTCTTTCTAAGGGCATGGAGACCTTTCTTCTCTAGTTGTAAAGCCATGAGGATTGGCCATTAGGGAAATGAACCCAATGTACAAAAAAAGAAAATGAAGAACAGCCAGGAAAAGGAGAGCATCAGCTTCCAGATGACATTGGAGTCCCAGAAATCCCTCCATTGGCCCCAATCTTGCCCTCCTGAGACCTTGCTGTTGGGCATGTGCAGAGCTGTGAGCTTCTTCCAGTGTCCTTTAAGTAAGTAGGAATTCTCTTAATTTGATCTACATTTGTGTCATTTGCAATGAAATGAGTCCCATCTAGCTTCCTTCCTATCACACCTGTTGCTGAATGCCTACATTATGGATAAAGAATCCCCCAAATTTACCCTGAAGAGCGTCATGCTTCACGAAGGGCAGAGAAAGAGACATTGATGCCGTCTTGTTTAGGACAGCGACTGGTGTTTCCTGAAATGTTAAAACTCCTGTCCACATATAAAAATCTAGTTCAGGTTGTTCTACGGTAAAGTTTTCCTAAAATGACTCTGAAGGTAAACACTTCTCTTGTGTCTCACAGTGTGAGTTGGTGTTTTAATTAAAACATTTGAAAACAAAAGTGTTCTGAGTGAAAGAAGTATGGAAAATACTAAATTATGCAAAAGTATGCTGCAGGAACTTTCCGAGCCGCTAAAGCTAGTGCATTTCGGAGTACTGAAGAGAGGACCTGAGTGTGCAGAAAAGGAGCACGGATTTCCAGCACACTCCTGGAAAGGCTGAGATTAAACTTCAGTGACAGGCAGCAGAGCTTCCAGTTGGCTCTAAAGTTTACCTCTGCTGGTTCCAGGGGCACAGAGGAATTGAACTTCGGGGAATGGAGGCATCTCTCTGACACTCACCTCAGTACCTTGGGGCAGGATACCAGAATGCCGTCTCTACTGTCAGCAAGGCAGGAGCTCACATTTTCCACGTATATTCTAGCTTATTGTCTCAGTTTCGTGTACCTTTATGCTTTTGCTATTTATTGATTTGACCAACGTGATTCCACCGTTGAGCAAACAGGGCCACGTTAACGCGTTAAAAGCTCATGATGAGGATAATGGACACGAAGTGAAAAGGAATCAAACGAGGCAGCATGAAAGGCTTTCCCTAGACAGCTGAAAACAAATTGGAAACAAATTCAATTAAAATAACCGGCAGCCTCTTTATTCCCTCCTTGGTGTGATTCCTCCAAGGGAGGGGCCCAAAGTCAGCACACCGGTTTGCTGACCTGGCCTGACCTGGGCAGACCCAGGCGGACTAGAGGGGTCGTGTGCTGACCAGGAGGCTGGTCCGGGGTGCTGTGCTCGGAAGCCATGTGTTCCTGCCTCTCCCACATGTCTCTGCCTCTGTTTTCACAACCCTTTCTGCTCTCTTTCGGTGAGAACTTACGCAGATTTCTGGAGGTGAGGTAGATTTCCTATCATCTTATAGTCTTCCTTCATCTCAAACTTGGGGCCCAACTGGAAGCCTTGCTTGTCCCAGCCTGTGCCCCCCCCACGCCCACCCCCCACCTACATGCACGTGCCCTGTTGCTGCTTCAGTTTCCCTCAAGCATGATTGCAAACCTCTACCAACAGGATTTTCAAGCCAGACCTGGGAGTTTTTCACTTCTTTCCTTCGCTTGTTTACTTTTCCACTCTTTTCATCATAAAAGCAATGCTTCCTCTATTAGCAAGACAAATGGTGCAGTGGTGATTTTTAAAAGGAAATCTTCATCTCCCCTTCGTTCCCTCTAACCAGAGTGCTTCTGCCCTGGCCTGCCAAACATCACCGACGTTACTGCCTGGGTGTCAGCCACGTTGACATCTCGCCCTCGCCTCGCTTTCCTGTATCCAGCCAGCCCGTCACAAAGTTCTTTGGGTTCTACCTTCAAAACTGTTTCACATCAGTGCATCCTCTCCCCGCTCAGTTATGTATCCTCCGCGGCTCTGTCACCCTTACAAGATGTGTTAGGTGCCCAAGGCTGCTGTAACGACGGCCCAGAAACTGGGCAGCTGAGCCAACAGAAGAGTATCATCTCGCAGGTCTAGGAGCTCGAAGTCTATAAATCAGGGACAACCGGGCCATGCTCCCTCTGAGACCCGCGGGGAAATCCTTCCTGGCCTCTTGCTGGCTCCTCAGGGTTTGCCGGCCATCCTTGGCATTGCCTGGCTTGCGGCTGCATGAACCAGTCTGTACCCTGGTGGTCAGGTGGCGTTTGCCCTGTGTTTCTGGCTTCACGTGGCCGTTTCTTCATAAGGAGACTAGTGGTGTTGGATATGACCCCCATCAAAACTAATTACGTCTGTAGTGACTCCATTCGCAAAGTCATGTTCTATAGGGCTGGGATGAGAACTTCAACATATCTGGAGAGGAAGGGGAGACACATTTCAACCCATAACATGAGGCTCCAGGTGACTGCCCTTCCACCCCCTACTTTGTCCCTTTTACTTTCCCAGAGCAGAGCGTGCACAGCAGTCAGAGGGCTCTTCAGATTCCATCAGATCCTGGCACCCCTCTGCTTACAGCTGGGGAAAGGGTCTCACTGGAACCAAGGTACAATCCAGGTTCCCTGGTGTGGCCCAGGCCCTGTGCGCGCTTGGATGCCTCCCAGCTCTGCCGCCCTTGTCCTACAGCCTCTTCCTGTTCTGCCACACCCCACACTCCCTCATTCTGCCTGTTTTTTTTTTTTTTCCCTGTATTGATCAAAACTTCCTCCATCAAATTACACTGTAGATTTTCTTTTCCTTAGAGGCTTCCTCAAACCCCTCCAAAGTCACCCCCCCAAAGGAGGTTGTTTTTCTCCCTCCCTCTGCTGTAGGCTTAGAACATCTGTGAAAGCGATAGTCCTTCAGTCATGTCCGGCTCCTTGCGATCCTGTGGATTGTAGCCCACCAGGCTCCTCTGTCCATGGAATCCTCCAGGCAATCCCCCTTCTCCAGGGAATCTTCCCAACCCAGGGATCGAACCCTGGTCTTCCACACTGTAGGCAGATTCTTTACTGTCTAAGCCCCTGGGAAAGCCCTATAACGTCTGTACTTATGTGATTATTAGGATGCTTGCCTCTCTTACACAGGATTGGACAAACTATAGCTAATGGGATAAATTTGACCCATAGCCTATTTTGAAAGTTCCTGGAGGTAAGAAGGATTTGTACAGTTTTAAAGACCGGAAAAAGATTACTCGAAGGGAAATATGTTATCGAGTCTTCACGTGGCCTGTGCAACCTCAGGTATTTACTCTCCGGCTCTCTATAGAAGCTTTGTTGGTCCTTGGTTTTACCCACTCTTGGCGCCCTGAGACTCAGGAGCTTGTGTCATTCACTGATGTCCCTGGAAAGCTTTATAAGATGCCAGACACCTAGGAGATCCCCGTAGATAGATGATGGTGAAATAAATAAATTGTTCAATGAATGGTTGGTTCCCCATGACTATTGGTTGATCTAAGAGGAAAAAAACAAAAATCTTTTAATAACCATCAAAGGGAATTCTGTGGTAGTAGGTACAAATTTTGAAAATCTGGTAATGCAGTCATTGAATACTTAGTGAGGACAGGTACTGTTTCAGACAATGGGTTAGACTCCTGGGAAGGAGAGTGTTAAAGCATTTTTCTTGGGAACTCAGCTGCTGCTGCTGCTAAGTCACTTCAATCATGTCTGACTCTGCGACCCCATAGACAACAGCCCACTAGGCTCCCCCATCCCTGGGATTCTCCAGGCAAGAACACTGCTAGAGGGGAAGAAATAGAGTGTGGGGAAGGCTTTACGCAGAGAAGCACGTGATGAACTAGTAAGAAATTGTCACAGTGGGTTGTTGAAAGGCTGGCTCCACCTCGGTGGTGGGAAATAGGAAGTAAGTAAAGAAAAAGTGAAGTGACGTCGCTCAGTCGTGTCCGACTCTTTGCGACCCATGGACTGTAGCCCACCAAGCTCCTCCATCCATGGGATTCTCCAGGCAAGAATACTGGAGTGGGTTGCCATTTCCTTCTCCAAGGTAAAGAAAGGGAAGACCTAATTTATCTTCTCAGCACACAGATGTCCTCTCCCAGTGACAGCCAAGTCCTGCCCAAAGGCCCACATTGCCACTTTGCCTCTGGCCCAGACAGGAGCGTGTCTGCTGAGTCAGTCCCCTGGTTGGTTCCTTGTCCTCCAGGTGCCGCTGTAGTGGACAAAACAAATGCTTAGCAGCTCTCACCCCCTCAGAGGAAGAGAGAAGGCTTGTTGGCTTGTGCCTTCCGGGGAAACTCTTGAGGAAACAGCTAGAGGCTGCAGCCACCATCTCTCCCCTCAGGGCTGGTCATGAAGGCTGTCATGAGAAATTCTGCCTCCGCCTGTATTTTTCTTTCTGGATTGCTGCAGTTCTAATCCCTATTTTCAGAAGCAGGATGAATCTGAGATGCACAATTTGCTGGGTGACCTAGCTTCTTATAATTCATCAATTCATTTCAAATTTGTTCTCTTGAGCCTCAAGGAATCAAGCCGAAGGGTAGCACTAAGCTGTGGGGGAGGTCGTTGTTTTCCCCACTTTGGGCAAAATTAGAATCAGTTTGTCTTGGACTTAATTCAGAGCTTTACTACAGAATTTCCCAGGATCTCTTATTTCCTGCCTGTATTTAAATGTCCTTTTTAGTGTCAGTCCTGAAGAGGCGCCTTTGCCGTGCGGATGTGCAGGAGTGTTAGCACACAGCTGGCAGTTCCTCCCTCTGCCTCACCTGGCCCTTACCTTCTCTTCCTGCAGGTCTCCCTTGAAGCTACACCCTCAACCCCCGGGTCTTAGTTGAACAGGAGATGCTGAACATGCCTGTATTTTTTTTTTACTTCCTTTTTTTGAGGCTCTCGGCCAATATGTATTAGTCACTCAGTCGTGTCTTACTCTTTGCAACCACATGGACTGTAGCCCTCCAGGCTCCTCTATCCATGGGATTTTCGAGGCAAGCATACTTTCATCTTTATTCATCAGTGCCCAGATTTCAGAATGTTTAAAATATTTGAAAGTGAAAGTGTTAGTCACTCGGTTGTATCTGACTCTTTGTGACTCTATGGACTGTAGCCTGCCAGACTCCTCTATCCATGGGATTTTCCAGGCAAGAATACTGGAGTGGGGTGCCATTTTCTCCTCCAGGGAATCCTCCTGACCCAGGGATTGAACCCACATCTCCTATGTCTCCTGCATTGGCAGGTGGATTCTTCACCATCTAAGCCACCTGAATTATATTATTTATGTACAGCAATATGAAATACAATAAAGCTCACATTCATTTATTCACAGATGATGGAGAATTCCTTTGGTAGAAAGACCATGTTGTGTAGTCAGTCCTGTGCTTTGGTGGTGAGATCCTCCGTTAGAGTTGCTTGGGGCCATCGCCGTCCATTTGTGTCCGTTTCCTCCTGTGCCTCTGTGGGGATCCTCACCCAAGGTGCCATCAGCCCTGGCCGTCCAAGGCCCCTGGATGTACCATGCCGCTCGTCTTCTCCGTGGCGATACGTCTCTGACTTTCCTATTACTCTTCGGCACAGTGTCCTGTTTGTTTTCCTTAGAGCATGTTTTCTGATGTATGGCTATCTTATCTAATTTACTTGCTTGCATTCTGTCTACCCCTCCACTAGAATGTAAGCTTGTGAGAGTGGGGTTCACAGGGTGCCAGTCACCCCAGTATCCTCAGTGCCCACCATCCAGTAGTGGGGATGGGGTGTCTGTGAGCCATCGGCAACGCACAAGATGTGGAGATGGTGCCCCAGCTGGTGTGGGACCGTGGTTCAAACCACAGCCAGGCACCTGGTCTGGCAATTAAACCTCCACTGGATTCCTTAGCAGCATTGTCTCGCTACTTGGGTGCATGGCTGAGATGAACTTGTTAAGTTTTTAGATTTTAAATGTGAAGCATCATGTAAGTCTCTTGGCCTTGCTCTTCATTTTCTTCCTGTCCTCTTGCTTTCTGACTCTGTAATTTACCGCAGTGGCTCATCTTGGGCTCTCCCTGGTTTCTCCTGCCATCCTGTTTCCAGAATCCCTCTTCCTTTACTCCATCCATCACCATCACGACTGATCCTTTCTCTGTCAAGTTGGGTCCTCGTTATCAGGAGACCGGGCTGGTTACCTGGATCTCCTCTCCCAGTGACTTGGGACTCCATCATCCGGTGACCTCTCTATCTGATGGCAGTACTTGGCCTTCAGTGTTGACTAAGTATCTAGATCAAATGTAGAGAATAGACGTGTGACTTCTGGAGGCAGGCAGACGTGCATCCCAGCTCATCCGTAACCCGCGGTGAATCCGTGTGCAAACTGCTTAACCTTTCTGTTTTTCTGTCTCCTCACCTTTAAAATAAGGACAGTGATAGTATCTTTCTCATCGAGTCGCTGTGAGGATGAAATACATTCCAACGTGAAGCACATAAAACCACATCTGGAGTAGAGTGAGTGCCCAGTATGGGTCAGCTTCTTTGGTGTTCACACGTCTGCACATTTGGCTTGGGAACAGTCTCTTACGGAGCCCTCCTGTGGGGGCTGGGAGCCTGACATGGTGTGGGAGGATGCCCGACGTGGTGCGGGGGGATGCCCGACGTGGTGCGGGGGGATGCCCGACGTGGTGCGGGGGGATGCCCGACGTGGTGCGGGGGGATGCCCGACGTGGTACGGGAGGATGTCTGACGTGGTGCGGGAGGATGTCTGACGTGGTGTGAGAGGATGTCTGCGCGCCCCTGCAGTCATTGGTTTAAATGGGGGCTTGGCCTGCACTCCTGCCTGGGGAGGAGAGCTGGGGACCTTGGCAGCAACCGCTGGGACATCAGCGTCTCTCTGCACCCTCTCACTGGGGCGGGGCAGGGGCCACAGCTCCGGGTACCTCTCTTCTTGATGCGCCACGGAGCCTGACACACGGCTGAGGCCCGACGGAGACAAAAGGAGAAAGCAGAGGAGACCTGGAAGCCGTGGTGGCCTGAGCCCAAGCCAGGGCCGGGAAGCAACAGGCTGTGATGAACTGCTAGGCCGGGAGTGGGACAGAACGCCAAGGAGCAGCCTGAGGAGCGCATCGGGCTGCTCCCTGCTGAATCGTCATCTGCTTCGCAAGTAGCGAAGGCAGGTGCTGTCTTGAGAGACGGGGGGCTAGTGCCAAATGCCACAGACCCAGTGGCACAGCACCGAGACTCAAGCTGTGAGCCCTCCACACCCCCTGGAGCCCAAAACATTAGACAGAGGACTTTCAGCCCCATTGCAGCTTTACCACTCCCAGTATTTATACGGCTCTCGGCAGCTTCCTCCAAGCAGTTCTCAGGAGCAGCCAGCAGATGGCGCGGTTTCTCCTGTGTTCCAGCCAAAAGTTCTCAAGCGGCTAAGAGTTTTTGCTGCTGAGGATCAGGGATAAGAAATACTCGTAATATTTTGAATATAAAATGTAACAAGCAAAATACATTGGAGGCTACACATTGGGATGGTTTTTAATTTTTTTTTTAATTTTGTAGACACAAGATGGAATATTCATTAGAATGTACAAAACGTTTTCACGTTCACTATCTTGCGCGAAAGAGATCAAAACAGATTTTTAACTCCCCTTTTGAAAAATAGGTGAGCTCCATCTGAGTCCCCCATCTGCATCTAACTGGAAGATTTTAAATTAGACCAACCCAAGATTGTGTGGCAATATTATCATTGCTGTAATAATATTGATAATGATAATTACAGAAATGATAGCTATTTATTAAATGCTACTGCAGACTAAACATTTTACATGAATTATCTTGTTTAATTCACAGAACAAGAGCACAAGACATGGATGACATAGTGATTTTTTCTGACAAATCTTGAGAATATGTCCGTATTTATGCTCACTGTCTCAGAAACAACCAGGAACATCTTTAAAACATAACATTGTTACAGGGTGTGTGCCTGTGTGTTACGTGGCTTCAGTTGTGTCTGACTCTTTGCAGCTCTATAGATTGTAGCCTGCCAGGCTCCTCTGTCCATGGTATTCTCCAGGCAAGAATACTGAAGTAGCTTGTTATTTCCTCCTCCAAGGGATCTTCCCAATGGAGTGATCAAACCCTCACCCCTTCCATCTCCTGCATTGGCAGGTGGGTTCTTTACTACTAACGTCATCTGGGAATCCCAGAATTACTGGGTAGGAACTCTTTTAATCATCAAATCACTGATGAGGGGGATACAGCCCAGAGAGGTTTAGGAAGACTTCTAAAGTCACACAGCTAGCAAGCAGCAGTTAACTCCAGAGTGTGCACTCCATCAGCTGCTAAGTTAATGGCCCTGAGATCTGAATTGCCTGAGTGAATCTGCCTCTGTTTAGTTCTTGGTTTCACAGCAGTTTCTTCATTAGTCTGAGATTTTACTTATAAGAGCATTTTCTCAGTGCTCTGTCCTCTGTCTCTGTGGGTTTGTTGAATTGGGGTTTGCCTCTGAGCTTCCATCCGCATGGCTACTGAACCNTTCACGTTCACTATCTTGCGCGAAAGAGATCAAAACAGATTTTTAACTCCCCTTTTGAAAAATAGGTGAGCTCCATCTGAGTCCCCCATCTGCATCTAACTGGAAGATTTTAAATTAGACCAACCCAAGATTGTGTGGCAATATTATCATTGCTGTAATAATATTGATAATGATAATTACAGAAATGATAGCTATTTATTAAATGCTACTGCAGACTAAACATTTTACATGAATTATCTTGTTTAATTCACAGAACAAGAGCACAAGACATGGATGACATAGTGATTTTTTCTGACAAATCTTGAGAATATGTCCGTATTTATGCTCACTGTCTCAGAAACAACCAGGAACATCTTTAAAACATAACATTGTTACAGGGTGTGTGCCTGTGTGTTACGTGGCTTCAGTTGTGTCTGACTCTTTGCAGCTCTATAGATTGTAGCCTGCCAGGCTCCTCTGTCCATGGTATTCTCCAGGCAAGAATACTGAAGTAGCTTGTTATTTCCTCCTCCAAGGGATCTTCCCAATGGAGTGATCAAACCCTCACCCCTTCCATCTCCTGCATTGGCAGGTGGGTTCTTTACTACTAACGTCATCTGGGAATCCCAGAATTACTGGGTAGGAACTCTTTTAATCATCAAATCACTGATGAGGGGGATACAGCCCAGAGAGGTTTAGGAAGACTTCTAAAGTCACACAGCTAGCAAGCAGCAGTTAACTCCAGAGTGTGCACTCCATCAGCTGCTAAGTTAATGGCCCTGAGATCTGAATTGCCTGAGTGAATCTGCCTCTGTTTAGTTCTTGGTTTCACAGCAGTTTCTTCATTAGTCTGAGATTTTACTTATAAGAGCATTTTCTCAGTGCTCTGTCCTCTGTCTCTGTGGGTTTGTTGAATTGGGGTTTGCCTCTGAGCTTCCATCCGCATGGCTACTGAACCGAACGTCCAGCCCCAGGTGGCTAGTCCAGATTGGTGTTTGGAGCACACACTCAGTAGTCCAGAATAATCCCTTTTTCCTGAGTTATTAGAGGGATTTGACTGCTTGGCAGAGCACATGGGTATGTGAAATGTTCGCCTGGGCAGTTACCCCATGTCCCTTGTGAGTGTCTCTCCTCTGTCTCAGGTGCAGGGGATCCTGCTGCCTGCCTCCCCAGTTGTTTGAGAATCCGCGTGGGGCTGAGCGGATGGTTCCTGCCTTCTTAACTCGGGACCGCCCTTGGTTCAGTCTCCCTTCTCTCCTTTTTTTTTTTTTCCTGTCTCTTCCCCCCACTTTCCTTCACTGCTTGTGCACTTCATTTCCAGGCATGCATTTGTGCACCCATTTGGATAAGAAGGGACTGGTTAGATGTGTGCTTTTCAGCTTCCCAGGCGAGCTTTCTCTTACTTGCACTTGTGTTCTGAAAGTGTCTCACTGGCATACAGGATGGAATTTTTGTCAGAGGGCTTATTTTGAGGACTACTGAGAATTTCTGGAGAAGACAGCTGTCTCTTACTAATACAGTGAATCATCCCCAGTGCCAAGTTAGGAATCCTGTTGCCTCTGCAAATGGGGCTGTTGCTGGTAACCCAGTGACCACCTCTCCCTCAGCCTTCATCAGTGGCTCCGTCCTGGCTTCTACGAGTCTCAGCTGCTAAGGCTCAGATGGACCGCTTCCTTCCTCCCTCCTGCTGGAGTGAGAATGTCCTGCGCCCAGGAGGATGTTCTGGTTCAGAGGTCGCCCTTCAAGTGTGAGCCACAGAGCATGTCCTGGAGCTGAGGGAGCCATGAGGAAGCAGGAAAGGCAGGTGGCCCGCTTCCAATTCCATCTGTGTGGCCAGAGAAACATTCCCTAGTGCTCTGTGGAATGAACTTGGGTGCCCCTTGTGCACGGATGTGTGCATGCACACATGTACACACACACACACACACACACACAGAAACAAAATGGTTTCTGGTCCAACCCCCCTTGGAACCATTGGGTCACAATGCTTTCTCTCAGAACCCTTAGTTCTAAAAAGGGGCCATAGCTTGGAGCAGTATCTGCATTTTGTAGGCCAAGGAACCTCTTCTGGAAGATCATTTCATGGGGGTAATAGTCTAGAGAATGCATGCTTAGGTATTAAGAGGTTAAAGGGCACGAAGTGGACAGTGTACTCTCAACTGACTCATAAAAACATGTTCTAACATGGATATGTGAAAAATAAATGTTAGAAATGGGTGAACCTGGGTACAGATTATATAGGAGTCCTCCATATTTTGTTACTTTTTTTCAATAACTTTGGGATTATTTCAAAATACTCTCCAAGAAGGTGATTGTTTAGAAATAAGGTTCATCTCTGTGATATAAAATGAGAAAACACACACCACCAACCCTGAGAAGCTGTGGATATGGGGTTCCATATCGGCCTCCAGTCCCCTAGATGGGGAGCCCAGTGCTCCACGTGGCCTCTTTCAGGAGCTGGGCAGAAAGCTCGACACTTTCGGTCTAGGCTCATGGTGGGAGGTCTGAGCTTGTTCTCCTCCCAGAGGACATTAAAGAGGGCTGCTTCTGCTGGTGGTGGTTGGGATTGGGGCTGAAAGTGGCAGCAAAGAGAATAAAGACATCACATGGCCACAGCTCCTTCGGTGGGCTTTGGGAACTCCTTTCCCTCACCTAGAGAGTTCTGCAGGTTTGGATGAATGCTAGTCTCGTTACAAAGTCTATGGATTCCACACCAGCAGTTTCAGCCTTCTGATCCCGTGATGATGATGTCAGAGCATTTGCTGCTGCTGTTCACTCACTCAGCCATGGCCGATTTCTGGCGACCCCATAGACTGCAGCACGCCAGGCTCCCCTGTTCCTCACCATCTCCCAGAGTTTGCTTAAACTCACGTTCATCGAGTCAATGATGCCATCCAACCATCTCATCCTCCGATGATCGCTTCTCCTCCTGCCCTCAGTCCTTCCCAGCATCTGGGTCTTTTCCAGTGACTCAGCTCTTTGCATCAGGTGGCCAGAGTATTGGAACTTCAGTCCTTCCAATGAACATTCAGGGTTGATTTCCTTTTGGATGGACTGGGTTGATCTCCTTGCAGTCCAAGGGACTCTCGGGAGTCTTCAGCACCGCAATTTCAAAGCATCAGTTCTTAAGATGTAAGAGCATAAATGATCAAACTCCGTGGCCGTTTACGATCCCATAATTAGAAATTGGCCACCCAGACACTTCCCCACATGGCGCCTCACATTTGCTCCTGGATGGACCTGTGAGCTGCTGTCTGTCCTGTGTCTGAATCCCCTATCTTGGACCTGCCACCCCGGGTCCAGCTCTCTACATCAGTTAGTGCCAGACTGCTAGGCAGAAACTTCTAGGCATCAGGGTTGACCTTGAGAGCTTCAACAGGGCTGACTTCCTGTGCTCCTGGAGCCCTCAGTCCTGGGTGCCAAGATGTGGCTAGCGCCAGGCAATGGCCAAAAAGAAACTCTCCTCCCAAATCCTCTCATACTTTGTCCCTCGGACCTCAAGGCCACCCTAATCATGCCCAGAGTTTCCCCACTTTTCTCAGGAACCGTGATTCTGCTCTGAGCTAGAAGCTTGCCAAGACTCATACATGAAATACCAAGTACACAAATAAACATAGAACAGACAGAAGACAAAAGGACTTTGTCCCTCCTCTGACCGAACAGTCTCAGACTCTGCCCGTTATCCCAGCTGCGGGCACACCCAACCCTGGGTACTTCCTCCCCGCTTAATGTTTCCCACCCCAGACTCCTCTCTGCTCCCGGACACGACACCTGCTCTCTGTGTTTGAAGAGCCTTCGGGAGACGGTGAGAGAGTGGACCTAGCAGGAGGAATCGTAGGCGCCCACTCAGTCCCTTTCTGTGTGTCTAGCTCAGTGCTGATTGCTTTCCTATGGCTTATCTCATTCAGCCCTTCCTGTCGCCAAGTTCTGGTGGTTTTCCCATCTTTCAGATGACAAAACCGAGAGGGTAGATAACTTGCTCGGGATCTCACAGCTAGCCAGCACTGGGACCTGAGCGAGTGTCCAGAGCTGGTGGACCCCAGAGCCTGTGTCCTTAGTCCACTTGGTGATTTTGCCCCCCTTCCCAAACCACAGAACTGATGGGGGTACTGTCTTCCAGAGTCTGGGCTCTGGGGAAACCTGCCCCAAATGATCTGTCCCCATCACTCCCATCAGGAGAGTTGTAGGGCCTTTCTTAGTCATTCTTACCCTCATTAATACCTGTGTTACAGATCTTAATGATGGAGTTGTTAAAACTAGTCAACTCTTAATAATCTAATGGAAACCAGTGAAACTCCTAATATATCCACCTTTTATATTTGACTTTGGGTTCCGTTAAGGTTTGGGGGAGCAGCACGCTCTCTTCCTTTATCTCCTTGGCTCTGGCTGATATTAAACTGAGTTTGTCTTCCCAGGGTGCCAGTGAATCCAAAGAAACATGAATAGCTCAGAAGTACATTGAGACCCCAGGGAAAGTTGGCCTGGGAGTTGACCATCTAAATTAAATAACCTACCATGTAATTATTTGAAAGCGGATGGTGCAGATTTCATGTGGGTTGCCAAATGGGTTTCAGGTGAGAAACCTGTTGCTTCTCTGTCTAGTTGAGTTCTGAATCCATGCAAGAAAACACAGGTGAAATTCTCCTGACAGACACTCATTCTTCCTCCATTTTGTCCCCGTAATCTGCACTTGTCTTAATTTCCTCTCAATTATTCTCAGACATTAACTAATACTGACTAACTGCAGCTGAAAATAATTATTGCTATTTGTTCCCTCTGTAAATATAACTCGAGCACAGAGCTGGAAGAATAATGGCGTATTTACAGAAGGCAGCTAATTAAACTGAGTTCCAATTGCTTTCACTTTGCCAGAAGGAGCCGTTTTCACAGCAAAAATTGGGTGGATGCATGCATGCTTACCAGGAACAACTCAAGGTAACATAATTCAGCGCTCCCAAGACAAAAATTTAGCACAAGACAAATTTACATGAGCAATAAAAATATCATTAAGAAAGATGTGAAGATCTTTTTCACTGTAGTGCAACAGCCTAAAAAGGATATCATTCCAGTGGGTTTATTTAAGGAATAGTATATATTTTATTGTTTCATAATAGAAGGAGTTGCAAGGGACTCAGGCAATCTTTGAAGAACCCTTTAATCTTATTTTTGAATCTCTCCTTTTCAGTTTATGAAAATACTTCAGCATTCTTGGTCTCATAATTTCTAAACTTTCTAACAAATCTGAGCATTGCTGAGCTCAATGAAAAAAACTGTGAAAGTTGGACCTCTCACCCTTTCTGTTTCTATTTCAGAAATTTGGTCTTAAACACAACTTGAGAAAGGTCACGTTGCTCCAGCAGTTTGGTTCCTGGAGTTTAGTGGAGCTCACTAGAAACGGGCACATGAAGGAACCTCTCTGGCAAATCTGGGTTTGAAAAACAGGACCTTACATTCGCCCTTTCTTTTGGACTTGTTCAAACTCAAACCAAACATAAACCACAGCTTCCCAAAACAACAACAGAGAAGCCACCCTGGGCGGTGTAAAAGTGCTAGGTTCCATGCAAGGAAGAGTGTTCCTCTTGTCCCGGCTTCAAGCGAGGAACTCAGAAGCCTGCTGGCACGTTCAGACTGGTCCTCTTACAAAACCTCATCAGTGGCACCTCTCCACTCTGTTTCTGGATACTGTGTTGATTTTTCTTCCTGCCTGCATGAAATTCCTGAACTGGTTCCTACCTACTGGAAGTAGTGATTTGGCAGACGTGGGCACTTTTTCCATGTTTAATTAATTCCTCTAATTTTGTGGTAAATGAGAATAATGGGGCTTAATTTTGCTATTTATGTAAAATTGATTGGTGATAATAGAGAGCACAGAGGATTTGGCTTTACAAAGGAAAATTAAGTGACCTCTCCATCACGGTGCCTTGGCACGCCTCATTCCCTCACCTGGGAAAAGCGGAAACGGGCAGCACAGCAGATGTTGAGTGGGAAATGAATGTAGTTTTTGTGACCTTTGCAGCAGCTGAAATACGGAAGTTTGCAAGATCTTGTTTAGTGGTTTAAATAAGCTCAAACTGGACTCATCTTAGATGAGATGTCCAGACAAAACCTGTCTGGCTAGGTTTTCTCATCTCATATTGGGTACAGTTTGGTCACTTTAATTGTAGTATATTCCTATTCATTGTGCTCTGAACAAAGCAGGAGGTGGGTGAAGGAGAGAGGGGGTCTCTTCCTGGAGGTGCTTTGTGTTAAAAGGAGAGCGCACAGAAGGTGGTCTCAGGGTAGAGGGTTTTAGAATTCTCTGGCTCTTGAAGCTCCGCTTACAGCTTCAGATGATCACAGATTTTCAGTAAATGATACATTGCAAGTAATAAGAAATAGGTAAGGTGGTGCTTAGTTCCTAAGTCCTATGGGACTCTATGACCTCATAGACTGAAGACCCCTAGGCTCCTCTGTCCGTGGGATTCTCCAGGCAAGAATACTAGAGTGGGTTGCTACGCCCTCCTCCAGAGGATCTTCATGATTCAGGGATCAAACCCATGTCTCCTGCATTGCAGGCAGATTCTTTACCCCTGAACCAGCGGAGAAGCCCTCATGGTTAGGTATAGGGAGGATTTAAGTATAAATGTCTGTATCTAAGTGGCTTCATCTGTCTCTGTAAGTCTGTCTCTCTTGGCTTTCTATCTGAGAAGACTTCAGCACCTGACTGTTGTAATAATGAAAATTATTATCCTTAAGTATCAAGATTTAGTTATTATCAGGGTGGATTTTTTTTTTTTTAAGAAATCAGGCAAAGGGGGTTGTTTTGCTTCTGTTTGTCACCATCAAAACTCAGTTCCTTGTTGGACAGCATTCAAAGCATGAATGGCAAATAGGACTGGAAGAGACAGACGCAAAAGATAAGGCAAATCATGTGTTTTCTTCCTGATAGTATGGCCTGGAAATTCTCAGGTGAGACAGAAAAAATGTTGAATCCTGGAAGCTGATGCCAAACCCNTTCCTTGTTGGACAGCATTCAAAGCATGAATGGCAAATAGGACTGGAAGAGACAGACGCAAAAGATAAGGCAAATCATGTGTTTTCTTCCTGATAGTATGGCCTGGAAATTCTCAGGTGAGACAGAAAAAATGTTGAATCCTGGAAGCTGATGCCAAACCCCAAAGATCCTCTAGAATGTGCTGGAGTCCAGCCCCGGTGGATCCAGGGTAATTCGAAGTGCAGACAGAGTCGGCGAGGAGAGACTTATTTAATTAGAGATATAAAGAGAGATTAGGAAAGAATGGTGTAGTAGGAAAATTAGTGGAGAAAAGAGGCTGAATAACTTCGTTTACACAGAAGACCAATAAAGCTCCAAGACAAGGGGCTTGCACTGTCTATGTAAGCCACCGGTGCCCGCTTGAATAGCGGAGGGTGCCCTGCCTTGGGCTCCCTGACCAGGGCAAATAAGTAGACACAGAGAGCCTCTGTGCTCCAGATGGGAATTCAGCCTGAAAGGGGAGAAANGGGTGAACTCCGGGAGCTGGTGATGGACAGGGAGGCCTGGCGTGCTGCAATTCATGGGGTTGCAAAGAGTCAGACATGACTGAGCAACTGAACTGAACTGGGAAGAAAGGATAGAACCCAGAAAATGAAATATTTTTATGAAAATGAATTCAGAAGAAAAATGTGCTGAAATACAGGTGGAGGAAGCACTAAAATTCATTTAAGTGTCTTCCACCCCCAAAGATACTATAGTACCTGAAATACTTAAAAAAGAAAATTTTATTTGTGCCAATTCCCATGCTAGATGTTTCATATGTTTTCATTTGTAGGAAGCCCCTGTGGTTTCTGTGACTGGCACTTCATAGTGAGAATGCGCCATCATTAGAACAAGATCTTTGCAGTTGACCTCCTCTTAGTATTTGTCTTATGACCCAGCCCATAATCAGTTCATTGCCAGATCAGTTCATTGCCTGATCTGTAAAGAGAGGTACTAAACACCAGCCTGAAAGGTTCCTCAGTCCATCTAGAGCCCCATGGTATACATAAAGCCCACCAGGAGAGCTCTTGTTGTGTTAATTTGTTTTGTTAGATTAATGATTCTTCTGTTAATATTTAACCTCCTGTCAAATTGTGATGCATAGGGTTGTACATCTAGATCAATACAAATGAATGATGGGACAGGCATTTTTTTTTTCCATCTCATTTCTTTTCCCACTAGTACACAACACTCTGCTTTATGGACAGTGTGTTTTAAATGGTGCATAATTAATTAGACAGAAGATGACCGTATGCTTTCACCACATGAAAAGAAACACTCATATGCAGATTACCAAGTCCTCATTCTTTCTGTGAAGCGAACTGGGGCCAATTTATTTCACTTTTCTAAGACATCTCTCTGTAATCTTTCCTGAGGATTTGGAATATTGAAGGAATCTCTCTAAGGTCTGGATTGAGAGGAGAGAGCCAGTATGCTTCACGGAATGCATGCAGATCAGGTGTCTGGCAAAGCAAATCTGAAATCTTCTTCCCAGATTAGCAACATCCGGGACATTATTCCCCTTCCCTCCAGTGGCTCAGATGGTAAAGAATCAGCCTGCAGTGCCAGAGACGAGACCCAGGTTCAATCCCTGGGTAGGGAAGATCCCCTGGAGAAAGAAATGGCAACCCACTCCAGTATTCTTGCCTGGAGAATCCCATGGACAGAGGAGACTGGTGAGCTACAGTCCATGCATTCACAAAGAGCTGGACACACCTGAGCGATTAACATTTCCCACTTCCCTCCAAGTAGACAGAGTCAGAGGGCATTGTTGGCAATGATACTAAATAAGAAGTAAAGAATACTTGGGATTTCTAATAGCATAGCCTACACTCTACGGTTACAAAGCCTTCTCCTAGAATAGAGAAGTACAGGTGGATCCCTCACAACATCATCTTGCCAGCTCTTAATTTTAAGAGCATTCTTGTTTATTCCTTCTCTTAACAGATTTTGTCAGGGCCAAGTCCTCACTCCACACAGTACCCAGGCTATGCAGCTTAAGTCTTTGGAACACGGCACACGCTAGTCATCTCCTCTGCTGTTTCTCTTCTTGAAGTGGGGCCATTTCCTTGAATTGCTGTAGTTGAGAACTTCTTAGTCATCCCTTACATGCTAGGTCCTTGAGATTGGACAAATGAGTAGAGAAGTTGTAGAACCGAAATGGTTTGCTTCAGTGATCATTTCTTCAATGGCGAGAATCACAAGGCCATTGTCCAGTGCTGGTCATTCCCTGAAAAGGTGATTTTTATTCCGCAAAGGGTGCCGTGAACACTTACCTGGAATTTAGCTATGTAAACTCTGCCAGACCAAAGACGTTTCAGCTCAGGAACTGTCTCCCAAGTCCTGTGAACACCAGAGTCTTGTAGGACACACTTGTTCTTTCTGACTTGAGACTAAGACCATCAGCTGCATTTCCATAATTTCCAGCTCTAAGGTGCACCATTGCTTTTCCTTCCACGTTGCCAGTCTCGGAAATAGGAGCCAGGGGGTCTTAATGTTGAAGGAAAATCACATCAGCCTCTGTTTCCAATGACCTGTGGGCTCATGCTTCCTGCCTGAAGGCTGACCTAGAATCCTAATGAGCTGAATTCAAGCTGAACTTGCTCTTCCAGTTGATGCGTTGGCCATCTGTTGACCTTCTGTAGCTCAGGAAAGAGTTTTTAGCCCTGGCAGCACAGATAAAAGAGACATGGGTTGTATCTGCCAGCTCGCCTGTGTTTTTTGCACTCTTCCCTGTTTTGTTTACTTTTTTCACTTCCCAAGTCAGTGAGCAGCAAATTTAAGCTGCGGAAAGCATTCACTGTTTGCATACTCGGTGCACTTAGCTGTTTCTCTCTTTAGACTATAGGGCCAAAATGATTCCAGTCTTAAGGGGTTCTGTTCCACAATACTGATGGAATAAATGAAGTAATAGATGAATGAATAAAGAGTATTCAAATGAATTAAAGGTGGTTTTGCACCCATAATTATTGTTGAAGTTGAGGACTTTTACCCAGTGTGGATGCACCAACTCTGACCCTCTAGTCCGATCTAACCTACCTTCTTTGAAGATAACATCATGAACTACATTACTAGGACAACGGCCTTGAGTTCTTCCAGTTGGTGGTGAAAGAGCCTATCAACAGAAAACCACTGTTAAAATAACTAGCTTATGGTTATTATGGTCACATGTAAATGGCTTCCTGGTTCAGGCAAGCAGCATGTTTGCACAAGGGCCCCTCCACTCGGCCTTTAACTCTAGTTCCTCTCCCCGCCAGCCTCCCACTCCAAACTCCTGACTGCTGACTCTGGAGTGTACACACCATGCTCCAGGGAGCCAGTGTTGTTCTGGACGCTGGGCCCTCTCCCCTTGCTCAGGCTTCTTCTGAACCTATTCCAGTGCTCACACAATCCTCCTGTATGCTTCCTTGACAACTTGTGTGGCCCTTAGCTTTGCTGCTCTTCAGATAAGGTCAGTGAGGTTATTATCAGTGGTAATTACTCCTCCAAGGTTTCTCTGCTGGCTCAGTTATAAAGAACTCACCTGCCAGTGCAGGAGATGGGGGTTGGATCCCTGGATTGGGAAGATCCTCTGAAGAAGGAAATACTAATCCAAGTATTCTTGCCTGAGAAATCCTATGGACAGAGGAGCCTGGTGGGCTACGGTCCACAGGGTTGTGTAGGAGTCAGACATGACCGAGCAACAATAGCAATTTCTCTTATGGCCCTTCAAGTCTATATTCCAGAGCTTGGCTTATCCCTTAGAGAGTAACATCCAAAAAGCCCACATTCAAGGGAGAAGATGACTGTGATTCCAGGAAAGAACCATAGACTTGAATGAATACTCAGAGAGTACAAGCTACCCAGAGCTGACATGCAGACAGCACTGGGAGCGCTCCAGCCACTTGAGTCATGGGGTTTCTGGGACTCTTCTTTAGAAAAGGCACTGTTTGCTAACACTATAAAATTTTGTACAGTAATAGCCATTACAATTACTAAATGCTAACGTACTGAGCACTCCCTTTGTCCTAGGCTCTTAATTTAATCCTCATAAAACATTGACATGGTAAATTCTATTACATCAATTTAAGACCTAGGAAAGTGAAGTTCAAAGAAATTTTGTATCTTGACCAAGAACACAGAGCTAATGAGTGAAGGAGCCAAGATCTGGACCTAATCTAGTGTCCTTAACCACTACTGCCACCAATTCTCCTCCCCTCAAGAAATGAACCTCTCTGGGTAAAAATACCTTCCCATTTATAACACAGAGAATTAGCATTATAGCATTTCAGGTCCCCAGGAAGATTGCAAATATCAGGAAATACAATTGTCAAGTACTATGCATATAGGAAATGCTAAATCAAGCTAAATTAAATTCAACAGAGTTCTAGAGAGTTAACAGGCCTTTATTAAACCCCTGCTGTGCTGGGCACCCAGCCGTGACTTGGGTTAAGCTTAATACTACTTAATTTATGAAAATGTTGCTATAATTATTCAGTTTCTTAAACTTAGGTGCCCTTAAGAAAGTACAATTTATAATTAAATATAAATTATTTATCCCAGTTCCGATTTCCATTCCCTGTAACACACCTTTAGGAGGTACCAGATGTTAGTAGACACATTTTAGAGGGTCTGCCTAGGTCCCAGTTACTGCCTCTCTCCCACAGTTACCCCTCCCTTGACACCCTTGCGGAGGTGGGTTACTTACAGCCACATTGGGACATCTGTTCTAAGTAGAGCCATTCAGGTTCCTTCTTCCATGCCTTAACTAAAGTTCAGAATCTGCTCCTCAGTTTTTTTATCTGGCTGACATCTACCTCTTGAACTTGGAGAGACTAGACTATCTTGGTGCCATTGAGATGGAGCCACGGGAGACCAGATTACAAAAGTGGGGAGGGGGGCGCAATACATTTGCAGGAGACAAGCAGAGATAAGAGAAATGTGCAACCAGAGACACACACACAGAGACGAACTGACCAGAGCAAGAGAGCTCAGAGCCATGATGAGAGATGTGGACTTGAAAATGGGAATTCTCAGCATAGTCCATGCGTGGTGGTAAAGCTCACCACTCTTCATCCTGTTCTTTGTAGAGTGAGGACTTTGTCCTGATAAAATTTATTGAGAGCATGGGTAGACAAGGATGTCTTTAAAGTTAAGAATCGGCAAAGTCATACTTCAAGGAACTAAGGAAAACCTAAACTTTATCCTTCTTTTCTATTCTCAGACAGTCTTGAAATTTTATGTCATGAATCAGAAGGAATCTCCAGGCGATGTTTTACATCTGATTTAGCATCATCACCTGTGACGGCCTGCTGCTGCTGCTGCTGCTAAGTCACTTCAGTCATGTCCGACTCTGTGCGACCCCATAGACTGCAGCCCATGAGGCTCCCCCATCCCTGGGATTCTCCAGGCAAGGAAGTAATGGCCTAGGCATTACTAAAGGATACTGTTACGACTGGCCATTAATTACCGCTTTGCTTCCTATTCTCTCCTCTCCTTAGCCCTTTTGATACCAACACTAGGTTTCTGGTTTGAGTACTATTTCTTTGTAAAATGTGCTAGTCTGTATAAGGAGCTCCTGGCCGAAGCAGAGGTCATAGGGAAGTATTGGAGAGCCACCTCTCCTTCCCACCACAACTAGGGTTTCCCGAATGGCCTCACCTGTACTGGTAAACCCTTGCTGCACTTCCCTGGTGGCTCAGAGGTTAAAGTGTCTGCCTGAAATACAGGAGACCCAGGTTTGACCCCTGGGTCGGGAAGATCCCCTGGAGAAGGAAATGGCAACCCACTCCAGAATTCTTGCCTGGAGAATCCCATGGATGGAGGAGCCTGGTGGGCTACAGTCCATGGGGTCACAAAGAGTCGGACACGACTGAGCGACTTCACTCACTCACTCACTCACTTACTTACTTCACCTGCTTAAACTTCTGACCTGTGTCATCTTCTGAAAGTTTTCCTCTAGAGTTTCTACCTGCATTCTTTGATGTACTGACTGCTCTGATCTGGGCCATTTCTGGTCTTCAGAGTCATTCCAGGACATTTCTGAAGGCCCTGGAGAAGGGGCTGGGGATAGGTCCCTGCCTTCGTGGTGTTNCACTTACTTACTTCACCTGCTTAAACTTCTGACCTGTGTCATCTTCTGAAAGTTTTCCTCTAGAGTTTCTACCTGCATTCTTTGATGTACTGACTGCTCTGATCTGGGCCATTTCTGGTCTTCAGAGTCATTCCAGGACATTTCTGAAGGCCCTGGAGAAGGGGCTGGGGATAGGTCCCTGCCTTCGTGGTGTTGATGGCGTATGGGAGAGGCAAAGAGGGAAATGTATGAGTATACCACGGAGGGTGATGACTGCCATATTGGGCTGTCTGAGCACCCTAAAGGGTGCCCCTCTGAGAGACACAGAATGTCTTAGAAGGCTCTCTAGCAGAAGCAGCCTGCACTGAAGCTGTGTTGGAATGAGCTGGGTGAAGGGTGAGTGGATGGATGATGTTCAGGGTGAGGGGCCGCCTGTACAAAGACCTAGAGTTAAGAAGTGCATGGTACTCTGCTGACCAAACATGACTGGTCAAACTGGGGCCTGGGGCTGTAGACAGGGAGCTAGGCAAGTTGGTGGTCTGATCATGAAAGGTCTTACAGGCCTTGTTAGAGGGCTTGGAAGAATTGAAGAGTGGTGGGAGAGCAAGGAAAGTCACACACACATTTTGGCTTGAATGTTCCAAAGATCCAAGTGGTTGAATTAAATCCAGAGCCACTGGTCAATTGAACTTACAAGACAACCTACATGCTTGCCTCGGTTGCAGGAACTCTCTCTCTCTCTCTTTGGTAACTGTAAGAGGCAGAAGTCCCAAGAAATTAAACATAACAGGTGTTTTCATTTTTGTCTTGTTACCTCAGCTCACCAGAGAAATCAGTCATGTTGTGTTTGCCCTATGAATGCTTCTCTGAATTTTCATTTCCATGGCAATATCTCAAGAGACAATCAGAAAGTTGAACAAGCAGGATTTTGGGGACATAATCACTGGAGCAACTTTATTTTTGTCTGACTCAGACCACTTAAGATTCATTGAGTGGAAGGCATTCTTCCAGTGTTGCTAGTTGAAAGTTCAGCCATTCTCACAATTTTCTGATCTCTCTAAGCACTGTAATCACTTAAAAATTTCACAAATAAATGTAGTGACTTAATTCAAATGTTTCAGTCTCTGGGGGAACAACCTGCCACCCCATTCAAGGCCACAGTCTGGGAAGGGATGTTTAGTGGCTAAGGAGTGTCTAAGTCTTTTGTGACCCCAGATTGTAGCCCACCAGGCTCCTCTGTCCATGAAATTCTCCAGGCAAGAATACTGACTGGAGTGGGTTGCCACTTCCCCCTCCAGGGGATCTTTCCGACCCAGGGATCGAGACTGTGTCTCCTGCATTGCAGGCAGATTCTTTACCCTTGAGCCACCTGGGAAGCCCAATATTCTACTATGTAGACTTACAAGCTCAGTGCAGCATGTTGGGAAGGACTGGGCAAAAAGGAAAAGGGTGTTTCTCATGCTCCTTGCTTATGAAAAATGAGTATAGGACAGAGAGGGATTCACTGGCAGAAGTTAGGAAGAGCTTGAAGGAGGGAGACAAATGAAACAGAGAAGAAAGAAATCATAGCAAAAGTGCACTTTCAATGGATCTTTTGAGAAACACCCTTTCAGGAGACGAGTCGTTGCTCTGGCTAGAAGTCATAACTGATCAAATAGATAGGCTTAGTTGGAGCTTTGGTCTGTAGCCTAGAATGTTGTTTTAGTTTTAGGGAAGCTTCCCAGGGATTCCTGAGAACACATAGCTTATAAAAGAGCCTTTGGGTTTGTAAGAAAAAGTCCCACTTAGGATTCCCTCCATCCCCAAAGGACTCTATATATTACATTATAAACCTTCCCAGGTGGCGCTAGTGATAAAGAAATCTCCTGCCAATGCAGGAGACATAAGAGACATGGGTTCCATCTCGGGGTCAGGAAGATCCGCTGGTGGAAGGTATGGCAACCCACCCCAGTATTCTTGCCTGAAGAATCCCATAAAGGGAGGAGCCTGAAGGGTTAAGATCCCTAAAGTTGCAGAGAGTCAGATGCGACTGATGAGAGACACACATAAATTACCTCACTGAAGACCAGAAGGCTTAATATCAGGCCTGACGCTCAACTCGGCAACTGGAAAGCATTTGTAATTTTACTTCCCAATTTTTACTTTTCTCTTTCATGTGCATGATATTTGGGGCCTTCTAATACCCCACGCCCAAGGTAAGAGAAACCCAAGTAAGATAGTAGGTGTTGCAAGAGGGCATCAAAGGGCANTTCTGAAGGAGATCAGCCCTGGGATTTCTTTGGAAGGAATGATGCTAAAGCTGAAACTCCAGTACTTTGACCACCTCATGGGGAAGAGTTGACTCATTGGAAAAGACTCTGATGCTGGGAGGGATTGGGGGCAGGAGGAGAAGGGGATGACAGAGGATGAGAAGGCTGGTTGTCATCACTGACTCGATGGACGTTAAGTCTGAGTCAACTCTGGGAGTTGGTGATAGACAGGGAGGGCTGGCGTGCTGCGATTTATGGGGTCACAAAGAGTCAGATATGGCTGAGCGACTGAACTGAATCAGAAAGCATCTGGGCAAAGCAGAGTCATCTTGTGTCTGTAGTAAGATGTCTTCTGGGGTACGTGCACTGTGGTCCCAGGAAAAGCCACGAAGTCCCCATTCTCACTAGGGCAATGGTGAGCAGCCACAGTCCACCCTCCAGGACCATCAGAGCAGCCCCCACTGTACCTGGTCTGGAGGGCAGAGCAGAAGTCCTCACTATAAGCCTCCAGGGTTGGGCTGCTGAATAGAATTTTTTTTTTTTTTTTGAGTGTCAAGGTCTCAGTGGTAAATTTTGGCATTCAAATTACCAGTTGCTTTATCCCACTCAGAAAACAAGAAACGTATGTGGATGAAAACTGGAAGGTCAATTTAAATTCATTTCATAAAAGCTCTTATTGACTAGGACATTCTAGTTATCTTTATTGAATGCCTATTCCTTTCCAGGTACTGTGTCAGCTCATATATTCTTACAAAAGGCAGTGAATACATTTTAGGGGTGTCCTTCCAGGTCACTGGTTCCCCTTAAACTAATGTCACTATCAAAAGCAGTAGCTCTCCTCCACAGGAGCCATCCTGTACAGAATGGCCTCTGCCCCAACCTCATTAGATCAGAGCAAGCTTGGGTACTATCTTACCCCAGCTGGACCAAGCAGAATTCCTTCCTTGTGACTGGGAATTGAGATCAACAGAAGTTAGGGGGGAATCTTCTTCATGTGGCTGGATAGGGAGCAGCTACGTTTCGAAACTCTGGTAATGCTGGCTTCTGCTAGCAGCCTGGAGCAAAATGAGAAGCCAACAGAGTGGGGAAAGATGATGTAGATTCACAGAGAGAAATAGTCAAGAGATGTGGAGAGAGCCCTGCATGAGCTCCTGGCAGCATCCCATGCCCAGTGTCAACCTTTCCTGAGGCCTGGGTCCCCTCCTGGCCTTGGTCTCCATGGAGGGTGATAGCATATTCTGGTGCTCCCTTTCTTCGTTCAGACAGTCCACAGTTACCCTGTTTCTCTGAGGCCTTAATTTTCTCCTTGTAAGAGAACCCCCTTTTGCCCAAGTTAGCTCAAGCTGGTTTCTCTTATATACGTAAGGGCCAATGCATATATAAGGACCAATGCATGTAACAGCCTGAACAAATATGTATTTTAGGGAGTTACCTCCATCTTGCAGATGAGAAAACTGAAGTTCTGCAGAGTTGAACTAGTCACCCGAGATCAAACAGCTAATAAATGATTAAGCTGGAGTTTGAACCAGATCTGGCTATCTCTAAAGCCTTCAGGTTTCAGTCTTTCTCAAGGACACAGACTTGGGTTGCTTTTGTAGTCAACGGCAATTTTGTCTGTCTCAAAGCCTCTGAAGACAGATTGGGTGTCCAAAAAATGAATCTCAAACTTTTCTGATTAAATATCTGCGTTCCAATCACTCTTTGAAATATGAGATAGAAAATGGCAATGCTGATGAAGATGAAATGAACTCAGGCGGAAGCCTGAGCTGAATTTGGGAAAGATGATTAGTGAATAGAGGGCTGGTAAGAAACAAAGAGGTTGTTTGCCTTTTTCTTATTATCCATGTGCCATTGAAGAGGCAGACACATTCCCACCTGAGAGCACTCTAATTAAAAAGGTCTTTTGGATAAGAATCCAGATGCAACAGAAGGACAATAAATTAAGGTGTATGTGTTCTTTGTACTGTTCTGGTTTCATTAGCCACTGGACCACATCTTTTTCTATTACACACCAGGGATCGTTATATAGAAGGGTGGTGAATGCAACCACTGGCTGAGTCTAGAAGGCCCATTAGACACTGATTCTTAGACTTTCTTCTTTCCATGTAAAGTTAGATCTTTCAGAAATGAGTCATTATATATATTTTAATTAACCTTAACTGGGTGCCACTTTTTTCATGTAGGTCAGCTCTGACACAGTAAGTATAATGTAGCTGGATTATCTCTGCAGAGATGACCTGGTTCTGCTTAGAACTGCAGAAAGGGTTTTGAACTAGACTTACCAGGTAGCACTAGTGATAAAGAACCTGCCTGCCGATGCAGGAGATGTAAGAGACACGAGTTTGATCCCTAGGTCGGGCAGATCCTCTGGAGAAGGAAATGGCAACCCACTCTAGCATTCGTGCCTGGACAATCCCATGGACAAAGGAGCCTGGTGGATACAGTCCACGAGGTCTCAAAGAGCGGGACACAACTGAGCGACTAACACTATATCACTATGTCCCTGAAACAAGCAAGGTCTTCTCGGAGATGGACCCGAACTGCCACCAGAGGGAACCCCATCCTGTCACCACCACCCACAAAATCCCACCACCTTTCCTGATACATCCATTGTTGACACCAGTCAGGGATCCTGGAAGCTAAAATATCCCAACCCCAAGAGGATGACAGTTGGCATACTTATCTGAGTAAAGTGCTTATATTTTCCCCTGCCTTTCGCCCTGTTCTCTAATGGCAGAGAAGGTGGCACTAACTTCACTGGTCAGCAATCAGCAGAGATTAATAAGAGAGCAGAAGTGCCAATTTGTAGGAGAGGTGTTATTTCTTAAATAGCACGCCAGACTCCAGAATTACCTTGAACTTTTAAGAGCCAAGAATGGGCAAACCAGGTTTCATGACTTTCTTCTTTCCTCTTTTCAATACATTATCCTTGTTTTGTTTGCTAATATAATTTGCTCTCGCTGTTTCCGAAGGGGAAGGGTTGTGGGAAGGAAGGAAAAGAAAGCTGTAGGGGCTGAGGGGTGATGCAAGGAATTGGGAAAGTCCCATGAATGATCAGGGCCCAGAGGATGACATAATACCAGCTAGTAACTTTAAATTGTCTGGCAGCGCACGCACTGCTGACTCTCTTAATGGCTGGTCCTCACCGAGAAAGATCATTTAACGCAAATTCGTCATTTCATTACATTTCTCCAGTTAGCGTAAATCAAATTTCAAGATTTTTTTTCAACCTTGAGCCTAAAGCCACAGACAGAGACCAGACACAGTTCAATGCCTGGGGCAATTTCTCCTCCAGCAGGCCCTTTTCCCTGAACAGAGTTGTCCAGTTTTGCTGTTTTGCTGATCAGGCTTTAGGAAAGAGGCCCCAGACCCACGGAGCATCTTCTCCGTTTATGTGGTGCACCCTGGGTGTGGAATCAGTGGTGGTGGGGAATCTGGTACTGAAGGAGAACAGTACACAGTAAGCATGATGACTCGATCTGCCAGTTAGTAAACCACAGTGCGTTATCCCTATTGATGGGAAATACGGCAGTAAAGGGGCCGCTGGGGCCAGAAGAAGAAACACTTGGTTTTTCAGAATATTCTTCACATTTCGGTTTGGAGGAACGTATATCCCTTTTGTGTTTTTGCTATTAGATATTCCAGAAGAAGGAGGGGAGTGGTCAGGTTATTAAAAAAAAAACAAAAAACCATGATTGTCTAAAATTGGAGTCGGGGCAAATCATGCTTTGTTCACATTTGAAGGAAAAGGGCCCTTGAACAGACACATGCAAAAGAATTCCCAGATGATTCTTTTCCTTCAGCTTAAGCTACTTCTATGTGCTGAGAGTCACACATTCTCAAATATATTTACACCTAAATTACTGTACCAACATTTAGATCATTCCCAAGTAACAGTGTGAAACCAACAGCCTCAGAAATATTTATAACTGAGCCACGTGATTGGTGGCACAGAAATTGCTTTATAAAATACTACACCTATCACTTTCAATTGCTGACTTAAGGTGAATGATCTGTATACAAATATAAATTATCTCTGTTAAGGAAGTGGTGATTAAATATGGGCTTTGTGTATTAGTCATTAATCTTTCCATTTAAATGCAAATTCTTCATTTCAACCACTACCTAAAGATACTCACATCTAATAAGAAACAAGTTGGATCTTCTGATTTATTATTTCAGACAAGGCTTTTAAAAATATGCATTTTCTTGTCATAAGGAAGGGTGGATTCTATTTACATTTTAAAAATATGCACTCCTAAAAACCCAGCCAACCAAATATTACATGAAACTCAGATATAAACTTTATATTTTTAATTGTGACCATGGGGTGTGTGTTTAAGACAGGGGTCTGGTGATGGATACCCTTTCTCCTTCGGTGATTCACAGGTCATGGATTACTGGGGGGCTTGGAATTAATATTGGATTTTACCAACACTTGTTCCCACCAGGCATTATCTTAACAGTCAAAAAAGAATTATGTCTGGCCTACATATTTTAATAGTAATTAATAGCATTGTATGGAAGAAGGTCACCATATCAAACTCTCAACTAGACTTCCTCATTTAATCCTCGAAATGGCCCAATGATGTGGCTGTTATTTTCATCTCTAGTTGACAGATAAGGGGTGAGACCCAGAGATTAAGGAGCTGGACTAAGATTACATGGATGTTGAAAGAGCCAGGACTCAAGCCCAGACTAGCTGACAACCTGTGAGTTTATCTCTAGACCCTGCTGCCTTCCCAGATTAAATTTTACTTAAAGACATTTCTGGCTAATTATTTTTTTTTAATCAGTATTTTTAAAAATATGGTTCTTAAGTCTGAGAAGCCTAGGAGCCCTTCTCTAATTGAATGAGGGTCTACAGTTATTCGACTTGGGTGTTATCAGCAGGACGCTTCCTGAAACTAAGAGGTCAAGATAAGGTGGGGCAGGGAGCAGGCAATGGTGGGCAGCCATTCATTGGCTAGCTCACCTGCCACTCCGAGGCCATGGCACAGACTTCACAGCAGGTTCTCAGGTGCCCTTCCGAGATATGAACCACAGAGTCGTAACTACTAATGAACCATTCTGTGAATATAAGCTCTCCTGTTCCTTACTAGGTGACCAGGGCAAGATGGCCCCAAAGCAAAAATTAGTAGGTGATATGAAACCCAGACTGAGTTAGAAAACGGATTTGGTGAGGTATATTTCCTCCTTTACAAATATTTGAGAAAAAGAAAAAAAAACCTGTTACTTGCCACCTTGGGAAGAAATGTTAGTAGCATCATCTAGTAACGTATGCTGAGATTACTCTGTGATACTCCTACCAGTTACTCCGTGATAGCCCTACCTGAAGCATCCATAAAATGGACATACTTTTTTTTTTTAACCCAATGATTTTAGAGGTGAGATCAAATAGAATAAAGACCGTGGTACCATTCTTGGGAATGGCTTTGCCCTGACAGTGTTAGGATGGAGCTTGGAGTTGGTCATAATGTGAGTATCACTGACTCAATGGCTATGAGTTTGAGCAAACTCTTTGAGATGGTGAAGGACAGGGAAACCTGGTGTGCTACAGTCCATAGGGTCGTAAAGAGGTGGACATGACTGAGTGACTGAACACCATCACCTTGGAAATCAGCAAGTTCGATAAACCAGGGCTGCTGCCCAAGCCTCCCTCTTTCTTCCCTCCACGCCCCCACAGTG
>SJYA01002835.1:860182-949175 GCA_006410615.1 Neotragus moschatus | reverse complement strand
AAGATTTGCCGGCAGAGCCACTGACTCTTCTCTGCCTCCACTTGGGTGATTTTGGGCAACTGCATTCTGCACAGAGTACTTCAGTGTCTTTGTCTATAAAATGGGAATAGTAGTCTTAGTGGCTAATCCTCTAATTTGGGAGTGAGTTAAGTGAGATCAAGGGGAAGCATGCTTCAGGGTACTTGGCACCTGGTCAGTGCTTGAGGAGTCTTGGCTCATTCATTCTCGTTGCCATCCATTTCCCAGAATGGACACCGTCTTTCTAATACAGACTCTTGCCCTGTGATTTCTCTACTTAAATCCTGCAGTGACCCTACCTGGCACCTTCCCTGCTCATGGGTCTCAGCATCTAATCATAGCTCCTTAGTGGAGAAAATGAAGCAAATGGTCCATTGGGAGGCAACCCAGTGGCCTTCACCTCCCACTCTGGAAGGAGCATTTCCCCTTGGCTGGTAGAGGCCACAGAGGCTCCGGTGCTATTTAAGGCTCTGTCCTTGGAGTCCCTCGGAAGTAATGATAAGGGGCAAGAAGGGCTATCGTGGCTCATTTTGTGGGCGAGAATCCGTCCAGGTGTGCAGTTGCAGAAAGAGGTCAGAAACTGGCAAAGGCTTATTTCAGAGATTCTTTAGGACCCTTCCTACATGCGAAGTCTCTTCAGTTGTGTCAGACTTTTTGTGATCCCATGGTCTGCAGCCCGCCAGGTTCGTCTGTCCATGGAATTCTTCAGGCAAGAATACTGGAGTGAGTTGCCATGCCCTCCCCCAGGGGATCTTCCCGACCAAGGGAGCCAGTGCGTGTCTCTTATATCTCCTACATTGGCAGGCAGATTCTTTACCACTAGCACCAGCCCTACAGGACCCTTAGGTAGCTAATAAACTTAGTCCATTCCACCCACAGGGCTTTTGTTAGGCATCAGAAGGTCTTCAGCTGAGAGTTCACTCCACAGCCTACTAACTGCATGCATGACTGTAGACACGTTTCTTTAAAATCTGTTTGAGCCTTGGTTACTCTTCTATACAATAAGCAGTCAAGTGGCAGCTTCATGGGCTTGTCCTGAGGACCACATGAGAGTAACATCCAGAAAGTCCTTCAGCCCATTGCGGGCTCCGAGCTCCATCACTGCTACTTTATCACCCCTCCCTGGACAAAGTGGTAAACCCAGTGATGGGAAGAGGGCTATTTCACTGCGTGTTTCTTTGTTCCCTCGGAGGGACATTTGTTATAGCTACCTGTGTGATTCTAGAAACATTCTCTTTCTCTTTAGGCATGAGCTAACACCAGGAAGAACCAGTTAGTAGCTTCAGTCAGTGATGAAAACAAAAACAGTTCATGTATCTAGTGCCTGTAGAGATCAGCCCATATCTGATCTCTCCAGTGTTCCCTTGGTTTCTGCACCGGGCAGCCCGACCCCACCCTTCTCCGAGCATGGCTAACCTGCCATAAGACCAGGAAGTGGGCGGCCTCTGAAAACACAAATAATTGTAAAGGTTACAGTTGCTCATGGGGTTACAATTAACTGCTCTATTAGGTGTTTTACAATCTTGGCACCACTGCAGACAGAAAACGTTTAATCAGGATGGAAAGCACCTCTGAGTTAATCCATTTTCATGGTGGAAATTGCAGTGAAGTTACGAAATCAGGCACAGGAGAAAGAGCCAGCCCGTCTTCCTTGCACGCTGGACCCCCATTGCTGTCTCTCCTGCTGCAGTTGGGAACTTCATCACTCAGAACTGTCCACGCGATGGAGTAACTTTTTGTTATAGCAAAATCTACGTATCAGCCCCTTTTGAGGTCAGGATTCTTAACAGTGGCTCCACCATCAGAGGTCAGTAAGCCTTGAGCTATGTGGACAATAAGAGTGCAGCCTGGTCAAGCCTGAAAGATAAAGTGGGTTTTCTTAACTCTCCTCTTGGACTTGGACCTCTGACCCTTCCCTGCAAGAGCACAGAACCTGTCCCCCAGCCCTGCCTAACCCTGCTCCAAGCATGGGGAGGGGGAGATGGGTGCTGAAAGTGTTCAAAGGTGGCTGAGCCCTGGTCCCCAGTGGCTTTGTGCTCTGTCGCCATATACATAACAGACCTGAGTACAGCTGGCTCCACTGCTCTGCTGCTGGGCCGGGCCGGGCCACGTCATTTAATTGCTCCACACTCCCCTTTCTTCACTGTAAAAATGACTTTGTGGGACTCTTGTAAGAAACAGAACTACGGTATAGTATGTACCCCACAGGTGGAAGCCACTGGCTTCCCCTTGCTGCAGTGATGAATGAACTCCATTGTGTTCTGCAACAGAGAATGTTTCTTGTAGGTGCTGTTGTCCCTATTAATATAACAGCTATTTTGGTCAACTTTGTCCTAGATAAAGGACAAAGGCCACCCTATTTATCTAATAATATTATTAATATTCTCAGACAAATTCGCTGACTTCAAAACCTCTTAGCTTTTACACAGGCAAAAATAAATATGTACCATAAAAAGTTAACCCCTATTATTTTTTTCAGTCACATCCTCATCTTTATTTTAAGAACAGGAGGTCTTGTCCTTGGTGGTGATGAACTTTAAAGGAGTCATTTGGACAGCCTGTACCCATTCCACAAACAGCGGGCATCTGCCTGTCACTGCCCAGCTGATGGGCAGTTTGAACTTGGTTTCTAGCACCTGTGCAAAGCAGAGCTCCCTGTGCAAACACTCGACTGGCTCTGGATGGGAAACAACCAGGCTCCCAAGGCGTTCAGGTCTAGAGGGTGCCAGGTCATCTCTTTGTACAGTGCGTCTGTCCCTACCTGCAGAAGGTGTTTATTTTTAGCTCTTCACACTGTTTCTAGCACCATCCCTCCTTTGGAGGCCGACAGCTTGTTCGAGGGATCTTAAACAAGCTGTTAAAAGTAAGAAACTCTGAAAGCACAGAGGCAGCTGAGCAGCTGAGTAGGTGATTAGAGCAGAGTTCACCTTCCGTGTTAGAGGCAGAAGGCAGCTTGGGTGGAGTGTCAAGCAAGTTGGCCCACAAAGTTTTAGAAGATGGCCTCAGTGACACTCGCTTGGAGATTTAAAGAAACAATGCTTGAAAGAACCTGAGAGCATGAGGCAGTCAGGCACAGAGGCTTGGGCTGAATGTGCGACTTCTCACAAATAGCAGGACTCCTGAGCTCAGACTGCAAACGCCAAGGGCAGACGCAGGGAAAGAAATCCAGGGTCGGTGACATTCCCACAGGGCCAGCTGGCTGGTGCCTGTTCAGGCTAATTCGAGGTGGCGGGAGTCTGTGTTTGAGATCACAGCCCCGGTTGTGATGGTTAGTGTCGGAAGCCTGACACCACCCAGACAGTCCCTGGACACCTGCGGGGGACAGAGCTCCAAGGTTAAAGAAATCAGCAAGGACAGAATCTCTGAGCAAGTTAGTCCCCCAGGGTGAGATTCTCTGTGGCAAGGAAGGAAGGGGGAGAGGCTGGGAACACTGCTGTCGGAGGAGTGCCAGTGTGCGGAGTGCCCTCGATGAATATTCACTAGCAGTGGTGCCATCACATGTCACCAAGTGTGCCTGCAGGGCCGGGTCAGCCTGGCCGGGTCAGCTCACACTGAGGGCTGGGACAGTCACCAGGGGGCTGGAGCCGAAGAGCCTTCAGCACAAAAGGGACAAATGGGAAGCAATACAGTAAATCCCAGAGGCTGTGAGGACAGCTGCCCGTCCCAGACCCGCTCTGGACATGAAGGAGCTCATTAGCACGATCACTGGGCAGCAAGCTGGCTGCCTGGCTGTTGTCACGTGTAGCAGACACAAAGGATGTGACCGGATTCACAGAGCACCCAGGGAAGCAGGGGAGAGGATGGTCCTTCTTCCCAAAGGTGTGCACCCCTGGCTGGGTCTTCGGGACAGGTTCAGAATCCTAGAGGCAGCTGAGAAGAAGCATGGGCTTTCAGCTGCTCGAGAATATTGCAAAGAAATACACACCCTTCTGCTAGATAGGGAGGCAAGCATTCTCCTCTGGTTAGGAGAGATCTGCAGAAACAGGACACTGACCTCTCAAAACAGCAGAGTGTTTTCCTTTTAAGCTCCTTGCAGTCTCCATTTATGGCCACTTTCTGAGGGTGAGGTGTGCATGGATAGTTGACTGACTTTCCTGGGTCATGCGGCAGCCAGTATGGCTGAACCCCAGTGATTCGGTTGGTTATTTGTGAAAGGTGTTCAGCCTTAAAATAAGTGAGGTAACTGGACATCAAGTCACCTAAAAGCTGAGTTGGGCGGGGGTGGTGATGGCAGTTTTGAGAAGATCATGGCCTTAGAAATCAGAGTGAACTTCGCCTCAAACCCAGGTCCGCTGTTTACCAGCTCCATGACTGTGGCTAAGTTCCTCAGCACTGAGCCTCAACTTCCATGTCTGCAATCTGGGGAGAAACTGTGCCAGCTCGGTGAGGCTGAGAGACAATGTGTGTCAGACACAGTGGAGTGTCTGCCAAAGTTGCCATTCAGTTAATCCTCTCAGTCTATGTTAAATAATTAAACCAACAAGAAAGCAGAATCCAAAGAGCCATGTCTGTGGTCAGAATCCACAGATGAGCTGAAACAGGCTAAGGACCCCTGGCTGCAGATTGTGTCTTATGGTGTTCAAAATGACGTCACAGCTACTAAAGTATCCACTGTGGTTAATTCTCTAGAGCAATGTGTTACAAGCAAATGACACTATCTTCCTGGTGTTTACCAGTTAATCTACTTCATGAAAGAGAGAAAGTAGGAGAGTCTGGGCCATCGAGGAGAATCATGTGTGGATTTGTGTTTTTCAAGTTGTCTGGGAAGGTGGGTAAATAAATAAATCAGTGATGCTGAAAGACAGGGTTCTCCCAGCCATGGGCAATGGGAAATGGAGAGGAAGAAGGATTTCCAGCCACTTGGCTGGGGGAGAAGGGCAGAGCAAGGTAAAGACCACCCTGGGGAGGTGTCTGAGAGTCAGCACCCACCGTATACAGAAATGAGTCTGGAGATAGCTGAGCCCTTCTCATGGGTCTTCTGAGTGTGACCATGAGTGAAGTGCAGACCGTGAGTTTGTACTATTTGAACAAGAGCCAACATGGGCAACCAGGCAGCATCCATCAGCTGAAGCTTGAAGCAGGGGACTTGGGGAATGTGGAGCCTATTAGATATGAACAACCTATATCATCATCGTAACTAGTTTATATGGGCACATATGAGCGGGTGCCATATTTCATACATTCACTGTAAATCTAAATACGTTATTGTTGCCAGTTTTACCATTGCCCTCCACTGAAATGAGCCATTTATTGAGATTGGCAGTATTTGGTTATATCACCAGTGATCATTCCTGTCAGCAACTGGCCTGATAATTTCTCCAAAGAAAATGTTTGCCTCCTACTGGCAAACCCTGGAGACTTATGGGTGTGTTTGCCTTAAAGTGATTTCTGAAAGATGTACCACTATGTGCATATAGTAAGGAGAAGGCTTATCTTCGAGCATATAGTAAACTGAGAAGAGCCGGCTCACTGGAAAAATCCTCAATGCTAGGAAAGACTGAGGGCAGGAAGAGAAGGGCATGTTGAGGATGAGATGGTTGAATGGCATCATCGACTCAGTGGACATGAGTTTGGGCAAACTCTAGAGACTGTGAAGGACGGGGGAGGCTGGTGTGCTGCAGTCTACAGGGTGGCAGAGAATCGGACAAGACTGAGCAACGAAACAGCAACGTTATAGAGGAAATCATTTACCGAGCTTTACTGAGGTACAGAAAAGACAAAAAAAAAAAAAAAAAAAAGGCTCTAAATGAAGACCTTGATGTGGTTTATATTTCTGTGTAAAGCTGTGAGTGTGAATAAATACCCCAGTCATGGTATATCCATAAACTGGGATAGCCTCCCATGACAAGAGAGTGCTGTGCCCATACATGCTACAGTGTGGATAAACCCCAGAAGGATCATGCCAAATGAAAAAAGCCAGGCCCCAAAGGGCAAGTACTGAATGATGCCATTTACGCAGATGTCCAGAACAGGCAAATCCGCAGAGACGCAAAGTTGATTAGCGGCTGCCTAAGGCTGGGGATGGAAACAAGGAGTGACTGAGGTCTCTTCTTTCAGTGGTCGAAATAGGCTAAAATCAAATTGTGGTGATGGTTGCAGAACTCTGTGAATTTAATAAAGACTATTGAATTTGTGCACTTAAAATGGAGGACTTTTACGGCACGTAAATGATATCCTAATAAAGCTATTAAAATGAAAAAAAAAGGGGGGGGGATGACTTTTGCTAGATGCAACTGGAATATCTCTTTAGAGCCAAGGTACTGAAAGTAGTTTTGAAATTTCCCAGAAGGATAATGAAGTGGGGCACTGGCTGAACCAAGGACTCTGTTCCTCCTGGTTACAACAGCACCCTTCACTGTCTGGCAAAAATATGACCAGTTTGTCTCAAGGATGGTCAGCTGGCATCTAGACATGAGTCAGAATATGCATGGAGACAAGACGGCCCAGCTCAAGGGAGAAAGGAACACAATGAGACTGGATGGGACCCATCCTCATGGGGGCAAAGAGGCGATAACAGTAACAGCTCCAGGAAAAAAAAAAAAGGAAAACTCAATCAGGGGAGACACAATCTCAAGATAAAAGAGGAATTCAGCAAGAGTCAAGAGCCCAAACTGAGTGCAAGCCGGAGACAGTTGTATTACAAGCAGCGCTTATGTCCTGGTATAGCACCACAGAGCAGAGGGGCAAGGTTCGCTGCCCAGCACAGGAAGAGGCGCCTCACACGGCATCTCTGTCAGTGTGACAGCCTGCCCGAAGGAGCAATCCAGCTTACTATTCATAAATATGACTGGGAACCACACTTGGGTATTTCTCCACATCTATCTAATTAAACGTAAGTCCCAAAAGGCAGAGACCAGCAGGAGCTCCAGTTCATGCTCTCAGCAGAGCTTTTGGTGCTGGATAAATATTAAACAATAGCCTGGTAATAAAAGACTAGCATTTTCCGCAGGGCTTTTGTAGCTGAAGTGAAAAGAAACCCTTTGAATAGAGTAGCGGGAGTTCTTCCTGGTTTTCATATTTCTCAGCAAGAGGCTTGCTCTCCATTGTCAATCACATTTTTCATACTTGGTAAACCAAGCTGACTAAGGATTATAAATGAAACAGTTTCATGTTTGAGGACAGCTTTGTAAGACCTCAGGTGATCACTAGTTCTTGTTAGAACTAGGAAGCAACTGAGGAGTCAGCTCATCCTGTCAGTTCCTCTGAAAGAGGTTGACTGGCTCAAGCTAATGCTAGATGGCCACTGTCTAATGGCTTTTTTGTGATGTCGCACGTGTCCTGTAACATAGAAATTGCATGCAGCTGGTGGCTACCCTATTGTGTAACGGGGCACTAGAGGTCCTTAAGTGAGAAAGATTCAACAGCTTTTTGGTAACCCGCATCAAAGTTCATTTGTATACGACAAGGAAAAATTGTCAGTAGAATTAGTCATGATGATCTCTCCTGGCCATTCAACAAATATTCATTGTGGGATTTCTGAATGCCAGGCCCTCCTTCAGACTCTGGAGACCCCTCAGTGAAAAACACACACACACACAAACAGAAAAATACAAAAAAAAAAAAAAACTGGCAAGATCCCTCCTTGCTCTTAAGGAGTTCATAGAAGCAAAATAAAACTGGAAGGGAAGGAGCAAATGAATGAATGGTTACAAGTAATAATCAGTGTTTTCAAGAAGCACACGAGTGGTGAGATAGATACTGAGCTCCTTTAGGCTGATCAGGGCCAGTCTCTTTGAGAGGTGCGATGAAAGCTTTAGTGGAAAGAGAAGTGAGAGGGAAAGATTGTTCCAAGCAGAGCAGATATGCTACAATGACACCCCAAGCAGGGCGGAAGAGCTTGAGGCCAATGAGCAGCTAAATGAAGGTGAAGGCCATGATCAGTGAAGAGGAGAGAGGAACGGAGTGTGTTGGTGATATAAGGCAGGAGGCAAAACATACATGGTTCTATACTCTGTCAAGATGCCCTGGAAAGTCCCGGGAGGGGTTTCACCTAGGAGACTGACATCAACAGGATATGATATGAAAGTTTATTCTGGCTGCAGAGTGGAGGGTGACTCGGGGAGGACAGGAGAAAGAGTGGGGACAACGGCCAGGAGGCTGCTGTGGTCGATGAGTGAAGGGGGAGTGGTGATGCTGAAGTCAGAGGCTGAGCTGGGACGTAAAGGTTGGGGATGGATCTGAACAGTGAGTTTGGGAGAATGATGGAACTGACTGATGGACTGGATATTAGAGCAAGAAGGAAATGGAGGAATGGAGGGGCACGCCCAGATTTGGGGTTTGAGAAGCCGATGGACTTCTGGCACCACCGGTGGTGCTGGAAACGGAGTGGAGTGGGGATCTCTCGTCCCACTCTAACACTGTCTTGGCTTTGCGTATCCACTAGCCTTTCACTGACTGTGCTATGCTGCGTGATAAGAGGAACTGAACAGGACCTTCCCACTTAGTGCTGACGTGTTTCTGTTCCCAGACTCTCCCCTAAAAGTACCTTTTACAGGAAGTGTTACTTGCTCAGTCGTGTCCCACTGTTTGTGACCCCAGGGACTGTAGTCTGCCAGGCTTTTCTGTCTATAGAATTCTCCAGGCAAGAATACACACACACACACACACACACACACACACACGGAGAAGGCAATGGCACCCCACTCCAGTACTCTTGCCTGGAAAATCCCATGGACGAAGGAGCCTGGTGGGCTACAGTCCATGGGGTCGCTAAGAGTCAGACACTACTGAGCATCTTCACTTTCACTTTTCACTTTCATGCATTGGAGAACGAAATGGCAACCCACTCTACTGTTCTTGCCTGGAGAATCCCAGGGATGGGGGAGCCTGGTGGGCTGCCGTCTCTGGGGTTGCACAGAGTCGGACACAACTGAAGCTACTTAGCAGCATATATGGACAGGGAGGCCTGGCATGCTGCGGTTCATGGGGTCACAAAGAGTCAGACACGACTGAGCAACTGAACTGATCCAGGGAGAGAAGGCACAGCATGTGGCCAAGTGGGATAGCGTCTTCCGCTCACTCTGTGCTGTATGCTGGAAAGCCTGTCCCTGCTCTGTGCCTATATCACTTGCCCCAGGCCAGCAGGGCCTGCCCTGACCCCTTCTGTACATTATCTCACCTTGATCTTCGCAAAAATCCCAGGAGATAGACTTCACGTATACTGTTAACAGATGGGACTGTTGAGCCTTCAACAAAGAGTGACCTTTGGTTATCCACTGATTAAGAAAATATGTGGCAACAAAGCTGCCATAAATTCAACAGTGGTTTTGGATAAGTTTGTGTCTCATTCATTGCAATTGACATTTTTCTACTTTGGAAAATTAGTTACAATGACATTCACATAATATTTTAATTGTGTTTAGAATGTCAAGGATTTGAGTTCCTCTTGCAATTATCATGCTCCTCCCAGGGGTCTTATGGTGAAGACTGACATCTTCTTATCAAACCAAGCCCAAATTACCTGAAGTAATTTTAGAAAATTAAAATTTAAAGGGGGCCAGTGATTTGGCCAAGGGCAAAGAACTTGCTCATCACACAGTGGACCTTCCATCTTTCTATTCAAAATTTTTACTACTGCGTCTCATTTTTTGGTAAGGGAAATAGGCCACCTGCTTAAGACCTTAGAAAAGGATGGTGAATAAATGAGCCTTTCCAGGAGAGTTGAAAATCCTGCTGGTAGACGTTGCCTGGAGAGTATTGGAGAGTAGGATCCAGAGGCCCTATCTGAATTCACTGGAGACCAGTGTTGTTGTTTGGTCGCTCAGTCATGTCCGACTCTTTGGGATCACATAAAATGCAGTGCACCAGGATTCCCTGTCCTTCACTATCTCCCAGAGTTTGCTCAGACTTACATCCATTGAGTTGATGATGTCATTCAACATCTCATCCTCTGTCATCCACTTCTCCTCCTGCCCTTAATCTTCACCAGCATCAGAGTCTTTTCGGCTCTTTGCATCAGGTGGCCAAACTATTGGAGCTTCAACATCAGTCCTTCCAATAAATATTCTGGGTTGATTTCCTTTAGGACTGACTGGTTTGATCTCCTTGCAGTCCATGGACTCTCACGAGTCTTCTCCAACACCACAGTTCAAAAGCATCAATTATTCAGTGCTTAGGCTTCTTTAGGGTCCAACTCTTCCGTCTGTACATGACTACTGGAAAAACCATAGCTTTGACTACACAAAACTTTGTCAGCAAAGTGATGTCTCTGCTTTTTAATATGCTGTCTAGATTTGCCATAGATTTTCTTCCCAGGAGCAAGCATCTTTTAATCTCATGGCTGCAGTCACCAACCACAGTGATTTTGGAGCACAGAAAAATGAAGTCTGTCACTGTTTCCATTTTTTTCCCCATCTATTTGCCATGAAGTGATAGGACCATATGCCATGATCTTAGTGTTTTGAATGTTGAGTTTTAAGCCAGCTTTCTCACTCTCCTCTTTCACCTTCATCAAGAAGCTTTTTAGTTCCTCTTTGCTTTCTGCCATTAGCTTGGTATTATCTGCTTACTGGAGGGAGGTTGTTGATATTTCTCCCAGCGATCTTGATTCCAGCTTGTGATTCATCCAGCCTGTCATTTTGCGTGGTGTACTCTTTATATAAGTTAAACAAGCAGGGTGACGATATGCAGCCTGATGTACTCCTTTCCAATTTTGAACTAGTCTGTTGTACCATGTCCAGTTCTGACTGTTGCTTCTTGACCTGCATACAGATTTCTCGGGAGGCAGGTAAGGTGGTCTGGTATTCCCATCTCTTTAAGAATTTTCCACAGTTTGTTGTGATCCACACAGTCAAAAGCTTTAGTGTAGTCAGTGAAGCAGAAGTAGATGTTTTTTCTGGAATTCCCTTACTTTTTCTGTGATCCTATGAGTATTGGCAATTTGATCTCTGGTTCCTGTGCCTTTTTGAAATTCAGCTTATACATCTAGAAGTTCTTGTTCCTCATACTGCTGAGGTCTAGCTTGAAGGATTTTGAGCATTCCTTTGTTAGCCTGTGAAATGAGTGCAACTGTACAGTATTTGGAACATTCTTTGGCACTGCCTTCTTCGGGATTGGAATGAAAGTTTACCAGCATCGCATTTTAGGATCTGAAATACCTTCCTGATGTAGTGATTGATTTATGATGTCTTCCATGAGTACTTGGCTGGGAGTTACGTCACCTGAGCCTTGCTTTTTGGTGTGAAGTAGTCCTGCCTTTGGGGCTTTTAGGTGAATTTACGCTGCTTGTCTTCATAGTGTGGAGCTGAGCTCCACATACTTTGTGCCTGTAAGTGCCAGGTCAGATGCCTTTTACAAAAGAGGAACAGAGTTGCACTAGTTCTGGGAACTGAAAGAAATTATCTGTCTCCTTTCTGTCCCACCCATAAGCTTAGGATTTTTTCCCTTACGAGCAGACACTGGCAGTAAAAAAGCTCCAAGCCCAGTGTACAAAAGCCTTCTCTGGCAAGGAAACAGTGGACAGGCTGAACTGAGAGAAATGGGATTATGATAACTACGGAGTTGCCCTTGACCTTTATTTAGAAATTTAAGTTGGGAAAAAAAAAAAAAAAAGTAGCATTTAAAATTTATACCACTCTTGTTTAGCTCCAAACAGCAATTGTATATCTGAGTATACAGCTGTGCTTGTAAGTAGCACTGGGAAAACAGAATTTTCAGTAGGAAACCTGAAACACAGGCAGAGATATTGACCAGAACTATAAGGGCAAACTAATTCAATTACTTTCTGTGGAGTTTAACCTATAATCTTCACCCAAGCACACGGGTACCTCAGACAAAGAGGGAGCACTCTTAAAATTGATTGTTACCCTGGGAAAGAGTGTGCAGGAAGCTAGCCTTGTGTGTATGAGGTTTCTTTGGAGGGCCAGAAATCTGTTTCTGTCAACACAGGACAAACCATTATGGAACTAGGAAAGAAGTGAAAATCAAAGTGAAAGTTATATACTCTTTTTTTTTTTTCAGATGACCTGGTATAATTACTAAAATGCTGAATTGCTTCTTGTAAAGGTTTTTCCACTAGAAGGAAGGATGTCAGGGCCACTCCCTTAAACCTGCTCACTGTTTCAGAACATCTATGAGAGAAAATAAGATGAAAAATGTATTTATATTCTATTTTTCTTATGAGGGACTGGTAAGCAATTTGATCTCTTTTATCTGAAAGTTTTGCCAATGTTTTCCTCAGTTCCTGCGGAGATGGCTGTGATTCCACTTTTCCTTTGAACAAAAAATAAATTGGGTTTCTTCGCAGTGGAAAATAGAAGGCTTGCTAAAAGCCCTGACTTCAAAATAGTGCTTATGGTACATCTGGGGAGAGCATATTGAAAAACCTGTGCCTGGTGCCGCCTGTACCAAGAAGCCCACTTTGGCTTACATTAGGCAGCTGTGATCTCCTGGAAAAAGCCCGAGAGATGTACTCAGCTGGAGACAGTGTTGGTATTTCGCTTGGACTCACTTTCTGATTCGTTCCTTTGTGTCTCCATTAGCAATTTATTTTTAATTCAGTGTTCTGTGGAGAAAGCATCTTGCTGGGCACATTTTGGGTTCATATGCCTGACATGTTGAGAAATGAGTGTAACGCAACTCCACACTCAAAATAAACAAGTTGTCCTTCCCTTTCCTCACCAAACGATATTTATAAACCTCCAGGATGAGATTGCTAACGTATTTTCCACTGTCAGTACACCCGACCTGGCTGTGTAAATGCTTAGTCGTGTCCTCTGGAAGAACTCGGTTCTGCCCTGACCACTAAGGTGCAGGGGTCACTGACCGTCAGAAAGGCTGACCTTCTCCAGGTGACCTGGCTTCAGGATGGCAGTGCTTCAGCGCTAATCGAAGAAACTCCCTTCCGTTTCCATGTTCCTAGTGGACAGTCTGTGTGTACTTGGCTTCCTTGTAGTGATCTACTTCCTCTGGGTTCTACACATTCAGTAATAAAATCCGTTAGCGCCCAGCAGATCTGTGGTGAATTCCAATTCCACTATTCTCTGAGATACTTAACTTCTCTAAGGCAGGTTACTCTTCTGTTTTAAAATTGGTATTAAATATATGTTTATAGACACTCTTATCTTAAAAGGCTATTGGAGGGATTAAATGCGAAGATGCTTGTAAAGTGCTTCGCACAGAGCTGCGCATGTTCATAATTGCTAGTTGCTAAGCCAGTGACTAGATAACATTATTGGCATTTATAAATAGCTTTGCATTTGTTTACGGTCTTGAACAGCATCTGGAAAACAATTTATCCACATTAACATCCCTACTGCCATTTGATTTTAATAGCATAGATGATTTATCTGGGCTGGATTCTGAAGCCCATGTTAAGACAATTAAACTGCAACGGAGCCTGCTTCCTCCAGGGCCCTGACCTACTGGGCAGTCATGATGTTCTGAAGAAAATTGCCACCTCTACGTACTGGCCTTGGACTGAGTCTTAGAGACTCAATCAAGTGCAAAAAGGTTTTTTGTTTTTTTTTTCCCCCCTAATAATTAAAAAAGTCTGCAAAGCCAAAAAAAAAAAAAAAAAAGGTTATCTGTACGTTCTCCAGCTGATTATTAGTGTCTCTTCAATTATAGATAATTCTTAGCCCGCTCTACATTCTTCTTCTGGAGCTTCTGTGAAACATTGATTTGGAACCAGTCCCTATTGTCTCTATATTTGTAATGTATTCCGAATGGTATTCTGAGTGGTTTCCTCAATTCCAGTTTAGTTCTTTTTTTTTCCCCAGTGTATCTGATATGCTGTGAAATTTGCTGATTATGGTCTTAAAGTTAACATTGTAATAGGTTCTGTTGCAAATACTGTACTTGGTTCTCTTTTGAATCTTCATGATCCTTTAAAAATAATCATCTTTCTCTAGAGTTCCTCTGTCTTCTTTGTATTTTTGATTTTGATTTTATATATTTACTTTATAGTTTCAGTCAGATGATAATCTTCAGTTCTTAAGATGTGAATTCTCCAACTTATTGTATCAGCTGATTCTCCATCATGGTTTTTATTATTATTATTATTTTACTAGTATTTTCTGGTGAAGATCATCTTTTTAAAACAATCATTAGACCTACCATTGGTGTTGGGTGAGGTAGGGTGGAAACGTCTCAGCGAGCCCTTCATGTCCTGGATTATAGAAATACCACCATAGAGCAGTTACACGTGGGATCTCCTATACTTATTTTTAGGTTTACTTCTAAGCTGGTGGTTCCCATGTCGCATGGCAGTTTGAACTATCCCTGATCATGTGATATAGGCTGCAGGTTTTGATGTCTTTGTGTGTAACTCCGGCAGGTTGAAGCCTTCTATGCTGTAACTCTAGGCAAATAGAGCAGGTTTCTAGTCTTCCTCTCAGAGAAAAAAGTATTTTAAAACTTCAGTATTTTTGTTGTGGGGTCAAGTCCAGTCCCCAGCCTCTCATTATCCAAAATGGTCCCCATGCATCAGGTCTATTCAGATTCTGTGGCCCTCCTTGTTTCTGGGGATTACCTCTTGCTCAAGTACTACTTGCTTAAGTACTACTTGTTCTGCTCTTTTCAAGTTTTTCCCCTCCATTCCTTGTGTTTTTAATAGGATTCTCTTCTGGGCACATTTGGTGTTCTGGGTTACCCCAGAACCTTTTCTTAGAGAGCACTGCTCAGGCCTGGTGTAACTCCTGGAAACTGACCACTCAAAGCCTGGAACCCAGAACGAATCCAGTGCTTTGTTGGTAGCTTCAGACCTTTTGCCAAAGCTGTACCACTGTTTTCTTTCATTAGCTGTCTTGAAAGCTATTGTGTGCGAGTGCTTGTATGTGTCAAAATGCCCTAGGCATTTAATCATTAAAAAAATATAAAGAGCAATTTCTCACGAGGATACTTCCTTACCTAGAGAATGGACTAGAAATGCAGCTATATACCAGCTCCAGATTGTCTCAAAATCTAAAAGATTAAATGAAGGCAGTTTTTTTTTCCCGTAGCCCTGCAAGTCACTGTCTGTGTTTTCAGCAGTAAATAGATCCCGTCACTGGTGAGTTAGTTTTCAGACAGTGTCCAAGTGGTATGTAAGGTATGAAATCTTTATGAAAACTTTGCCTACAAAGGCCAACACCCTTTCTTATTGACGTGTTTTATTGACTCAGGCATCTCCATAGTTCTTATTCTATAGAAACATAGTTTGAGTCCTAGAAATATTCTGTTGTTAACAGCAACAATAAAATAATTTATTCTTACAGACTTTTCTCCTTTCTCTTAAAAAAAAAAAATCCTATGGTATAAAATAGCCACATTTCCCTGGAGTAGAATAAGAATAAGATGAAACATCAGGATCTAAGACTTGGGAAGTTGGGCAAGAATAGATGAAGAATGATGAGGACCTTTCTTTCCAGGTGCTGAGACAATAGGTCCAGGATGAGGCCAGGCAAGTGAGGGGTTTACCTCAGGCACAAAATTTAGGGAGACCCCAAGAAACTCAGTAATTAATGTAAATTATAATTTTATGTAATATATTTTAAAAATTGGGAAACCGTGAGCCCCAGGACATGGCCTGCTTTGGTAAATAACGTTCTGTTTTACCAACTCTTCAATCAGGTGCAGGATTAGGCTGTAGTGAGGAAGACACAGCTAAGTGCAGGGTCAGATACTGTTCTTATCTAAATGTTGATATGATGCCCATCCTTTTTTTCATTAATGATTTTTAAGATAGTGCCTTAAATCTTCATTACCCCTTTTATATATAATTCAAGGGGAGTGCCTTATTTATGTCTCTGTGGGCCTGGCCCTTACATGGAAAACTATCACAGAATTGGTGATATTCCAACGGTGATTGTTAAGCAGTTATATTTGCGTAGCCACTGATAACAGCGCCAAGCCCACCCTCTGGGAGGTATGAGCTTCGAGGTGTCTTATCCTCAGTTTTGTCATCTGCAAAACGGTGGCAATAACAGCACTTCCTTTACAGGATCACACTGAGGCTTAGGGTGGGCTGTTCAGCACAGTGCCAGGCACACGGGGCCAGGGAGCGGAACGGCCGTAATCGAGGCCAGGGAAGATATGCTGAGTAATTTCTAAACAAAGACCTCGGTTTGTTTAGGGCCTCAGCTGTCTAAGGACCTTTTTGACTGGGGGTCAAACATATATAACATAAGATTTACCATTTTGACCATATTTTCGCATATAGTTCTGTGGCGATTAAGTACATTCCCATTATTCTGTAGCCATCTCCGTTGCCTCTAAAGGGTGTGAACTCTATCCCACAAGCTTGAAAGGGCCATCGAAGGCTTTGGAGCAGGAAAACTGGGCTAAGGGAACAGGTGGGGAAGATGACTCTGGGAAGAGACCTGCCAGTGATGTAGAGGAAGGGAGAAGAGGAAACGGAACCGTTAGGAGGGCTCTGCAGGGGCGAAAGAGCCAAGGCATTGGCCCAAGTGACGGCAGGAGCCGTAGGAAAGGGCGGAGAGGGACGTGGGTGGATGTCACGCGACAAGGAGGGAAGGGCGGGAGGAATCAGAGGAGTGAGTGAGGGCTTCAAAGAAGACACAGCTCACCGTGAAGCTCCCCTAGGCTTAGAGGCAGTGGAGCTGTGAGTTACAGACATGCTTGCTACCAGTGCGGCATACTGTCATCAGTTCCTACCGGTGGAGCCACTTCTTCAACTTTCAGGAATTTTATGAGCCGCTTGTTAAACACAACCTTAATTTAAAATTAAATATGCATTTAAAATTAAGTAAATTACATTCGGAACAAAGATTATAAAGATTCCATACCTATCACTTCCTAAGTATTTCACTGCTTTTAGTATGCTCACCGCTTTTGAGGTTATTTAATCTATTCTATTAATATTGGTATAGTAAAATACTATATAAGAGTATGTCATGGAACATCTTTTCACAATCCCACTTTCATTGACATTCTGTTAGTAGCTGGAAACTGACCTTGGTGAGAGTATTTACACCAGGAAATTAGCAAGCTACAAATTGGGATGGGATTCATTTTTACGTTGACTGTCTAAGATCTAAGAAGGTGATAGAAAAATGTTAATAATGCTGATTACACTTAGGGGTGTGTTGTATCAGTAGCCATTATCCTAGAAATATATTTTAAATCAAGATTGAATGGCTATAAGTAGAAGAATTCAGCAAAAATTAAAAACCATCTGTAACGATCAACTGAAATTTAAACTACAGAACATTGTATGTTTTACTATCACTTGTGAATTGTGTGCTGCACATACTTTGTGGGCTTCCCTGGTGGCTTAGTGGTAAAAACTCTGCCTGCCAGTGGAGGAGATGTGGGCTCAATCCCTAGATTGGGAAGTCCCCCTGGAGAAGGAAAGGGCAACCCACTCTAGCATTCGTGCCTAGAAAATCCCATGAACAGAGGAGCTTGGTGCTCTATTGTCCATGGGGTCACAAAAGAATCACATTCAACTTAGCAACTGAATAACAACAGATATACTTTGTGTCAGTAAAACGTATTGTTGCTGTTTAGTCCCAGTCATATCCGACTCTACAGCGACCCCATGGACTACAGCATGCCAGGCCTCCTTGTCCCTCACCATCTCCCTTACGTAAAACTTAACAATAAGCAATTGTACAGTAAAACTTAAAATGACATTATCTTTATTTATGCATATTATTTTTGGCAAATCAGTTGTTGGACATTTACCAGCACACTGCTAACCATAATCTAATCTGATAAAGAGATTTATTTGCATAACATGAGTTAATCATTCTCTCAACGTTAAGCCTGTCTTTCCAAAGGACAAATGACTTGTTCTGCAGTGAAAATGAAAAACCGGACACATCCTCTAGCTAATCAACACTGATATTATTTTTCTCCAGGCAACCACACTATTTCAGCATCTTTCTGTTTTCCTCTTACCTCCAGCAAAAGTTAGCATCCTTTGAGCATCAGTATACCAGGTACTATGCAGTGTGGTTTCTTCGAATTTCAGTTCTCACTTGTCCCTTCAAGGTTCCAGTGTTCCATTTTATAGACAGAAAGACCAAGGTAGCTTTATTCTCCTACATTAGTCTAAGTAGTGAGTAGTGAGGGAGAGATTTGAGTGCAGACCTTTCTGGTTCTTTCTGATCTTTCGGTTCTGATGCCTTTTCTATCATATTGCCTGCAAAAAAAAAAAAAAAAAAAAAAGAAGTGTCTACTTACAAATAGATATATTTGGCAACAGTGAGTGATCACTCACTATGCCCCAGGTGCAGTGCTGGGCACCAGGAAACTGATGTGAGAAGCCTCTGAAGTGGCTTCTGACTCCCAGGAGTTCGTCCTGCTCCCCAGTGCTTACATGACCAGGTGGCCCCAGGTCTTCAGCAGCCGCTGCAGCTTTGCAGTCAGAAAAAGCTCTTCCCAAACAAGCTGCACTCTCCTCACAGCCTGATTCTAGTCCGATTCCATCTGCTCCAAGGTGGCGGCATTCATTTCTTACATCCCTTCTGCTCGCCTCCTGAATTTCCCTTGAAGATTTGCCCCTCGGTGCACGCTGATGCAGAAAAGAAGCAGTAGGTGCCTCCAGCCAGAAGGTCATGCGGTAGAACAGTTATCTCTAGTTACAGGGCCTTCTATCAGAACCATGTGCCGCTCTGCGTGCTCTCAGCTCCTCTACCTGAGATGTGTCCACAGTAAGACATTTCAAGGGCTACCGAGCACCGTCATTTCCCAAGTGGATCAGTACAAAGATCGTTTAACATTGGAGGCTTAGAACTAGGGACATGGTAGAGGAAGTTTTCAGTACTGGGTCTTCCTGAACATCCCCTTCCCCTGCTATTCCAAAGCTGGCCTGAGTTTACAAGCACCTCAAGATTCTGGTCCTTGCCCTGTATTTCCTCTCTCTCCCTCTCCCCACTTACCAAGACATTCCTCTCGCCTTCTGCGTTGCAAGTAGACCACTAATTACGAGAGGAGTCGAAACCATGTTGACGCATATCTGTGATGCAAAGAGAAGCAAGGCAGAAACAAGGTCTGCTAAAGATAGAAAAGCGGTCCTTCTGCTCACCAGTGACTGAGACATAAATAAAGATTCTAAACCATCAACAGTATAAACAGACCAAAGATAAACAAACATATATATTGAGACTTATATAAAAGTTGGAGCAGGCCCACATATAATGTAATGGCATATATTATTTTCTTTTTCTCAAGAGAAAAAGAAAGGGCCGTTCACAAACAGGAGAACCCACTATCTAAATGTCTGTGTGGATGTGCCCTGTGTTTTGAATCTATATAAATACGGAGCTGATCCTTGTCCTTGAGCAGGCTGCAGCCTACGTTTCCTAAGCTGGGAAATACATGCTGTTTCGTGCAAAGCCTAGCATCTCCAGGAGTGAATGTTTTCCTGTTCACCAACAATCATCTATGTGCCAGGCTCAGGGTAAGTGCTTCCAGGGCGTGGTCTGACCTGTGCCCTCGCCCCACCGTACCCAGAGGAGGGGCAGCAATCATCTCACACTCCAGGAATGGGAGGTGGAGGGATCCTGGGCTGTTTGTTCACTCTTACCGAGATGGTAATGAGGCGAGGCTAGAATTCAAACCCAAGTCATCTGGTTTGGAGGCTTGGCACTTGGCTTCCATGAGGCGGGGGCCCAGAAACCACCCAGACCTGGGTTCAAAGGCCTCTCTGCCTCCTCCTATATTAATGTTGGTGGTGGGGATGGGAAAACAGACAGGTTTCCTTCCCTAGCCTCAATTTCCTCCACAGCAAATAGAGACCGACCTCTCCAGGTATCCTGAGGATGGCAGAGAGTGTGAGGGAAAAGCTTCCAGTGGGGCCTGGCAGGTAGCTGACAGTAATTAGTGACTGATTTGGAGGACCAGCTCTGTTGTGAGGTGCTGCCCAGACTTCAACCAGTAAACATTAGATGTGAGTACAGAGAGAATTATCATAAAAGCCTGAATTCATCTAACGTCGATTCACTCATTACTCGCTTCTCTGTTCATCCAGTCAACAAATACTTGTTAATCATCTACTCTGGTGTGAGACATTTTCTTCAGTTTTTTATGTGTAGTATTTTTTTTTTTTTAATGCAATCTGAAAATCACAGTGGGCAGGAGATAGGATTTCTGAGGCATCTTTTCAGCATCCACCAATCTAAGCTTTTGGCTCACCTGTTGTATTGCAGGTACCAAGCTTAGCTCCAGGGTGATCCAGATGCACTCCCAGCTATGTCTCGGGGAGTGGCATATGCTCCTTGTGGATCCCAAGAGCAGTGTGTGGCATCTGCAGGGGTGCCAACAGAGACTTCTGAGTGCCAAGCAGAGGCAGGGATTCAGAGGATGGAAGGCTTCGCCTTTAATACAACTTTTGAAGGTGTTGGGGAGACAGGAGGGAGCAGGCAGGCCAGGGGAACAGTGAGAAACCCAGTCTGGTTGAAGCATGAGAAGCAAGGCAGCTTGGGGGTGGAGCGTCCATTTACCCTTTGGAATCCAGTCTTCCTGTTGGCATGGCAACTGCTGCAAAATAAATTCAAGGTGCTACTTCAGACGATGCCTTGGAGACTGTCCAGGAGTCATTTAAATTGCTTGTTTGTTATATGTAAGAATTTGCCTAATCTCCAACCTACGGTTGCTGTTTGGCAATCTCTTGTTTATGGTGCTGTTATTGTTTCTTGGGTCATTATCTTCCTTAAACGTGTGTGTGTGTGTGTGTGTGTGTGTGTGTGTGTGTGTGTTTTATTCGCCCCATCTGGAAAATATTCCCAGATATCATGTTGATTTTTCCCAGGTTCCCATGAGATTCCCTCGGCCTTCTCTCTCTTGCTCTGATGGAAATGCTGTCAGGGAAGTGTTTGCCATCTCACTTCTCAGCCCTGGACCCCTGCACTGAGCTGTGGTGGATGTCACAGTGCACTCAGCAACCCCTCCCCAGCCTGTGGGATTCCAGAAACGGTCTGGAATCCAGGATCCTCATAGGAGAACACAGGTTGCTCCTTCTTGGCTGGGGATGGCAGTCAGTGGTGATGCTATAAAAGTCTCCTAGATACAGAACTGCCCTGCACACCAGAGCCACATGTCTGCTGTCCCTGACTGATTCTAAAAGCAGAATAAAAGAGAATTCATGAAATACAAATGAATGACTTAGGGTTCCTTTCTGACTGGGGTTCTAAAACCACAGAAGTCTTCAGCTTCTTAGATCAGTTGTGGATTTGCTAAAGCAGAAGAAATGTCAGAATCTCCTCTTCCTGTTTCTCGTAAGTGTGTGTATGTGTGTGTGTGTATAAGAGACTGACAGACATACAGACAAACCATAGGGCCACAGGGCTGGGGAGGCGAGGGTCAGAAGGAGCCAGTGTGGCTTCTGCCTTTGTAGGGAGAGTTGATGTGTGCCCCTCCAGGAAACACTGAGTAAAACTTTCCCAGCACATAAAAGAACCCCGATATGTGGACTCTTAGGGGATTCAATTCACACCTTTCTTTGCTTTCTTTCTCCATGTCTCTTTTGAACTTCAGGGGAAAACATTTCCTATGCTGCTCGCTTCCCTAGCTCTCAGATAATAAAGAGAAAGAACGAAGGGGCTTAAATATCAGGATTTGTAAAACTGGGCAAACTGGCTTCCCGAGGTTTGCAGCCAGAGTGACGAGTCTGCATCGGGCTTGGTGATGATGGCAGGGGAGCCAAGTGGGCAACACACAGCAGACCTCCCACCCCTGCTCCATTCCAGGTGGTTCTGAGAGCTCTGCCGGCACCAGCTGGCTAACTGGCCCAACTGTCTTATGAGGTAATAACATTATTATTAGCGTTGGTTTATGTCCTTTGTGCAGATGGGGAGCCTGATGTCTGATACGTAAGTAATTTGCCCAAGACCTCAAGATAAAAAGTATGAGTGCTGGAATTTAAATCTCTGCTTCCAACTATAGATGGGTGGTTTTTCAGTTGGGGGCAGTTTTTTTGCCTCCCATGGGACTTGTGAGACATTTCAAATTTGGTGGAGGACTGTTAGTGGCATCTAGTGGATAGAAGTGAAGGATGCTGGTAAATACCCCATTTAACATCCCTAAACGTCCTGGGTTTCCCTAGTAGCTCAGATGGTAGAGCATCTGCCTGCAATGCAAGAGACCTGGGTTTGATCCCTGGGTTGGGAAGATCCCCTGGAGAAGGAAATAGCAACCCACTCCAGTATTCTTGCCTGAAGAAGTTCATGGACAGAGGAGCCTGGCAGGCTACAGTCGGGGTTGCAGAGAGTCGGATATGACTGAGCGACTAACATACACACAAATGTCCTGAAACCTGAGGCTAAGGGCCTCTGCCCTGGATACGTCGCATCTCAGCACCGGTGCCGAGCAGGATGGCGGAAGCTGAGCACCAGGTATAAAACTCGAGATCAAATGCTTACACTGGGAATAACCCAAATCCCCACTGGCTGGCCAGGCCGCCCCACTTCCAAGTTCTATGATACGGGGAGCAAGGCTCTTCTGAATGACTTCTGCTTGGCTTCTGACTGAGCTTGGCAGGGATCTGTTGGCTTTTTGCCTAAATCATCGCAGGGGACCTGGGTTTGGAATCTCAAGACCACATGGTAGGAAACAAGAATTCCTCACCTGCCTGTCCCCTGACCCCTGCCCTGGAGTCTTCCATATGAGAAGCTTTCTAAGTGGGGATCCTTAGGAAACAGTCTGTGACTTTATAGGAAACAACTGCAGGAGAATGGAGACCTATGCAATCCTTCACTGAGGGACTTTTTAAGAGCTTCATCATGGCAGTTTGCTTTCAGTGTTCTAGAAATCAAGCTTTCTTCCTGGGTTCCCCAAGAGTTTGCTTCCCTTGACCCAGAAAGGCTTAGTTGTAAGACTACCATCAGGTTTGCTGTGTTTAATCTGAATTTCCCATGTACTTTTGGAGAAGCGTGGTCCTTGGCCCAGCGGTCCTGGCATCACTTGGGAGCTTGCTAGAAAAGCATCACCTTGGGCCGTGCCCCAGATCTACTGAATTAGAATTTATAGTGTAGCAAGGCCCCAAGTTTTTCATATACACTAGTTGGTCTGTAGAATTTTGATTTTCACTTTGAAAATTGTTCTAAGAACTGTGGGTTCAAATAAATGGGAACTCTCCTCTGTGTAAGCCCTGGATTCTGAAATTATAGAATGTTTGTCAAAGGGCTCCAGGGCCTTGCTGCAGCTCAAAAATGCTATGATGTCCCAGATTCAGGCGATCAAATAGTTTCCAAACAATCCTACCAATGAATCAATGCAGAAACGTCTGAGCTGCTTCACCAGTGATATTTCGTATGCTTTCAGTTGAGCTCCAGGCTCCTTGCAGGGGCCCCTCCCACTGAGAAGATGTGTATAAGAGACAGTATCAGGATTTGTAAAACTGGGCAAACTGGCTTCCCGAGGTTTGCAGCCAGAGTGACGAGTCTGCATCGGGCTTGGTGATGATGGCAGGGGAGCCAAGTGGGCAACACACAGCAGACCTCCCACCCCTGCTCCATTCCAGGTGGTTCTGAGAGCTCTGCCGGCACCAGCTGGCTAACTGGCCCAACTGTCTTATGAGGTAATAACATTATTATTAGCGTTGGTTTATGTCCTTTGTGCAGATGGGGAGCCTGATGTCTGATACGTAAGTAATTTGCCCAAGACCTCAAGATAAAAAGTATGAGTGCTGGAATTTAAATCTCTGCTTCCAACTATAGATGGGTGGTTTTTCAGTTGGGGGCAGTTTTTTTGCCTCCCATGGGACTTGTGAGACATTTCAAATTTGGTNCAAAGCAGGAGACCCAGGAGACACAGGTTCAATCCCTGGGAAGACCCCCAGAGGGAGGGCATGGCAACCCACTCCAGTATTCTTGCCCAGAGAATCCCCATGCACAGAGGAGCTTGGTGGGCTGCAGTCCACAGGGTCACACAGAGTTGGACACGACTGAAGCAACTTAGCACGCACACGCTAGTTTTAAAAACCTTGCTCCAGCATCCTTAAACCAATGTCTCCACCCTCCATCTGAATGTGAGCACGTGTCTCATAATCTCTGTCATGTTAGACCCGCTCTTCTCTCTCCTTTAAGCCACAGGTTGCAGGCTCTGCCTCTACCAGGTGAACAGTTGACGATGTGACATAGATCTTGGCTAAGGCAGCTGCCACCCTGGTGAGATACTGGGATCATCAAAGAGGTGTGGCTGGGCAGTGTACATGGGGTCACAAGAGCAGTGTCTGCAGGGACCACAGGGAAGGGGCAGCGCATGTTACTGCAGGGTCAGTGGGACTCTGATAACCTGAGGGGCAGATGGAGAGGTGACATGAGGCGTGTGGACAGGCCCAGCTGGTGGTTTCCAGACAAAGAGCATCAGTGCCTTTATATGATCTGATTTCTTTTTTTTTTTTTCAAGTGCTGTGTGTGCTCAGTCATGTCCAACTCTTTGCGACCCCATGGACTATAGCCCACCTGGCTTCTCTGTCCATGGGATTCTCCAGGCAAGAATACTGGAGTGGGTGGCCATTCTCTTCTCCAGGGGATCTTCCCAACCCAGGGATCACACCAGCATCTCTAGCATTTGGGAGATGATGCAAATTTGGCTTGTGACATCTTCATATTTTTAAATATTGGTTATAATTCAGTCTCCTTTTGTTGTTTTCTTCCCCCAAAAAACTGGGTGGACAGAAAGAAGGTCTCACATCTGCAGATCTGAGTCAGACTTCAGGCTGGTGGCGATGAGTCACCTTTTACATTTTCAAACTGACGCTGTGAAGAAGGGCACATTATCATCCGCATCTGGTAGGTGAGACAATTGAAGTGAGGAAATTTGCCCAGCGTTTTAGTGCTAGCGAGTATCAGAGCCAGAAGATGACGCTGGTGAGCTGAGTCATGGGGACAGCGGAAGCCCAGCCAGGGTCAGGTTCAAGGTCAGCACTTGGAGTGGGGTGGGGTGGAGACTGGCCCTTCTGTGGCCTGCTGATCCTAGATCTCTGCTCTCATCACCCTTTACTTGCCCAGCCCAGCTAGGAGCAGCTTGGACTATGACAGCCAGAGCAGTTAAGTTATGTGGACTGCCCCTCTGTTTAAGAAGAATTACCCAGGAATCAAGGAGAAGGAACCCTCAGATAGGCAGAGATTCTCGAACGTTCCCTCTGAGAAATAGCAACACTTTGCTGGTGAGCTCACTGTGCACATTTGCTGCTCTCTGGATGGGTCCCAGTTGGGCCAGCTTCTGTTCCTGGCTGTTTGTCTGTATCCTGGCAGCTCAGAGGTGTGATTTCTCCAAATGCCACATTCCTGCTGAGCCCACGGGATGAATTGTGCAATTTCAGGTGAGCGCATCTTTAAACCTTAGCAAGGGCTTATAGTTTCTTCCCTCCTGCTTACACGGCAGGCTCCACTTGAAGACTGAGGGCCTGCAAGGATGCAGGGCTGAGAGTGGAGCAGGTGAGATGCGGGCTGGAGACTGGGGAGGACGGCAAGAGGGGTGTGGAGCAGCACTGATTGCCCGGGCAGGTGCCAGGCCCCCACTTTGAGAATCAGGGTCATATTTCATTGTCTGAAGTGTCCATTCATTCATATGAGTTGTAATAAATATTTTCTGAGTATCTGTTGGGAGCCAGATACTGCTGAGTATCTGGGGGAATCTTAACTATTAGGAAGGCATGCATGCGTGCTAAGTTGCTTCAGTCGGGTCCAACTCTTGGCAACCCGTAGAAGCCCACTAGGCTCCTCTGTCCATGGGATTTCCCAGGCAAGCATATTAGAGTGGGTTGCCGTTCCCTTCTCCAGGGCATCTTCCCAACCCAGGGAGCAACCCCTCATCTCTTATGTCTCCTGCATTGGCAGACAGGTTCTTTACCACTAGTGCCTCCTTAGAAGGGCAACCCCACATTGTTATGAGCATGTATGATGGGGGGTGGAGGTGTTGACTTAGTCAAGGAGGCCAGGGACACCATCTTGGGAGAACATGTGACCCAGCAGTGATGGGAAGGTCAGAAGTGGTTAATACACTCCAGAGGAGCAGGAAGAATCCGAGACAGAAGGAACAGCCCATGGAAAGGGCAGGCGGAGGGCTTTTGACTGTATGAGGAGCCTGAAGAGGACCTGACTCCTCCATGATCCATTGCTGAGTACTGACCGAGTGCTGGCCCTGAGCTGTGAGCTTTGCAGATGTGGCAATGAAGAAAGGGCTTGTCTCTGCTTGTTTAGTGGAGTCTCTCTGTTCCTCGGAGACCCACTGACTTTTACAGGTTGGGAACTGAAGGACCTAACAGGTCAGTACTTGGCAGAGGTCCACACATTTGGCAAACAGGGACAAGAGGAGGAGCTTAGCCGAGGAAACATGATCATTAGCCTAGACTTGAGGTCTGTCTGCTCCCTCCCTTCCTAGCAGTTTGATTCTCTTTCCATATCAGACATTGTGGTGGGTACTTTTCTGTATTATCTCCGCTCATTCCTGCCAGTCACCTGTGAGGTAGGTTTTATCTTGAGTGCACGTCCCTGGGGAAGGAGAGTGAGGCTCAGAGAGGCTAAGTGTCTTGCCCAAAGTCTCCCAGCCAGGAGGCTGAGAACCACATCCTCTCTCGCCTGTGAGGCCATATAAACTTGATGGCGGATGGCAGGTTCTCACTCACACAGAGAATCCTGAGGAAGAGCAGGCCTCCTTCTCATGTGAGCAGAGTTAGCAGTCAGTCTGTGCACAGCAGTGCCGAGTCCAGGGAAGGGCATGTCCTGCCCTGAGCATCAGCCAGCTGTAGGCAGCCCAGCCCAGCTCCTCGCACACCAGACTCTCCTTGCAGCGTCCGCTGGGGGGTCTCCCATGCTCACCGGAGGCCTCCTGGGAACCCACAGAGCAGGGAGCACAGCACAGGTGTGAGGCCAAGGCTTGTAATCAGATCAAGTCCCAACTGGGCCCCTTGGAAGCAGCATCTTGGCACAGGTTCACAATCTCTCTGACTCTTCCTTTCTTTGTGTCTAAAGTGAGAATCATAACAGAATTCAGTTCACAGGTTCAAGTGAGGTTTTAAATAAGGTGATCAGTGTCAAATAGCACACACAGTGCCCACCCCTGAGGAGGGCCCCTAAAATGGTAGTTTCTGCTAACCGTATCATCTTTGTCATTATTGATTGTCATCATCAAAGACCACATGGGAACAGGCCTTTGACACTCTTTTAGGAAATCGTCACAGACATGCAGTGGGCGGGGCGGGGTGGCCCCTCCGTGGTGCTGGAGGGCTGTCGAGGCCGTCAACCCTAGCTCCAGCAAAGCAGCGTGCAGGTTAGGCCCCGAGGGTACATTGTACACCTGAGCAGTGAACCCAAGGTGAGGAAGAAACTCAGAAGGGCATGGGCATTTCCAGGGCTTCCCCAGAGAGCTGAATTGCTTATTTGCTTCTCTCCACCACCAAAAGGCAAGCTTTCTGAGAAAAGAAACTTTGCCTTATGTCTTCTTAATCCTTCTCTGCTAGAACAGTTTCTCAGTCCTTGTCGGTACTTAATACTTCCTAAGTGAATGAGGGAGAGAATGAATGAGTTATCCTCTGGCCTGGTGTAGAGATCATTTTGCTAGAGAATCAGGAAATGGAAATGACAAATTACTCGAGAAGCAGGTAGCATTATGTGGGAGACCTGGGTTTGACCCCTGGGTTGAGAAGATCCCCTGAGAAGGGAAGGCTACCCGTTCCAGTGTTCTGGCCCGGTGAATTCCATGGACTACAGTCCATGGGGTTGCAAAGTCAGACACGATTGAGCAACTTTCACTTTCACTTCACTCACGTCATCAATACACGGGCATAGCTTGCCATAAATTGCAGCAATTACTATGTCTTATTAAATGCCTTTATTAACACTAAGTGCTCAATGTGAGTTATCTTACAATACTCAATACTTATGAGGTACGCATTATTGTCATCCCCATTTTACAGATGAGGAAAAATGAGGTTTGGAAAGCTTAAGGAGCCTATTCAAGATCATATGTCCATAAAGTGGTAGATCCTGGGTTGGTTCCTGACTCTGATTGTAGAGCCTGTACTCCTAAGCCTCTTTAGGCTTTCCCTTTCCCAACTCAAGATCACAAAAGCCTTCAGCCTCATTCTTGCAGGGCATAAGGATGCATTTTGGCAATGACAGACCATGTGATATTGAGAGTCCAAATTCATTTTCCGGTCCTCTAGCCTGTATAGTGCCTCCTCCCTGCAGCAACCAAGTTCTCTCTTTGTGGAGCCAGGCGCACAGCCGCGTGTCTCTACCCCCAGCACCAGCTCACGTATCAAAATATGTCTGTTCAGCGCCCCATTTCTTCCAAGTTTCTCTGTGCCCTAGTTCTCCCAAGTAGCTAATTTGAGCCAAGTTATTAAACTGTTGTTTCAGACAATTTCTCCAATCTCTAGTGCATATCACTGGAAGGGACTGGAGAATCGGGGGCCGGAGCTCCCAGCCTCCCACCATTGCTTCAAACAAAAGGGCTCAGCTTTTAACTCACCTCAGTCCTCTTCTTTGGCTTCTGCATGTAAAGAAAAGATTTTAAGGAGTAAGTAAGGAAATGAGAAACTTTACATAGTGTTGGCTTACTGTAATCATTAGTTCAATCGTTTAGACATATTTTGAAGTGCGTTCCCTGTGCTTGGCACTATTGTCAACATTAGAGGGGAACAGAAGGCAACATGGTGGAGAGATACAAACTTAACTAACAAACAATTTGATATGGAAATAAACAAGAACACTAGTAGGGTTAAACAGAAGGCTAAAAACCAATGACTGGCCATGGTGCAGTTAAATAAAAATATATGTCTGAGCCCTATTCCCTTCTATGGGAAAGCTATGATAAAGTTAAGAATCTTGAGAGAAGGAGCTTATCCCAGATTATCCAGGTGAGATATAAATGCAGTCACGTGTGTTCATATAAAAAAGAAGCAGAGGGGGTTTTAAGACAGAAGAGAAGCAGAGAAACCACAGAGACAAAGACTGGAATGATGCAGTCCCCGATCAAGCAATGCCTGGACCCCCTGGAGCTGGAATTGTCCCAGGAAGCATTCTTCTCTAGAACCTTCAGAGGGACACGGATGGTGCTCATATCTTAATTATTTGCTCTCTGCCTTCCAGAGCTGAGAGGGGAAGATATCTGTCATTTTAAGCTATCCATTTTGTGGTCGTATGTTACATCCGCACCAGGTAATTGGTAGTATCAGCCATATACATGGCTGCTTTAGACTGAGTGGTCACAAAAACCTTCTCAGAAGAGCTAACGCATGAGCTAATATATCAATTACAAGAAAGATCCCATCTGTAAAGATCTGGGGGAAGACCGTTCAGATGGCAGAAGCAGTCAGTGCAAAGGCCCTAAGACAGGAATAAGATTGGCTGTTCCAATATCACATGTAAAGGAGAGACATGCAGGAAGTGATGTTGGAGATGAAGGAAGGAAACAGATTACAAGAAGTTCCATTAAGCTGGAAGAAGGAGTGTGGATTTTATTCTAAGTGTGGGGGAGATCCAGTGCAAGTTTTATGGAAGAGGTTGATGTGTTCACTTTACATTTTTAAAAGGTTACTGGCTGCTGTGTGGAGATCAGACTGAAAGAGGCAAAGCTGTGATCAGGAAGGCTAGCCAGTAGAACTCTTTTACAGGATTGTGCCTCTATCGAGATTAAAGTGGTCACTGAGAAAGAAAAGTAACTGGATTTGGAATTATTGTTCTTGTCCAATCACTCAATTATGTCCAGCTCTTTGTGACTCCATGGACTGAAGTATGCCAGACTTCCCTGTTCATCACCAGCTCCCAGAGCTTGCTCAAACTCATGTCCAAGGAGTTGGTGATGCCATCCAACTATCTCATCCTTCATCATCCCCTTTCCTCCTACCTTCAATCTTTCCCATCATCAGAGTCTTTTCCAGTGAGTCAGCTCTTTGCATCACAGGCCTAAAGCATTGGAGCTTCAGCTTCAGCTTCAGCCCTTCCAATGAGTATTCAGGGTTGATGTCTTTTAGGATTGACCAGTTTGATCTCATTGCTGTCCAAGGGATTTTCAAGAGGCTTCTCCAGCCACTTTTTAATAACGCTTTTGTTATTGCTTTTTGTTTATAGGTTTGTCATTGCTTTTCTTCCAAGGAGCAAGCTTCTTTTAATTTCATGGCTGCAGTCACCACCTGCAGTGATTTTGAAGCCCAAGAAAATAAATCTGTCACTGTTTCCATTGTTTCTCTATCTATTTGACATGAAGTGATGGGACTGGATGTCATGATTTTTATTTTTTGAATGTTGAGTTTTTAAGCCAGCTTTTTCACTCTCCTCTTTCACCCTCATCAAGAGGCTGTTTAATTCCTCTTCACTTTCTGTCATAAGAGTGGTATCATCTGCATATCTGAGGTTATTGATATTTTTCCCTACAATTTTGATTCTAGCATGTGGTTCATCCAGTCCAGCATTTTTCATGATGCACTCTGAATGTAAGTTAAATAAGCAGGGTGACAATAAACAGCCTTGACATGCTCCTTTCCCAGCTTTGAACCCAGTCTGTTGTTCCATGTCCAGTTCTAACTGTTGCTTCTTGACCTGCGTAGAGGTTTTGCAGGAGGCAGATAAGGTGGTCTGGTATTCCCATCTCTTTAACGATTTTCCACAATTTGTTGTGATCCACATAGTCAAAGGCTTTAGTGGAGTCAATGAAGCAGAAGTAAATGTTAGATCATAGAATAAAGTCAATGGGAATTGTTTCTGGAATAGATAGGATGTTGTGGGGAAAATAAGAGAAGATTTGGCTTGAACTCCAAAGAGATCCAACCAGTCCATCCTAAAGGAGATCAGTCCTGGGTGTTCATTGGAAGGACTGATGCTTAAGCTGAAACTCCAATACTTTGGCCCCCTGATACGAAGAGCTGACTCATTTGAAAAGACCCTGATACTGGGAAAGATTGGGGGCAGGAGGAGAAGGGGACGACAGAGGATGAGATGGCTGGATGGCATCACCACCTTGGTGGACATGGGTTTGGGTGGACTCTGGGAGTTGGTGATGGACAGGGAAGCCTGGCGTGCCGCAGTTCATGGGGTCGTAGAGTTGAACACAACTGAGCGACTGAACTGAACTGGAGAGAGAAAGGTGTTGCTCACTGAGATGGAGAAAGAGCAAGTTGGGAAAGAAATCAAGAGATCTACCCTTCATTGTGCTGGACAGGCTTCTCAGGTGGCACTAGTGGTAAAGAACCTGCCTGCCAATGCAGGAGACATAAGAGATGTGAGTTCGATCCCTGGGTTGGGAAGATCCTCTGGAGAAGGGCCTGGCAACCCACTCCACTGTTCTTGCCTGGAGAATCCCATGGATAGAGGAGCCTGGCTGGCTATGGTCCATATTGTTGCAAAGAGCCAGACATGACTGAAGCAACTTAGAACACACACATGGGCTTCTGAGTTTGGGATTAAAAGCTGAATTTGTGTTGCAGATGTAGATTTGGTATCCACTGACAGACATCTGTCAGAGAAGGCAATGGCACCCCACTCCAGTACTCTTGCCTGGAAAATCCCATGGACGGAGGAGCCTGGTGGGCTACAGTCCGTGGGGTCACTGAGAGTTGGACACGACTCAGTGACTTCACTTTCACTTTCACTTTCATGCATTGGAGAAGGAAATGGCAACCCACTCCAGTGTTCTTGCCTGGAGAATCCCAGGGATGGCAGAGCCTGGTGGGCTGCCATCTATGGGGTCGCACAGAGTCGGACACGACTGGAGCGACTTAGCAGCAGCAGCAACAGCAGACAGACATCTGTACTATGGGACCTGGTGAGATTGTGTGGAGAGTACGTATAGACAGAGAGACAAAGGGACCAAAATAGGGCCCTGATGTACCAACCTCAAGAGACCAGGACGATGAGGAAAGAGACAGGGGAGCAGGCAGACTGGCANGAGCGACTTAGCAGCAGCAGCAACAGCAGACAGACATCTGTACTATGGGACCTGGTGAGATTGTGTGGAGAGTACGTATAGACAGAGAGACAAAGGGACCAAAATAGGGCCCTGATGTACCAACCTCAAGAGACCAGGACGATGAGGAAAGAGACAGGGGAGCAGGCAGACTGGCAGACACAGCAAGAAGGAAACAGGTGGAGTGTGAAATCTCAGAAGCCAAGAGAAGGAAGATTTTCTCTAAAGAGGGGGTCATCAACCCTGTCACAATGAGTTCTTCTTGCCTGGTAACTTACGCGCCTTTTCACTGGGGATTAGTGTCTTAGGTTTCAGGCCAATAGGTTTCTCCTCGACTGTCAGGTCGAGGCTCTCTAGAGTTCTGTGATGATAAACATTCTGGTGTCTTACCTGAGCTTGGCAGGAAAGCCTGCTATGATCCTTCGGTGATATCTGTGTGAGAAGTTGGGGCAAGAGTTCCATGTATTTTATGACCCTGCCCAATCCAAAGCAAAGACATGAGTTATGACAATTTCAGAGACTTTAGTAAGTCACAGGAGGTTAATTGAAGCTAGGCCAACCCATCAAATCACATGTCAAAAGTCACATCCATCTTTATGTAAGAGGCATCCTGCAGTGGATACAGGTCTATCTCTGAAAGAGGGACATGTGGATGGACAGAGACAAGAGTAGGGACTATGATTTAACCACCAGTGAGGCATCAAGGGGCTTCCCCAGTGGTGCAGTGACAAAGATCCCACCAGCCAATGCCGGAGACACAAGAGACACGGGTTAAATCCCTGGGTCAGGAAGACCCCTGGAGAAGGAAATGGCAACCCACTCCAGGACTCTTGCCTGGAGAATTCTGTGAACAGAGGATCCTGGCGGCGTCCAGTCCATGAGGCTGCCAAGGGTCAGACTTGACTGAGCACAGGTGCATGAAACATCAAGGGCTTTGCACTCTGACATTTTGATTCAACTCTGAATATGATGATATGGGTAAGGTCATCTAACGTCCCTGAGTCTATTTCCTCATCTGCTGAGTGGTATTAACAGAGTTGTGGCCATAGAAATATATAAGACCTTGTCTCCTGGGGGATTCTAAAGCACGATCTGTTGGTTGAGGGTCCAGAGTGACATCCTTACTTTGGGTTTTCTGTGATATAGTGAGAAAGACCACAGCAGCCACCTTAGAGAGAATCTTAGAGACGACAGGTTCTCAGTAAATGATCTAACAGACTTGCATTGCTGTGTCATTGATTGCATGCTGTTGTGACATGTTATCAGATTTCCTTAGACAGCAAACCCTTATTAAAGATATAGCAACACAAAGCATGTGACTTCGATGATCTTGCGCTCCTGGGCTTCTAGGAGAGAGCCATGTGGACACTAGTGGATCACTGCCGGCCGTCGGCTCTTTGTCGGTCAGATCAGGGTAATGGNATGCCTTTTTGCCTTTTTACTGTTCATGGTGTTCTCAAGGCAAGAATACTGCAGTGATTTGACAAATCAGTGCATATGTAATTTAAATACACTGAGAAATTGGGCTAAACATTGTAATGAATTAAGCTCTGAACCCCAAGTCAGAAGATCTGGTTTTGAGTTCTGACTCTAAAATTGAACTGAGGGAACTGTAGAACAAATTTGGTTGTGAAAATTTTTATTTAGTTTTTTTTTTCCTTGTATTTTTTTCTCATGTTTTTTTTTTTTTAATTTGGCAAAAAGTAGAAATGTAATATTTACCATTTTAATAATTCTAGGTATATAATTTAGTGGCATAAAGTACATTCACAGCATCGTACAGTGCGACAATCATCATTATCTCCTTCTAAAACGTTGTCACCCCAAATAGAAACTCTGTATCCGGAGCAACAGCTCTCTATTTCCCCCAGCCCTGATAACCTCCCATCTATTTTCTGTCTCTATAAATGTTCCTATTCTAGATATTTCATATAGCGGGATCATATAATATTTGTTCTATGTATCTGGCTTACTTCACTTAGCAAAATGTTTGTAAGGTTCATCCATCTAACATCACGGTTCAGAACTTCATTCCTTTTGTGACGGAATAATATAACACTGCGTGTACATTCCATGTTTTGTTTATCCTTTCATTGTTTAGGACATTTGAGTTTGTGTTTGCATTTTGGCTGTTAGGAATAGTACTGCATTGAACACTGGTTTACAAGCATCTACATTTCTGCTTTCAGTTATTTTGGATCTAGACATAAGGATGGAAGTCCTGGGTCTCTTGGTAATCCTAGGAGTCAGCTTAAAGGCGAATTCCTGGGTCCTGACTCTGGGGAGAGCCCGTGGGCCCAGGAACCTCTGGGAAACGACTGAGGGCAGAAAGCAGAAGCTCACAGACTGGAAGGGAGGGAGTTATCCCTGCCTGTCTCCTGCATCGCATCCTTCATTCTGAGGGAGGGCAGAGCACCTCCTCTCAAAGCAGCGGAGAAAAATCCTCTGATCTGGCACCTTTGCAGCCAGGCAGGGGTTTTGTGGTGCAGAGGGGAGGATAAACCCTCTCGTTACGGACCTTCACAGCACCTGGCCGAGGAGACCTAGACATTGCAGTCCTAGAGGCTAATTCAAGAATTCCTCCACTGATTCCTAAAGAGGAGGTTCGGGTTAGCATGGCTGTGGGCTGGTGCTTTGAGGTGCCTATGGGTGGAGGATGCTTCCTGCCGGAAAAGGCCAGAGGCCACTTGCAGCAGAAAATTGTTGTTTGCTATCTGTTGAAACAATAGAAGAATATTAAGCAGTCACCTAAGAGCACGTGTGGTGAGCTGTTAAATGCAAAAAAAAAAAAAAAGAGGGGGAGACAAAGAGAGGGAGAGAAAGAGAGGAGAAATGGTAATGGATGAGAAGCACCGACTCTCAGTCAGTCTGCTGCTAACAGATGCCCATCTCTTCGTCCAAACATGACGCCAGGCTGTACAACAGGCTCTGGTGCCAGGCAGCAGCAGCGGCATTCTGCTGTATTTTCTGCAACCCTTTGCCTTGCCAAATGCNCCTTCACAGCACCTGGCCGAGGAGACCTAGACATTGCAGTCCTAGAGGCTAATTCAAGAATTCCTCCACTGATTCCTAAAGAGGAGGTTCGGGTTAGCATGGCTGTGGGCTGGTGCTTTGAGGTGCCTATGGGTGGAGGATGCTTCCTGCCAGAAAAGGCCAGAGGCCACTTGCAGCAGAAAATTGTTGTTTGCTATCTGTTGAAACAATAGAAGAATATTAAGCAGTCACCTAAGAGCACGTGTGGTGAGCTGTTAAATGCACAAAAAAAAAAAAAAAGAGGGGGAGACAAAGAGAGGGAGAGAAAGAGAGGAGAAATGGTAATGGATGAGAAGCACCGACTCTCAGTCAGTCAGCTGCTAACAGATGCCCATCTCTTCGTCCAAACATGACGCCAGGCTGTACAACAGGCTCTGGTGCCAGGCAGCAGCAGCGGCATTCTGCTGTATTTTCTGCAACCCTTTGCCTTGCCAAATGCCTGTGAAGGAAGCTCTCCCCTAGCCCGTAAACAACCAAGACTAACAGAGTCATTCTGGCAAAGGTCGTTGGCAGAAATCTCTGCCATCTCAAGCGCCGGGCTGCAAGGAGGGACCCAGTCCCCTCGTTACACAAACAAAATGTTGGCAGGCCAGAGAGTGGAAAAAGAAGCATGGCCCAAAATGTATACTTTTGGAGGAAAAAAAATCTCAGCTTAAGCCATATTGTTTTTATTGTCTCTGGAAAAACCTTTCTACTGTGTGTTTCCAATTGGAAACCGTTTGAGGTGCTCTTCTTTCTACTGGAAAAACAGTGATAGCAAGACCTGCTTCCTGCACGAAGGAAAACAGGCTGAGAGCCAGGGAGAAGAAAGGTCACTGTGCTCAGACCTGACCTTCGTCTGTTGGGGGCAGAAGGCAGGCCGGGCGTGGAAAGCCCTCCATGTCCTTCTCTCTCCGGGCAGTGTGTCAGCAGCATGAGCTCCCCGCCCTGGGGAAGCGGTGTTCACTTAGTAAGGCTGGTGGCTGCCCTGCACTATGAGGAGCACTGATCCCCGTAGCCATCGGGCAGCCCAGGACTGGGGGTGGTGGAACAGGCTCCGGAGCCAAACTGCCTGGGCTTGCCTGGCTCCACTGGCCCCTTGCACAGGGACTTGGGGCAAGTTACCTAACTCTCAGTGCCTTGACTTCCTTCTGGCATGACAGTTAGCCAGGTAGTTAATAGTGAAGGCTCAGAGCCAGGCTGCCTGGGTTTGAATCCTCCACTTACTGGCTATGTGACTATGGGCAAAATTTACTTCCTTGTCCTGGGTGGCATTTTTTTCATCTGGAAGAAGGTGACTGTGATAGGGTGTCTGGGAGCCTGGGATGAGCTAATACGAGGGAGTGCTGAGAATGATGGGCACTGATGGGCAGGACTAGGCCCTTCCTCCCAGCCTAGTCCTGCCCTCTCTCTCGACCTCTCTCCCTTCACTCTGGCTACTCCTGCCTCCCTTCAGTCTGGGAACAGCCTGGGCTTTCTCCTGCCTGAGGATTTTTCCTCAGAGTGTGCCTTCTGCCGGCAGCACCTGTCCACCAACTTGTGACTTCACTTCTGCCTTCAGCTCTCAGCTCCTACATCACCAGGGAGGTTTTTCATGAACTCCTGGGCAAGATCAGGCACCCCACCCCACCCCTCATTTCATATATTTCCCTTTATCCCGTTTATCACAGTTTTCATGTTTTAACTTGTCAACGGATTGTCCCAGAGTCCTTGTTAGAATGTCAACTTGCTACTTCACCATTATATCCTCAGCATTTTAGTATATAGCCTTTGCTGGGTGTTTGTGGAATGAATGGAGAATGAGTGAGTGATATATATGGAGAAATGTACCCTTCCCTTGAGCCAGCCTCTCTCCTTCTTATCTAAGAATGAGAATTGGGTTGTCATGGAGCCAAGCTTAAATCCACTCTGATTTTTTGCAAGAATGAGTGTTAACAATAAAGTTGCTTTGGCATTAGGGACAGACACTAATGATGGTTCGGAGACACAGTGGCACACACTGGTGCCCCTGAACCTGCAGGGGACAGAAAGGTGGTCTTGAACTCAAGAAGGTAGTCGGGTAGAATAACTAAGAGTGTGGGCTCTTCAAGTAGACTGCCTGGGCTGGAATTATCGCCAGCCTCATTAGCTATGTGGTCAAAATCTTGGTCGAAATATATGCCTTAACTATGTTCTCACTGACAAAACGCTTCCTGGGGTCATTGTGAAGAAAAAAAGAAGTATTTGTATACAAAGCATATACTACGCCCTTATAAATGCTAGTGATTTTTTTTTAATTCAGGTATTATTTTTTCAAACATTCATAATCAAATTCCAGGGACAGAAAAAAGAAAAAAAAATCTGACATTTCTGAATCCTGGTCTCATTTAATGTGTCAGATTCCTGACTCTAGCTGAGTGGAAATGTAATTAACAGAGCCGTTTAAATTCATGTGTGTTCAGGGTAGCTTGGTTGATGTTAACCCAAGCGTTTATGATCCCTTAAGGTATGTTTACAGTAGCTCCTGGAAAAAATGTAAAAGGTGCAGTGATTTGGAGAGGCAGGCTTTGGTGTCTGCAGCCCCCTGGAGCATGCAAATAAAAACTCAGCCCATCCAGGTGAACGTGCCTGGTGCCTCGAGGGCATCATTGAAATGCATGCGAATGTCCTCAGACCACACTTTGCTTTCCAAGGTTGCACAGCTAAGCCCACTGAAGCGTGATCTGCCTGGGCATTTGGCTAAAGACTGATATTTCCAACTGTGTACCACTATGAAAAGGTGTTTGTTTTTTTTCCTGCCAGTATCAACAGCTCTTCAGCCTATCGTCGTTGTTCAGTCACTAAATCATGTCCAGCTCTTTGCGACCCCATAGGCTGCAGCACACCAAGCTTCCTGGTCCTTCGCTGACTCCTGGAATTTGCTCAACAGGCGTCAGCCTATTAGCAGTGGAATTTTTCTCCATTGCTCCTTCACCACTATCTCCATTTTCTAGAGAGAATAGCCTAATGTACCCAGTCTGCTAATGCCCTGTGTGCCTGAAGAGGAGGGGCCCTTCTAGCCTCCACCTCCCGGGAAATTTCCAGCACTGTGTTTCTTTGGACTTTGGATGGAGCCTACAGGGTGGCTCATGCTATTCCCATTGACTAATTGCACCTCTGAGTTACTGGAGCCAAAAAAGTGTCTGACGGTTCCTGGAAGACTAATGCTCATTGGACGGTGCCTGGAAGACTAATGCCCATTCCATGTTGGCTTGCATGGGCAGTGCGTGATAAGCAAAGTTTTTGATTAATTGCTCCATAGCCCCACTTATGTATGGATGAAATACTGTGGTGTAGGCAGGCATTCTGATGGTGAAATTACTCAATGTTTCCAAGCTCACTGATTACAAAAATATGTATTGAGTCTCAGCTACATCCTAGGGACTGATCTAGTCTCTGATTACTCCGTGATGAACAAGATAAGCCAGATCTCTGCTCCTAAGCAATTTACACTCTAAGCAGGGATATAGATGATAAATAAGTGAAATAAATAAGCAGAAAGACAATTTCAGGTGTGGTACATGCGAAGCATTTAAAGAGACTGGATGGCACAATGGGGTGTTGCTGCAGTTAGCAGCAAGTAATTACAGTGCTGCAGAAGACTCTTGAGAGTCCCTTGGGCTGCAAAGAGATCAAACCAGTCCATCCTGAATATTATTGGAAGGACTGATGCTGAAGCTGAAGTTCCAGTACTTTGGCCAACGGATGGGAAGAGCCAAGTTGTAGGAAAAGACCGTGATGCTGGGAAAGACTGAAGACAGGAGGAGAAGGGGGCGACAGAGGATGAGGTTAGATAGCATCACTGACTCAACGGACGTGAATCTGAGCAAACTGGGAGACAGTGAAGGACAGAGGAGGCTGGTGAGCAGCAGTCCATGGGGCCGCAAAGAGTTGGATACGACTGAGCAACTGAGCAACAAGGACAGGAGCAACTACATAGGCGGTGAGACCTCTGTGGTAGAAAGGAGCCAGGGTTAGGAGGATCTGGGGAGAGGCTTCTATGCAGGGGAAGAGCAAGTTCAAAGGCCTTGAAGACAAAGAAAGAACTTGGTCCTATGAGAGAGGTTAGGAGCCGCCCTGGGTGGCTGATGCCTGGTGAACAAGAGGGAGGCAGGAAAGAGCTAGGTCAGGTGGAGCCTAGCAGAGTCACGTATTAATCCTGAAGGTAGGGGCAGTACTGTGGGTTTTGAATAGGGATACAACATGACCTCTCTGAACCCTGTAACAGACCACCCTGGATGCTGTGGTATCCCGACAACAGGGGCTCCTGCACGCATTCAGATCTGTTTCTCCATCTGCGATCCTATTCCGAAGATTGACATAAAAATGAGCTACTTTTCCTCTTACCAGTACCAGTGAAGTCGCTCAGTTGTGTCCCACTCTTTGTGACCCCATGGACTGTAGCCTACCAGGCTCCTCCATCCATGGAATTATCCAGGCAAGAGTACTGGGTTGCCATTTCCTTCTCCAGGAGATCTTCCCAACCCAAGGATCTAACCCAGGTCTCCCACATTGCAGGTAGATGCTTTACCATCTGAACCACCAGGGAAGCCCCTCAGTTTTCCTCTTACTTTGAAATAATTATTTGGTGCCCTGATACTACCCAGTCACTGTAAGGACCGTGTTCTTATGCTTCCAAAGCTGCTGGCTTTGGCTTAGGTTTAGGAGTATATTTTATTTCTCTTATTTAAAAGTCATCCTGGTGGAGGATGAGGGGTAAACCCTTTATTTCCAGTGGGGATTTGAGGAGTATTTTTGCAATGTATCAAGCGGAAAAAACTGATACAAGCAGTAAAGAAAAGGTCTACATAGAATAGATAGTGCCTGCAAAGACATTTCTCAGCTAGTGGTCTTAGTAGAAAGGAGTCCAACAAATGCAGACTCACAGTAGTCCAGGCCATGATTTTTCTCTCTTTGGAGCCTGGAGAGAATTGTGTGGAAGGCAAGTGGATTTAACTCCCAACAATGAGAGTGGTTTCTTATGAATGAGTATTTTTAGATGATGGACATTTGAATGTTTGGTCACCCATAGACTGGAAGGTCAGAGCTCCAGTGACCCTCCCCATCTGGTCCATCACTGTCCCTAGCACTTCATAGGTGTTCAGTAAATGTCTACTGAGAATGAATGGGTTTCTCCTGTGAATCTATTGTATCGATAGCTTGGCAGGAAATGATGGCAAGGCCATTTGCCCTGCAGTGGTTGGAAAGACAAAAATATATGAATATGTCCTCTTCTGCCCATAAGATTCAAGATGCGACCTGTGGGTAGGTGATAGACAAGTGGCACATGGGAGAGTGACTCTTTAGAGATGAAGATGGTAGACCCTGAGATGTCACGGTGTAGATGTGTTGTCACAAAAAAAGCAGGGGATGGATGGAGTGTGAGTCCCTGATTTAGATACCCAAATGTCTGATGCGTGAGGAGGAATGGCCAGTAAATGACAGTGACGGGGGTGGCGGGGTGGTAGAGCAAGAGGGTGTTACAGTTCAGTGGCACACGTATCAAAGGATCACAGCTTTTTGCAGCTCCTATGGGGCTGAATTGCCATGAGCTGTTTGCCAGGCTTTCTCTCTACCAGACCACAAGCTTCTTGAGGGTAGTGACAGCACCTCATCCAATGTTGAACCCCCTGTGCCTGGACCATAGTATGTAGTCAATACGTCTTTGCTGGAGACACACACACACANCCGAGGTGAGTTTATTAAAGATAATTAGGTCTTTGGAATTGTGAAATTACAGTCGACGCAGGCCTCTTGCCGAGTTAGGCGAGCACAGTTTTCCAGTTACAAAGAGGCAGGAAGTGTCCAAAAGGAGTAGGGTCTCTTCAGACCCTCGGGCCTCCTCCGTGCTTTCCGAGGGGCTTCAGTTCCTTCTATTCAGATGCTCCCTCTGCCTGGAACATTCTCCACCTGGAATTTAAAAGAGACTCCACCCAAAGCTGGCCTGAAATTCCACCCCAGAGAGAACTTCGCTGTCCAGAGCAGATGGCCAGGCGTGTTTAAAATGCCGTCAGGATATCGTAGCGTCTGTAGATTATGTTCACGCCTGCGTCCTCAGTCCTCCTCTTTCTGCGATTAGACAGAAATCCCTGAGAACAGGGCCTTTGGCTCTTTGCTCTTCGCTGTGTCCCCAGAACCTTACTATATGGCTGTCAGTTAATGCTGAACGAAGGGAGGACCTCGAGGAAATAAGCCAAATCCATCCTCGCTGATTGCCCAATGAGTTTTTTTTAAATAGTTTTACGCATTTATTTTGGCTGTGCTGGACCTTCGTCGCTGTGCAGGCTTCTCTTTAGTTGTGAGCAGGATCTACCCCAGTGGTTCACGACCCTCTGCGTGCAGTGGCTTCCCTGCTCGCGGGCACAGGTTCTAGGGCGTGCAGGCTCAGTAGCTGTGGCTCTCGGCTCTAGAGCACTGACTTGGGAGTTGTGGCTCGTGGGCTTAATTGCTCAGCGGCATGTGAGATCTTCTTGGACCAGGGATCAAGCCCGTGTCTCCTGCATCTCCTGCTTTGGCAGGCGGATTCTTTACCACTGAGCCACGAGGGAAGCCCCCGCCCAACGTGTTAACTATCGAGTTATTAATCTGTAACATGCTCCCTGAAAACGCAGTGGCTTAGCGTAGCAGCCATTTATCATTCGTCATGCAGAGTGCAGGTTGAGTGAGAGCCGTCTGGGCTAGGCTGGGCTGGGCTGGGCTGGGGCAGGTCCCCAGGGCTGATTTATTGAGGTGAGTTCCCAATAAGCTGGGGCTGTACTTGACACTGTCAGTCTGAGGGTCCAGGTCGGTTGCACGCGTCTCCCATCCTTCTTGGACAAGTGGGCCGCTTGGGACATGTGTTTCTCAACACGATGGCAGAGGCACAAGAGAGCGATCTATGAGGCCTCTTAAAGCCAGGCTCGGAGTGCCCCTGGCACTCTGGAACACATGGCCATTCATTTAAACAAGACAGATGACCATGTCCAAATCAGGACGGGAAGGGACACTTTGCCCATGATNCGCTTGGGACATGTGTTTCTCAACACGATGGCAGAGGCACAAGAGAGCGATCTATGAGGCCTCTTAAAGCCAGGCTCGGAGTGCCCCTGGCACTCTGGAACACATGGCCATTCATTTAAACAAGACAGATGACCATGTCCAAATCAGGACGGGAAGAGACACTTTGCCCATGATGAAGCTACGGCACAGTTGTGGGTGGAGGGAAGGCAGAAGAACGGGGGCCAGTAATGCCACCCACCACACTCAGAGATACAGAATAACCACACATGCATAATGCAAAAAGAAAGAAAGGCACACAAATGGCACTGTGCTGGGTACAAAAGGCTCATCTCCTGCATTTCACTGGTGCCTGGCATTCTCTTTCTGCCACGTCAGTCTCGTTGTATGACATCTTTCTGTGTCTTTTCTCTTTTTCTCTGTCCCTCTTGCATTAACATGCTTTCCTTGAGTTTTGCTAGCATTTTCTTCTTTCTATCATCTTAGCACTTTTATATCTTCTCTTGAATAAAAAGATATTTTTATTTTAATGATATTTATTTCATAGTTTTAAATTCCCTATTACAAAATTTAAGAGATAAGTGAAACAGTTACACTAAATTCAGCAGCTTTTTATTTAATGTAGCCTTGTATTGATTTTTCTATATGTTATTTATACTCTGTATAAAACTACCTCTTTATCTGATACACATACATGCACCTTACATAAAATGCTTCTCTTCTTCCAGACATTGTTGATGAGAATGTAAATTGTGAGCCCTCTCAGGTGGACAATGTGGTAGTCCATGTCAAAATTTAAAACACACGTACGATTCAACTCAAAGTTCCCATTCGAGAAATTTATCTGACATGAATATTTGTACATGTACTAAGAGTGTTCACTGCAGCACTGTTTATATTGAAAAATCTGTAAAGAACTTAAGTGTCCATTAATAGGGGGCTAGTTAGATAAAGTGGGATATAGCCACACAGTGGGAACTCATGTAGGCTTTTAAATGAATAAAGTAGCTCTTTATATGACAATATAAAAAGGCCTCCAAGGCATATTATTAAGTGATGCATTCAATGTATAATCTATCCAAGGTACAGAGTGCACAATAGCACTTAAAATAGACGGACAAGTCTGTGTGTAAATACTTAAACACATCTACATGCTTGTGTATATACATGAAAATTTTCTGGAAGAGTGAGTAGGAAACTGCTCACAGTAGCTATCGTTAAGTGACTCTTGTGTAGAAGAAGAAACCTTTTTCATCAGATATTTTGATGACTTGAAAATTTAATGTTCTGCTTTATTCTTGAACAAGAGCTAGCAAATTGCAGCCCACGGGCCAAATCTAATCTCCTATTTCTTTCTGTAAATGAACTTCCATGGGAACCCAGCCCTGCCCATTCATTCAAGCATTGTCTACGGCTGCTTTCATACTCCGGCAGTAGAGCTGAGTAGTTGTGACAGAGACTGGTGCTGCTGCTAAGTCGCTTCAGTCGCGTCCGACTCTGTGCGACCCCACAGACGGCAGCCCACCAGGCTTCCCCGTCCCTGGGATTCTCCAGGCAAGAACACTGGAGTGGGTTGCCATTTCCTTCTCCAATGCAGGAAAGTGAAAAGTGAAAGTGAAGTGTCCAACTCTTTGCGACCCCATGGACTGCAGCCCACCAGGCTCCTCCGTCCATTTTCCAGACAAGAGTGCTGGAGTGGGGTGCCATCGCCTTCTCCGGTGACAGAGACTAGTGAAGCATAAAATATGTGCTATCTGGTCTTGCACAGAAAACATTTGCCAAAAAGCTTGCTAAACAGACTTGAGTTCCAGAGAGCCGAAGAGTAGACACTAGCAAGTGTAGAGGAAGGTTCGTGTCTGAAGGGTGAACAAACAATAATCTATCTTGAGGAGAGATTTTTTTCAGTGCAACAGGCAATGAACATTTATTGAGTAACCACCAGGTGTTGCCAGAGCTACTCCGGAATGTGTCGAGGAAAGGCAGAAGGGTGAATAAAACGTGCTGTCTTCCCTGAGGTGCTCACCATCTGGAGGGGGAGAAAGACGCACGCTCCTACAGGGTTCCATAAAGTCAGAAATAGGCGAGAAGGTATCATGCCATCACAGTCCTCTCTTATCTGTGAAAGCAAAGGTTTCCTCATTCTAGCCACTCTGTCAGTAACCTTCAGGTAAGGTTAGGAGGACAGGCATAAAGGAGAGATTTGGGGAATGTAAGGGGCAGGCATGCCTAGCCCGTGTGCTCTGGGGCATCCTTGGTGAGGACAGACCCTCTGAACTGCCCTTGAGAGTTGCATTTTCTGGCGAGAGAGCAGAGCATGAATCAGGGGCAGTGTGACCCATCAGTGCCAGGGCACCTCCCCACTGCGGGTGGCACAGTTCATGCCCCATAGTCTGAGCCTCTCTGCTGTGGAAGTCACCGTCTGCTGGGAGGATGGACAGCAGATGTTGGAACACCCAGCTACCTGTCTCAGATTCAGAGGGTCTGAGGCTCCGCATCGTGAATAGCGTCCTCGTATCCCTCCCCACATACAGGTACATATCCCATGCCCACTCCGAGTTGCACCTAGCTTGGTTAAGAGTCTGGGTGGAAACCACTTCAGAATAATGTAGGTGAAAAGAGAGGTTTAGCTTAAGAAAACAGGGTATCTCTGGGAACCTCGGAGCTGAGACGGATTTGAATTAAGGTATGCGAAGGCCTTCGGATTCGAGACTGAACCTCTCTTTATCTTTAAAATTATAGTCTCTCATCTCTGTTTACTTCTCGTGTGTGCTCAGTTTTGACCTACTGGCTTCCTTTGTTATTCCCTCAATCTTGAGTTTGCTTTTCCCCCTACAAATAGGCAGGTCAGGCTGAGGTTATGATCTATTGATCCAATGCCAAATATGATACAAGAGATCGTTAGATTGACCCGCTTCATGGCAGTCAGCTGAGGTCCAGGCCAGCGATGGTGTAGTAGAAACCTGGGCTTCTAGGGACCCAAGTCAGGTGTATATGTGTGTGTCCCTGTGTGTATAAAATATTACTCTATCTCAGCATCTAGCTAGAAAGGGTCAGAAATTAGGCACTCCATTTTTCAAAACTTGCCAATCTTGCCAGTCAGATTAATATCCATCGGCCTTCTTGACAGTATGCTTGAATTCCACTTAATTACCTGCAATCTTTGGTATGGACTTGGGCCAACCTACCCCTTGCCCCCATACAAGTCACAATTTTTTAAAAAGAAAGGTGGGGAGACTTTTCCCTCTCTTAAAAAAGGCATAAACATATGCTTTTTAAGAATGTTTTATATTTCATTATAGTTTTGATTTGAGGGACCGTAAGTTGCACAGCCATCCTGGTCACCTTCCAGCTATCCTGGTTACCTTCTAGATCTCACATAGACCCTTGTGATCTCATTTTGGCATTTTTCTACTAGAACAGGTTTTTAGACATTTGAACTGTTCTGTTACTTATGAGGTCTGGGGACAGTGGAGAAGGCTGACACTTTTAATTAATCATATGCATGATGGCCTACTCCATCTTCTCGAGTGTGAACCCCCTTGGGGTCAAGAGTCAATCCATAGGGCACTGCATCCCAGTTAAATAAGTTAAATAAACACTTAATTGATCAAATGTTAAATTTNGTATTCTTTTTAATGGCTGAGTAATACTCCATTGTGTATATGCACCACAGCTTTCTTATCCATTCATCGGTTGATGGACATCTAGGTTGTTTCCACATCCTGGCTATTATAAACAGTGCTGCAATGAACATTGGGGTACATGTGTCTCTTTCAATTCTGGTTTCCTCAGAATACACCTTTTGAGAAATCACTTGTATTTTAATTATGGAACAAATATGCCTGTTAGCTACGTGGTTTCTTTATCCAAATCATTAAAGCTAAAAATAAGTCTAATATCTATCTACAAATTTTAAAAAATGATTCTCTGAGAAATAAATTTTCCTATATGTGCTGTGCTAAGTTGCTTCAGTCATGTCCAACTCTTTGTGACTTCATGGACTATAGCCTGCCAAGCTCCTCTATCCATGGGATTCCCTTGTCTACACATTTTTTAAAAATGATACTCAGAGAAATAAAATTTGCTATTATATAGACATTATAGTAATGGTGATCTAGACTAAAAATCCTTGATATTTCCACAACAAAATATTGGCGATTTCTCATATATTGTATTTTCCACAGTGAATATGTTCATCATGGCATGGGAGAATCATACTTTAAACTCTAACTTCATCTTGCTGGGAATCTTTGATCACAGTCCTACCCACATCTTCCTCTTCTCTCTGGTCTTGGGCATCTTCACAGTGGCCTTCATGGGAAACACTATCATGGTTCTCCTCATCTACCTGGATACTCAGCTCCACACTCCCATGTACTTGCTCCTCAGCCAACTATCCCTCATGGACCTCATGCTTATTTGTACCACTGTACCCAAGATGACTTTCAACTACTTATCTGGAAAGAAGTCCATCTCTCTGGCTGGGTGTGGAGCCCAGATATTCTTGTATGTGTCCCTGCTTGGATCTGAATGCTTCCTGTTGGCTGCAATGGCCTATGATAGGTATGTTGCCATTTGCCACCCATTACGATACTCGATTCTCATGAGCCAGAAAATCTGTTGTCTCGTGGCTGTTTCTTCTTGGGTTGTCGGTTCTTCTGATGGCATAATTGTTATTGCAGTTGCATTGTCCTTCCCATATTGTGGTTCCCGGGAAATACCCCACTTTTTCTGTGATGTCCCTGCCCTTCTCACTCTCTCATGCACTAACACATTGTTATTTGAAAGGTTAATGTTTATTTGCTGTGTAATTATGCTTCTTTTCCCTGTAGCAGTCATTATTGCTTCCTATGTCCGTGTTATTATGGCTGTCATTCGGATGGGATCTGGAGAGGGTCGCCGAAAAGCTTTTGCGACCTGTTCTTCCCACCTCATGGTGGTGGGAATGTATTATGGAGCTGCCATGTTCATATATATGCGGCCTGTGTCCGACCGATCCCCTACCCAGGACAAGATGGTATCAGCCTTCTACACCATCCTCACTCCCATGCTGAATCCCCTCATCTACAGCCTCCGAAACAAGGAAGTGGCCAGGGCATTCATGAAGGTGTTAGGGAAGGGCAAGTCTGGAGAATAAATTGCCTAATTAACTTTTTTTTGCAGTTTTGTTTTATGTTTAAATTTATTTATTTAACCAATGTAATTTACAGTCAATATTTACCCATCTTTTTACCAAAAAAATTATAAACAAGCACACAAGTTTTAGAAAATTTAGAAAAAAAACTACATACTTGTTTGTTCCAATATTATATTTCTTTCATTATAGAAAATTCAAAGTATGACCATGAGTAAATATGTCCTGTGAACTAATATGCACAACTATACACTTATTTTATAAGATACCACTTAAAAAATTAGAGATATTTACCCAACATGAAATTACCACATAATTCCATAATTAAATAGAACACTGATAAANTGAAAAAAAACTACATACTTGTTTGTTCCAATATTATATTTCTTTCATTATAGAAAATTCAAAGTATGACCATGAGTAAATATGTCCTGTGAACTAATATGCACAACTATACACTTATTTTATAAGATACCACTTAAAAAATTAGAGATATTTACCCAACATGAAATTACCACATAATTCCATAATTAAATAGAACACTGATAAATGTTTTGTGTTTTTTTTTCTTTTCTTTTTTTAACATATAACAGCTTTGTCTTTAGCAAACCAAAGAATTTTCCTGAATCCAAATTGGTACCTTGGATTAATTGACTTGTTAAATTGAATGACTGAGTTAATTATATACAAGTTCAAATATATATTTATAAGATTATTATAAAATTAGCACACTTTAATGAGAAAGAGGTAAAAAGGAATAAATTTATGATTAGGTTTATTAAATCTATCTTATAATGGACTCTTCCCCTCTTCAGGATTTTGGAGAATTGGGGACCTTCCATTTAGTTTCTTTTTTTANAGTAAACACTTTGCTGGTGGTGAAACAGCGTTTTAACAGCAGGGGCCTCCAGGTATGGGGAGAGTTCAGAATCTTTGCATCATGTGTGTGAGAAGGGTCTGGAACCATGTCCTCTCTGGTGTTTAATGGGCAGCCTGTCAGTGGCACTTCACCCACTTTAAGCCAGAAATGAGAAACTTCAAGGGCTGTTGAACACTTAGAGAATTTTCACAGTGGAGTGGGCAGGGTTGTTTGTGCAGAAGTTGTGTAAATTGTCACGGGCTGGGAAAAGTCTTAACGCCCAGTGGCCTCAAACCCCTAGCTGCCTGGTGGATGAGTAGCAGACAGTGTTCATGTGGTGAATGGGGACACGAAGCCCTTGAAACCAATGGTGGACCTCAGGTTCTCGTGATGCAGTGGACATTCCCCCATCACATGGTATCATGGTAAGACCCTGGACTTTGAGCCAGAGGAGCTAGGACAAAGCTCTTGCCCTGCCACTCTTACTGTGAGAGTGAAACAAGCCATTNCAGCAAGAGGATTTATTGAACCGGCGCGCCGGGGTTCGATCATCCTCGAAAGGAGCGAACCCCGACCTCAGTTACAGAGCAGTTTTTATACACAAAAGCTACAAGTAGGTATAGGTGGGGTGAAGACAATCTGAACAAACTGATTGGTGGGCATAGCTTGACCTTTACAGAGATAGGTCTGGAAGTTATCAGGTTGAAACGGCTGACCGACCACCTTGCGGCGGTTAGCCAATTCTCAGAAAAACAGTTCTCTAGAAAAGTTTAACAGAAAAACAATTACCCGGGGGGTCTCTTGTGAGGGCCAGGAAACTAGACTATAGGTCATCAGATAGGGGCAGGTTCTTTTTCCTTGAGTCATGACTTGCCTCTAAGGAACAGAACAAAGGATTGCTTTTAAAATTTAAATTTTTCTCTTCAGTTCTTAAGATAGATTTATCATAAAGGATTGGGTCCCGTGAATAAAGAGGCTGAGAAGTCCTGTAGTCTGCTGTCTGCAGGCTGGAGGCACAGAGGGAGCAGCGGTGTGTTTTGAAGGTCTGAGAGCCAGAGAGCCAGGGATGTGGACTCCAGTCTAAAGGCCTGAGGATCAATGCTCTCTGGAGCATTGAGGCCAGGAGAGGATCCATGCCTCAGCTCAGCATGCAGGCAGAAAGTGAATTCAACCCTTCTCTGCCTTTTTGTTCTGTTCAGGCCCTCAGAGGACCCACCCTGGGAAGGACTACCATCTGCTTTTGGCCCAGTTCAGCTATTCAAATGCTAATGTCTTCCAGAAACACCTTCACAGACATTCCTCAAAGTAATGTTTAATCAGATACCTGGGAGTCCTCAGCCTAATCAAACAGACACACAAAACTAACCATCACAAAGTGCCTTATCTCAAAAACAGGAGGATTGAATGGGATCACCTCCAAGGTCTCTTGTGTCTCCATTATCTGATTCTGTGATTCCAAGGGAATTGTGTTAGTAGCTGTGGGCATGTGAATGTGTGTGTAGCGAAATATGGGAAGTGTTAGCCCCTGATATGAGCAAAGAGCAGTTAAACAAAAGGTGAACAGCTCACCTTAGTCAATGAGGTAGCTTCACGGGGACTCAGAAATAACTAAAATTCTCTTTTTCGGTCCTTTGAAAAATTTGTTGGTAATATGTGTATAACTCTGATTCAACCTATGTAGAAATATATATGGAAAACAATGAAAAGTTTCCTTCGCCTTCTCCTATTCCAACTCAGCTTCTGAGAGGTAACTACTGTCACTGGTTTAGCGTGCATTTTTTCAGTCCCTTTCTATGCACTTGACTGTATATTTAGGAACTATACATACATTCTTATTTTTAATATATGTGGCATCATATTATATGTGTCATCCTGTAAAGTGTTTTGGTTTTTTTTTTTTCACCAATAATATGTCTTTAGAGATTTTTTTGTCAGTATATATAGGTCAACTTCATCCTTTGTAACAGATTCCATAGAATTACTGTCAGTTCAGTTCAGTCGCTCAATTGTGTCCAACTCTTTGTGATCCTGTGAGCTGCAGCACACCAGGCCACCCTGTCCATCACCAACTCCCGGAGCCTACGCAAACTCCTGTCCATTGAGTCGGTGATGCCATCCAACCATCTCATCTCTGTCGACCCCTTCTCCTCCTGCCTGCAATCTTTCCCAGCATCAGGGTCTTTTCAAAGACCCTGGTACATAATTATGTACAGTAATTTATTTAAATATTCTCCTAAATGATGAGTATTTAGGTTGCTTCCAGTTTTCTCCTGTTATAAGGTTGCTATGAATACCCCAAGGGATCTCATTTCTTATGTGCATGTGTATTTCAAGAGATAAAGTTCAAGAAATGGAAATTCTAAGTCAAAAGGTCTGGCATTTTTACTTTTGATGAATACTGCTAAATTACCTTCAAAATTACAAAAGCTCCATGCATTTATGCTCTTAAAAAAGTATATGAAAAGGCCCATCTCTACACAAAGAACTAACACACTAACGGTCTTTTTAGAAAAAACTTTCTAATCTTAATGTTGCATTTTATAATTCCCTAACTTCTGGAGAGCTTAGGATCTTTTCAAATATGATCTGGACTTCTGCATTTTCTGTGAGATGTTCTCTTCACGTGTTTCTAGGGAGTTATTTGTCTATTTCTTAATATTTGACAGGAGCACTGGTCATAGTCTGGACATTAATGGTGTCCTTTGTCTTTCAAACACCTTGCATAATTTTTTTCCAGCATATGTATACATTTTTTTAACTTTATGGTATACTTTGCCACATAGAAATCTTTAATCTTTATCTATTTCTTTTTTGATTCTTGCTTAGTTTAAGATGATTTTGCAGTAATCCTGCCAAACTTTTGATTCTATGGTTCTGAAGCGTAAATATGCTTATATTTATGTATATTATTGTTGGTTGCAAAAGAATGGTAAAGAGGCTTCACAATAGGCATCATGACTGATGTTTCTGAAGAGCTCTTATCAGTGGGAGAGTGCTGCTTTTCACATGCCACCTCCTTCCTCCACAGGGCACTCCCGGCAGCTTGCCTTCCTGCTCTGGCAGAGAACAAGCCCGAGCCCGCGGTGGACGGACCTGTCGGGTTACACCTCACCCTCCAGTAGGCTTTGCCGCAGTGACAGAAGCAGCTGCATTTACTCCAGCTTCCACCAGCCTTTGTCTTCATAACTGGAAAACACTGGCTTCCATCTTCCCAAAGAGTATTTTCCGCACCCTCTTCCAGTCCAGCCGCCCCCCTTCTCTCCCTCCCTCTTTTTCTCTTCCTTCCTTCCCTCTCTCTTCCCCCTTCCTTCCCTGCCTCCTCTCACATCCCTGCTTGCCTCCCTCCCCCCACCCCTTCGTACCCACACACTGCCTGAGCGTCCTCAGTGGATTAGAGTCTGTTCCTGGTGCTCTGGGGACGCATCAGTGAACAGGCAGACAAGCCCTGCGCTTGTGGGGCTCACACTGGGTTTGTCCAGCAGTGCTCTGCTGGTCAGGCTTGCAGTCCTCAGAGCTCACATTCAGACACACCGCAGAAGCGGTGAAGAGCATGGGTTTTGGCATCTGAGTGATCTGAGTTAGAGTCTGGCTCTGCCTCTGAGATTCTGTGTGGCTTCGGTCAAGTTGCTTCAGTTCTTCCTGAGTTCTGGTTTGCCCTTTGCATTTATGCTGTATGATGGAATGTGTCTAATTTGTTGTAAAGCCCTATATTAAGATCTTAAACGCTGCCGCTGCTAAGTCACTTCAGTCGTGTCTGACTCTGTGCGACCCCATAGACGGCAGCCCACCAGGCTCCCCTGTCCCTGGGACTCTCCAGGCAAGAACACTGGAGTGGGTTGCCATTTCCTTCTCCAGTGCATGAAAGTGAAAAGTGAAAGTGAAGTCGCTCAGTCATGCCCGACTCTTAGCGACTCCATGGACTGCAGCCTACCAGGCTCCTCCGTCCATGGGATTTACTATTAACCCCCATTTTACAGATGAAGAAACTGAGATTCAGATAAATGAGTCTATGTGCTCATGATCATAGAGCTAAGTGACAGAGCGAAGATTCAGATCTACTTCTGAAGCAAGTGTTTAAATGATGGGTTATTGAAGTGAAAATATCCTGCTGAAGGAAAGAGGTGCCTGAGCTGTGTGGTTGGCTTTCAGATTGTGATCCCTTCCCTCAGCCCACACAGAGGCTGAATGATGTTTCAAAGGCATGGCAGGATCATGACTGATGAACTAGAGGAATTCTAAACCCCTTCTAGGTTCACATTCCTTGAATCTAATCTCCACAAGATGCCACGTTCTCTTCTGTTTGTGTGCTAACATGACGGGTGATTCTTCCACAACCCTAGGATGTTTAGACCATCCCTGAGAAGGTCGCTTACCTTCCTGGCTAAGCCACTGGCCTGGGCTGCTGCAGGGCATGAGCATGAAAGCAGCCCCCAGAGGCTTTCTCTTCCAACCTGGGTAGCAGCCGGAGATGCTGGAGGAAAGTGAAAGGACTCTTGAGCCCAGGAGAAACTAAAAGGCCTGGGTAGATTTTGCCTTTTAATTATCGCTTTCAAAGTCCCCTTTATCTTGCTACCTCCACTCCATTGGTCTTTTGAGGTCATCCTCATGTCTTTTCATGCCTAACTGGACTGATGGGAAAACTTTGCAAACCAGGAATGCGACTGTAGACAATGTGAGGAGAGAAGTTTTTTAATGTCCCCTCTGGCATGTCCCCTGATAATCAGACAAGCCCAAGAGAGTCCTTGCCCAGGCAGTGACATGGAGCATAATTAAAGAATAATTAAAACACTGTTGAATCATTTCTTCACCTCTGCTTGCTGAACTCCCCAGAGCAGAGTAGGGGGACCTACCCTGACTGGAGAGTAAACAGCACTGCTGGGGACGGGGTGGGCGGAGAGAGGGGGCGAGGACAGCTGGGTGAGCAGAGCCTGTCCAGTCACATGCACGGCCCCCTCCATGCAGGCCCAACAGGCCTTCATGGCGGGTGGGGCAGGGCGAGCCTTGGAGAAGTAAGTTGTGTCTCCTACCAGGCCAGTCTCTTCAAATGACTTTCCCAGTGGTTCAGACGGTAAACGTCTGCCTACAATGCGGGAGACCCAGGTTCGATCCCTGGGTCAGGAAGATCCCCCAGAGAAGGCAATGGCATCCCACTCCAGTACTCTTGCCTGGAATAATCCCATGGATGGAGGATCCTGGTAGGCTACAGTTCATGGGGTTGCAAAGAGTCAGACATGACTGAGTGACTTCACGTCACTTTTACTCAGATCAATTCATTTCTCTCTCCACTCGTGTAGAACTCAGTTACTGCAGCAGGCTTGTGAACAAAGTAAGCCTAACAAACAGGTGCTTGAAACGATCACAATTCATGTTTCTGTCGAAAGAAACATGAATTCATGTTTCTAAGCTTGGGAAGTTGCTCTTATTCCTTATCTGATTTCAGCCCTCCGTAGGATGCTATTCCTATCGGCTGCTCCTGTCTTTTCTGTGCGTGTGCACTATATTTGAGCTTGCTTATTCTTAATCAAGGAGATATCTTCCAGAATAGAGCAAAGGAAAGAAAAAAAAAGCCTAACAGATGAGCTAGAACTGTTGCTGTGTGGCTTTGTGCAAACTCAGGAAGTGTGTGCCTGTCCCTAGAGGCAGCAAGCCTTATGCCAGGATCCCTGTCTTGAGGAACAGAGGAAGGGGCGTGGCTACAGCCCCTGGCCAGTCCCAGTAGGCACCCTTGTTCAGGGGCAACCAGGCATGAACCCCTGTCTTGATTCATTAAAAGCCCAATAGAACTGAACAAGGATGGGGCCCAAGAGCCCACATTTTCCGCTGACAGTACTGGATTCNAGGAATTCTAAACCCCTTCTAGGTTCACATTCCTTGAATCTAATCTCCACAAGATGCCACCTTCTCTTCTGTTTGTGTGCTAACATGACGGGTGATTCTTCCACAACCCTAGGATGTTTAGACCATCCCTGAGAAGGTTGCTTACCTTCCTGGCTAAGCCACTGGCCTGGGCTGCTGCAGGGCATGAGCATGAAAGCAGCCCCCAGAGGCTTTCTCTTCCAACCTGGGTAGCAGCCGGAGATGCTGGAGGAAAGTGAAAGGACTCTTGAGCCCAGGAGAAACTAAAAGGCCTGGGTAGATTTTGCCTTTTAATTATCGCTTTCAAAGTCCCCTTTATCTTGCTACCTCCACTCCATTGGTCTTTTGAGGTCATCCTCATGTCTTTTCATGCCTAACTGGACTGATGGGAAAACTTTGCAAACCAGGAATGCGACTGTAGACAATGTGAGGAGAGAAGTTTTTTAATGTCCCCTCTGGCATGTCCCCTGATAATCAGACAAGCCCAAGAGAGTCCTTGCCCAGGCAGTGACATGGAGCATAATTAAAGAATAATTAAAACACTGTTGAATCATTTCTTCACCTCTGCTTGCCGAACTCCCCAGAGCAGAGTAGGGGGACCTACCCTGACTGGAGAGTAAACAGCACTGCTGGGGACGGGGTGGGCGGAGAGAGGGGGCGAGGACAGCTGGGTGAGCAGAGCCTGTCCAGTCACATGCACGGCCCCCTCCATGCAGGCCCAACAGGCCTTCATGGCGGGTGGGGCAGGGCGAGCCTTGGAGAAGTAAGTTGTGTCTCCTACCAGGCCAGTCTCTTCAAATGACTTTCCCAGTGGTTCAGACGGTAAACGTCTGCCTACAATGCGGGAGACCCAGGTTCGATCCCTGGGTCAGGAAGATCCCCCAGAGAAGGCAATGGCATCCCACTCCAGTACTCTTGCCTGGAATAATCCCATGGATGGAGGATCCTGGTAGGCTACAGTTCATGGGGTTGCAAAGAGTCAGACATGACTGAGTGACTTCACGTCACTTTTACTCAGATCAATTCATTTCTCTCTCCACTCGTGTAGAACTCAGTTACTGCAGCAGGCTTGTGAACAAAGTAAGCCTAACAAACAGGTGCTTGAAACGATCACAATTCATGTTTCTGTCGAAAGAAACATGAATTCATGTTTCTAAGCTTGGGAAGTTGCTCTTATTCCTTATCTGATTTCAGCCCTCCGTAGGATGCTATTCCTATCGGCTGCTCCTGTCTTTTCTGTGCGTGTGCACTATATTTGAGCTTGCTTATTCTTAATCAAGGAGATATCTTCCAGAATAGAGCAAAGGAAAGAAAAAAAAAGCCTAACAGATGAGCTAGAACTGTTGCTGTGTGGCTTTGTGCAAACTCAGGAAGTGTGTGCCTGTCCCTAGAGGCAGCAAGCCTTATGCCAGGATCCCTGTCTTGAGGAACAGAGGAAGGGGCGTGGCTACAGCCCCTGGCCAGTCCCAGTAGGCACCCTTGTTCAGGGGCAACCAGGCATGAACCCCTGTCTTGATTCATTAAAAGCCCAATAGAACTGAACAAGGATGGGGCCCAAGAGCCCACATTTTCCGCTGACAGTACTGGATTCTCAAGCAGATTCTTCGGTTATGTGGACATGTAGATTCTTGAGTCGCTCAGTGGTGTCTGACTCGTTGCAGCCTCGTGGACTGTAGCCTGCCAGGCTCCTCTGTCCGTGGGATTCTCCAGGCAAGAATACTGGATTGGATTGCCATTTCCTCCTTCAGGGATCTTCCTGACCCAGGGATCGAACGCAAGTCTCCTATGTCTCCTGCATTGGCAGGCAGGTTCTTTACCTCTGTGCCACCTGGGGAGTCCCTTGAGCAGTACAGTGGAGTTCAAACTGGCCTTTGAAGACCCTTTCACATTCCAAAGAGGAGCCTCAGGGGCGGATACAAAGAATGAGGTAGGGGGTCAAGAACAGGTCTTTTTCNATGTCTCCTGCATTGGCAGGCAGGTTCTTTACTTCTGTGCCACCTGGGGAGTCCCTTGAGCAGTACAGTGGAGTTCAAACTGGCCTTTGAAGACCCTTTCACATTCCAAAGAGGAGCCTCAGGGGCGGATACAAAGAATGAGGTAGGGGGTCAAGAACAGGTCTTTTTCGTCAGTTCAAGCTTTACCAGCACAGCATTGAGCTCTGGGATAAAAGTGGTGGGGGGAAGGGATCCTGTGGCCACTAACAACAGATTGAACATAATCTAGTCTGTACTTCAGATCCAGCTGTCTAGTCAGTGGGAACCTTCTGGGAAAGCCTGTGTGTCCTTACCACTTACGCTGAGCATAGGTACAGAGCAGGAGATGGTTTGCCACCTTATTTTCTGGTCGTGATGATCACTGGCAAGTTTCCAGATATTTCTAGGTGTTTCCAGATGGGGAGGAAGGGAAGAGTTTCTGGATGCTCCAGAGCTGTGTGCATCCTGAGATGGTTTGGAGGCTTGAGTGTCTATGGCAGCTGGTCCCCTGCCTATTGGTCATCCAATGGACCTGACTGTGAGCAAGAAGGAGCCGGGCCAAAGTTATCCAGCCTGTGACTCAGGGATGGACTGACTCCACTGTTCATTACAGCATGTGTGAGGTGCATCGCCATGCCGCCTGCTAAAATGTCATCAGCGTTACTATCCCAGGGGCTGGGAAGTGGAACTTCATGCTTGTTTGCTTGTCTTCAGGTGGCAAGTGTCCCAGACAACCAGTTTGCTCCAAGAGGTCCACAGATAGAGTAGGGGGCTTGGGTCACTCCTTCTGGAATAACAGAGCTTCTTTTTGAGCCCAGAGGATAACTCAGTTGGGCTTTGTTTCCACAGACAAGTGAATCGCACTTCCAGTTCTGAGCACCCAGTTCAAGTGCTGATGACATGTGACTGTCCCTGAGAAAGAGACTGAGCTCCGGTGAGTGTGCTTTCTGACCCGCTCAGCTGTGGGGTATCCACCTTGGGCTGAGCTACTCAGCCTGCTTTTCTCATGGGGATGAGCCTGACAAGAAGCTGGGAGATGAAGCCTGCTTTGTGGCCCAGATTGTCCCATGTAGAAGCTGCCCTGGGACTTAACCCAGGTGGAGCTGGAGCTTTCTCAATTGCACCTGGTAAATCACACAATAATCTTGGTGACTCGGTTGGTAAAGCATCTGCCTGCAATGTGGGAGACTCGAGTTCAGTCCCTGGGTCGGGAAGATCCCCTGGAGAAGGAAATGGCAACCCACTTCAGGCTTCTTGCCTGGAGAATCCCATGGACAGAGGAGCCTGGTGGGCTACAGTCCGTGGGGTCATGAAGAGTCGGACACAACTGAGTGACTAACAGTTTCAGTTCCACAATGACTCCCATGTAATAGCTCCTCAGGCTTCTACACGGCTTTTAGACTTACTCTCTTATAAAATCTTGAATATGGGAAGGCTTACTTTCATACCTTTAGGCTACTGTCGACCACNTCGGACACAACTGAGTGACTAACAGTTTCAGTTCCACAATGACTCCCATGTAATAGCTCCTCAGGCTTCTACACGGCTTTTAGACTTACTCTCTTATAAAATCTTGAATATGGGAAGGCTTACTTTCATACCTTTAGGCTACTGTCGACCACAAAGAAAAAGTGGAAGGAGGAAAAAGAAAGAATAAAAGCCAAAGCAGGACACTGATCAGTGGCTGTGACTTCGCAGCTCTCGGGAATGTGTCTCCCTGTTCCCACTCTATGTGTGTGCGCTCAGTCGTGTCCGACTCTTTGAGACCCCGTGGAGTGTGGCCTACCAGGCTCCTCTGTCCATGGGATTATCCAGGCAAGGATACTAGAGTGGTTGCCATTTCCTCCCGCGGGGATCTTCCTGACCCAGGACCGAACACCCAAGTCTACTGTGTCTCCTGCATCGGCAGGCAGATTCTTTACCACTGAGCCACCTGGGAAGCCCTATCCTCATCACAAATCCTAATGCTAGTAAAATCATATCACAACCACCATTTATTGAGCGCTGACTCAATTTTGGAGGGTGCCTCACAAGCATTAATTAATCTAATCATTTATTTGTACAACAAGCTTTGAGGGTTTTTTTATAATCTGAGTACTGTGCTAGCTACTGGGATTTAATAGTGTGCAAAAACAGCCAGAGTTCCANGACTTACTCTCTTATAAAATCTTGAATATGGGAAGGCTTACTTTCATACCTTTAGGCTACTGTCGACCACGAAGAAAAAGTGGAAGGAGGAAAAAGAGAGAATAAAAGCCAAAGCAGGACACTGATCAGTGGCTGTGACTTCGCAGCTCTCGGGAATGTGTGTCTCCCTGTTCCTACTCTATGTGTGTGCGCTCAGTCGTGTCCGACTCTTTGAGACCCCATGGAGTGTGGCCTGCCAGGCTCCTCTGTCCATGGGATTATCCAGGCAAGGATACGAGAGTGGTTGCCATTTCCTCCCCCGGGGGATCTTCCTGACCCAGGACCTAACCCAAGTCTACTGTGTCTCCTGCATCGGCAGGCAGATTCTTTACCACTGAGCCACCTGGGAAGCCCTTTCCTCATTACAAATCCTAGTGCTAGTAAAATCATATCACAACCACCATTTATTGAGCGCTGACTCAATTTTGGAGGGTACCTCACAAGCATTAATTAATCTAATCATTTATTTGTACAACAAGCTTTGAGGGTTTTTTTTTATAATCTGAGTACTGTGCTAGCTACTGGGATTTAATAGTGTGCAAAAACAGCCAGAGTTCCANCAACCACCATTTATTGAGCGCTGACTCAATTTTGGAGGGTACCTCACAAGCATTAATTAATCTAATCATTTATTTGTACAACAAGCTTTGAGGGTTTTTTTTTATAATCTGAGTACTGTGCTAGCTACTGGGATTTAATAGTGTGCAAAAACAGCCAGAGTTCCACCTTCAAGGAGATCACATTTCTGGAAGGGAAACTAACAGTCAAATGATTTATCAAAGAAAGAAAATTATAAATGAGGAAGGTGTTCTATAAAAGGAGTGTGAGACAGGATTGGAGCTTCATGGGGGCACTTAACCCAATCTTTGGACGTAGTTAAGCTGGGATGCAAACAGTGAAATGGCCGAGGAAGATGATGAGCAAAGTACTCAACAGTTTGTGGGCTTGCAAGTATCAGGTAGCAGCTGGACAGATATAGATGGCTGAGAGTGACACAGAATAGGACAGGATGAATACTCTGGGATTCAGAAGAGGGAACCCTCTCTTCCAGCTGGATGGGATGTGAAATCCTGCTGCCAAAGGGGCCTTGAAAGGGGCCTTGATTGCACCAAGTGTGGCGGGGCTGTGCCCACCTGTAAACCCTGCTCCATGAGACATTTGGGTGTGCTTCCTCTGTGTATGGGTTTGGCACCTTGAACAGTCTCACAGTACCCTATGGCAGCGGTTCTCAACAGGGTCAGCTTTCTCCCCAGGAGACACTGGGCCAGAGCTGAAGGCATTTTTGGTTGTCACATCTGAGGGGTGGGGGCAGGTGTCTTTAAAGCCATTTAGTGGGTAGAGGCCAGGGATGCTGCTAAGCATTCTATAAGGCAGAGGACATCTCCCTACAACAAAGTTACTGGACCCAAAATGTCAGCCTTTCCCAGAGTGGGAAACTTGGCCCAATGACTTCAGCAAGGCATGGGATCAGCAGTTAGGAACTAATGTCCCTGGTCTCTATAGTACCTTTCAGAGATTTAACCAGTTTCAATGTCTTTCCCACTATAGGCTGCTTAACTGTATCAACAACTTTATGTTAATAGTTACTGAAATGTTTGTTGTTGTTGTTTAGTTGCTAAATTGTGTCCAAATCGCTGTGACACTATGGACTGCAGCCCACCAGACTCCTCTGTCCATGGAATTTTCCAAGCAAGAATACTGGAGTGGATTGCATCTCCTGCTCCAGGGGATCTTCCCAACTCACGGATCAAACCTGTATCTCCTGCACTGGCAGGCAGATTCTTCAGCACTGAGGCCCCCGGGGAGCCGTGAAATATTTGTTACTGAATCCTGTATTATTCATCTCTCTAGCCCCTATCATAGGACCTTCTATAAGAGAAGAAGGGAATGATGGAACCAGTAAATGGATGAATAAAGGAATGAGCCACTCTTCCCTTTGACCTTCGAATGTATGTATCTCTTAAGATTTTTCAAAGACCGCTACAAAAATGAAAATCCTAGCTGGAACTCTTCATTCACAGGGAGGATCTCAGATCAGCTTTATTTGGTCTTAGAATCATCTTAGACATCTCTTTCCCTCACACCCTATATCCAATGTATCGGAAAATCCTGTGGGTTCTATTTGAAAATATATCTCACATCTGACGTCTACGCTTCCCCTCACCATCTGGTCAGAGCCAACATGAGTCCTCATCTGGATTTCCTGTTCCTTCTTTTTCCCTCTTCCTACAGTGTTTACTTCTCTGCTTACTAGCTGAGGCTCTGACCCCATGTCCTATCCTCAGCCCTGCTTATTCAGTTCTAGTGTGAGACTCTTCTGCTTCTGGGACATCTGTAGCTCTTTTCCTGCCTCAAGGTCTTTTTCATATGCTCTGGCCTCTCCCTGGGACAGAATTTCCCCTGAGATTCTCATGGCTCATTGCCTTACCTCATCCTGATGTCTGTTCATCACAGAAGTGTTTCCTGGCTTCTCTCTACAAACTAGCAGATCTCTTCCTTTTCTGTCCCCGTACGCTGCTTAATTTTCCTTCATAGCATTCAACGTAACCTGACATTATGATCTGTATCTATTTATTTTATTCCTTCTCTTACACTAGTATGTATGTTACATGAGGCCCAGGACTTTCAGCCAACCAGACATATTCCCAGTACCTAGAACAGAGACTGGCCCAGCATGGTGCTCCAGAAATTCTTTAATAAATGAATGAAGGATTCAACTCCAGTCCATGGGAACAAATGGGGCCTTGAGAGGTGGGGCAGGAAGGGCAGGAAATGTAAGGCAGAAGAAAGACTTCAGTTCGGGTCTGGCAGTGGGCAGTAAAGTGAGGGGTGGGTCAGAGAGTCCCTGTAAGAGCTGCAGGGGGCGTGAGGCCTCTGAACTTGTGCAGGAGGACAGGTGTGGTTGCCCTTCACCAATAGCAAGGGTACAAGGGCTACTTGACAGTCTTGGCACATGCCACCCATTGGCTCTTTCTCCATCCCAAATGTCCTGCTGCTCGAGGTGGTCTCACCTTCTGCCAGGGATCAGGGGCCAGCTTCCCTTTGACTTGATCCAGGAACACTGTCAATATCAATTTAATTGGCATTTGCATAGTCATCACTTTATCTTGTCCAAGTCTAATTTATTTTAATTTCCTGTGTGCTGATTTGATGATCAAAGAGTTTGTTTGTGCTTTGCTTCCATTCAAAGCACGGCATATTTATCCTCCTTTTAAAACTATTATTCCCACCTGTCTCCATCAAGACCCTCTTGCAACATAAAGAGACATGGCAGATTGGGATGGTTCATCGCATGTAGAACCTCCCTGATAGGTTTCTTTTTTTCCCCCTGTAATCCATCAAAGAGAAGCCATTTACAGTAGGGCACTTTTGAAAACTGGATGCGTTTGCTGTGGGTGTTTTTGCCCCCCTCAGCTTGGAGTACCTTTCAGAACAGATTCCAGATCTTAAAGCTTTCGTCTCCTCTTATGGTCAGAGAGTTGGAGACAGGATAATGTCATGATTAAGAGCACAGCTTTTGCAGTCAGGCAGATCCAAGTTCAAATATTGGTTCTGTACCACTGTGCTCTTGGGCATGTTACAGAACCTCCTCTCTAAGTACCTATTTTATTATCCATCATTTTTTCCCCTGCATCATAACAGGTGGACAATAATGGAATATTATGGGTCTGTTTGACCCTTATCTTTTTGTTGTGCTTTGAATGCTCTGTAGAAAGAGATGAAATATGGGTACATAAATGTTCCATCAATATTCACTCAGTGTTCATTAGTGGCTGCCATTTTTGTGTGTAGTTTCACTCAACCAGACATTGCAGTTCATCTGTGGCAGGTGTGAAGCTATGCAAGGGATACTAGAAATACAAGTAGGACATCCTTCACATACTGTGTTCACTCTTGGTTCAGTGGGAAGACCAGTGTGCACGCTCAAGGTGGTGACAGAGTGAGCTGAGCGCAGTGATTGAGTTCAAGGTCAGTACTAGGTCATGAAGGAGCTCAAAGTAATTGCAGCATTCTGGGGGAGAGGAGACTGAAGGTGGAGCCACAGAAGGGTCATCATTTATATTCAGGCCTCAGAGGATGAGTAGGAATTGGCAGAAAAGGGAGGGAAGCCTGCAAGGATGTTCCGTGCAGAGGAAGATTGAATGCAGAGGCTAGCCCCAGTACAGGAGTGCTTCTGAGAAGGCACGCGCTCCAACCTTAGGTCCCCCGGATGCCCAGAGACTGCTGAAGGACAGACTGTACCACGCCAGACTACGGGACACATTCATCATTAGAGAGTCAGTTCAAGATCCCCCACGACAACGTATGTCACACTCAATTCCTAAAGTCCTTGTCCTTATTGATTTCCTATCCTTCCAGAAGGCAAATATACTCACAGAGGTTTACAGTGACCAACAGTGACAGCTGGGAAGTTTCCCATTGGAACTGAACCGTTTCTGAAAGATCCCCGGTTTCTTTGATGAGCCCATTTCTTTTTGACGTTTTGAACTGGCCTCTAAAGACCTGTCAGTATGAGTCGGAATGTGAGGTACGTTAAAACCTTTTCATCTTCTCAGTAGTTTTAACTTACTTTTTTAATTGGTAATGTGTGTGTTTATCAGAAGGTTCAGTCACATGATCCGATTCCAGCTTTGGCCAGTGATCCAGAGCCATCCACATGGATTCTCCCATCTGCCGCTTTGCCCTCTGTTTCCCCTCTCACTCCCACCCTTTCCATCCCAACTTTCCTACTCCCTGCGATTTCCTTCTCAACCCATGTGGTCACCCTTCTGATAATGAGCTTCACTGATGTTACTTTAAAAAAAAATGGAAGGTTTGGGGCAACCCTGCCTCGAGCAAGTCTATTGGTGCCATTATTCCAACCACATCCCTTCACTCACTGTCACATTTCGGTGATTCTCACAGTATGAGCAAAGACAGTGATTTTTTGAGAGGGAATCTATTCCTGATGGGGTTGCTGTGAAGATAGTTGAAAGGACAATAAAGGATTTAGAATATGACATCATCTTAGTTGATAAAGCAGAGGCAAGTTTGAGAGGATCCCCTCCAATTTTGAAAGAAGTGCTAAGGCCGGTAAAATGCTGTCCAACAGCATTGCATGCTAGAGAAACTGTTCATGAAAGGGGGAGTCAGTCGATGTGGCACACTCCAGTGTTACCTTCTTTTAAGAAATTGCCACAGCCATGCCCATCTTCAGCAACCAGCACCCTGATCAGTCAGCAGCCATCAACAAGGAGGTAAGACTTTCCACCAGCAAAAGAACCATAACTCCCTACAGGCTCAGAGGATGGTTGGCCATTGTTAGCCATAAAATATTTTAAATTAAGGTATGTACATTGTTTTTAAGACATAATGCTATTGCATATTTAATAGACTACAATTTAGTGCAAATATGGCTTTTATATGCACCAAGAAACAAAAGTGTGACTCACTTCATTGCAGTACTCACTTTCTTGTGATCTTGAACCAAACCTCCAAGATCTCTGATGTATGCCTCTTGTAATGCTGGTGGGAGTAACATTGGCACAGCTCTCCTGACTGTAATTGAGGCATGTTCTCATGACTTGATGTTGAATACCATGGGACAAGGTGATGCCAGTTCTAGGAATGTCTCTTAAATAAATCTTTGTGTTAAAGACTTAACCAGAGATATGAACTTGGCCCACTTGCTTAAAAGAATAGAAAACTGAAGAAGAAACTCTTTAGTAACTATTAGTATGGGCTACCATAAATTATGATATATCGTAAAGGAGAAGGTTGGCTTATATTTAATGACATTGAAAAAAGTCCATGTTCTACTTTTAGGTGACAGAAACAGATGACCAAACAGTGTATTCAGTGTGATGCTATTCCCATTAACAAAAACAGAACTCANCCTGACCCTTAAAGTCCTTGACCATTCGGTTATCTGGATAACCTTGAATTCATATGTTCATTCAGTATTTTCCTCTGAATTAATGCATATAGCCATGATTGGTAAACTATAAATTGACCTTAAAACATCACTGAATCCACAGTGGGTTTTGGTCATTATGTGTTGTTCTTTATCTACAGAAAATGTTTAGGTATTATCCGGTTCAGGATTTCTAGAAATATTTCATGTCTAAAAGGAAGTCTTTTTATTCAAATTACTTAGGAACCCCTAAAATACTGAAATAAAGAAAGGCCATCTGAAAGAGGCCTAGGAGCTCATCTCTACCATTTTTCCTAGTGACTTAATGTTCCTTGGGCCTCAGTTTTCTGACCAGTAGTATGGACATAAACTCTCCTGTCTACTTAAGGCTGTAGTGAGGCTCTTGTGTAGAAGTGAAAGTATAATAGAACTGCTATCAAGTGTGTTTTTTTTAACTTGTAAAATATTATTGTTGATATTTTTATTTGATTCCATGTTCAAGGATATTGCTCTTAATGTGTTCTGGACACCACTAATGGCCCCCAATGCAAAAATATATTTGTCCATTTCTCATATGATTGTGCAGATCAATGAAGGGCTATCTTACTCCATGATGAGCAAGAAGTTTATAGATTTTGTTTTAAAGATACGCTTCTTCCAATGGTATATATTCCAGGAAGCACATTTTATCTTCCTTATACGAGCACACGAGTGACTGTAAACGTGATCGACCACTTCAGCTTTCTGTTTACTTTCCTCTTATGGTATAACATATAGAAGAGCGTATATATTTTAAGTTCACTCTTGATGAATTTTCATAACTGAGCACATCTGTATATCCAGCACCCAGTTCAAGAAAGAGGACATCAACTAGTTCCCAGAAGTATACGCTATGGTCTCAAGCATACTCTGTGGTCACTTGCTAAACCCCTCCTAAGGATAAGCTCAACCTGCCTTCTAAAACCATAAATATGTTTCATTTGTTTCTCAAGTCCATCTAAATGAACTCATTTTCTGTCTAGTGTCCTTTTGTCAACACTGCATTTGCAAGATATATTAATTTTGTTTTGTGGAGTGATAGATGATGCATTTTAATTGTTGTATAGTATTCCTGTGTGTGTGTGTGTGTGTGTATCACAATCTAGTCATCTATGGGTATTTGAGTTGTCTCCAGNCTCAAGTCCATCTAAATGAACTCATTTTCTGTCTAGTGTCCTTTTGTCAACACTGCATTTGCAAGATATATTAATTTTGTTTTGTGGAGTGATAGATGATGCATTTTAATTGTTGTATAGTATTCCTCTGTGTGTGTGTGTGTGTGTGTGTGTGTGTGTGTGTGTATCACAATCTAGTCTATCTATGGGTATTTGAGTGATCTTCAGTTTGGGACAATTTTTAAAAGCACTGTTACTGATATTCTATTACCGCTCTTTAAATTACACATACGTGTAATTCTTTCTGGTCACAGAGAATGTGTGTCAGCTTTAGCAGACACTGCTCACAGCTTTCCAAAGCAGGTGTACTGATGTATAGTCCCATACTTGCTGATATTTGGTGTTTTCTGTCTCTCTAATTTTTGCCATTTTAGTGGATGCATACTTTTAATTTGCAGCTTGTAGTGTTGCTTTTAATTTGCATTTTCATGATGAGTAATGAAATTAAAACAATTTTTCATATTTATATTGGCCCTTTAGACATCTTTTTTTGTGGACATGTACTTATTCAAATATTTTATTTGGGTTAGTATCTGTTTCCTGTTGGTTTGTAGGGAGTAGATTGCCAGTTTGCTGTGTCTATTTCTTCAGTGGGCGTTTTTTTTTTTTTAGTTTTAATGTTCATTTTTTAATATAATATCTCCCAGTCCTCATGCTATTTCATTAATTATCAACTATCAGGGCAGGACATTTATTGAGCACCCTTTCTTTGCAAGGACAATGCTAGCTATTAGGTATACAATGGTGAATAAAACAAATGTGGTCCTCACCCATAAGGCACTTACTATCGGAGGGGAGGGAAAGACCATTAAACAGATACATATGTCACTGAGAGTTGTGACCAATTACAAAAGTACCATGAAGGATTCAAATAGGGTTGAGGGTGGGGATTGTAGATTGGAAAGACTTCTTTTCAGTTCCAAAAGCTTGTCTGTCATTTAATCTAAGAACTGAAGGCTAATGAAGATGCAGTATGAAAAATAAGGGAATATTATTTCGAGCAGATAGAATGGGATATACTATTCCCTGAGGAGAGGAAACACTCCACATGTTCTGAGATTTTTTAATGAAGCAGTGTGTCTAGAGCCATGCTGTGCTAAGACGCTTCAGTCATGTCTGACTCTGCGCTGTGGACTGTAGCCTGCCAGGCTCCTCTGTCCATGGGATTCTCCAGACAAGGATACTGGAGAGTGGGTTTGTTTAGAGCACAGGTCAGCAAATTTCTGTAAAGGGTAAAAGGAAGTATCTCGGGCTTTGCAGACGACAGACCAGGTCTGTGTTGCAACCATTCAACTCTGCTATTGTATTATAGCATAAAAGCAGCCAAAGACAACATGCAAACGAATGAGCATGGTTGTGTTCCAATAAAACTTTATTTACGCAGACAAGCAATGGACCAGATTTGATCCATCGGCCACAGTTTGCAACCCCTCATACAGACAATGGAGAAAAGTGTCAGTCTGTTTCTTGGACTACCTTTGTAGGCTCCAAGCTAGCCTTCCAGCTTCCACTCTTACTCCCCTACAATTCATCCCCTGCAGAGTATCCAGAGCAAATGTTTGAAAGTCCTAAATTATACAATGATACTCTTCTTTAATTAAACCTCTCTGGAAGTTTCCTATTAAACCTAGACCAAACTGTAAAGCAGGGTCAAGCTTGGGAGATGGGACAGGAATTTGTAGCCACTGATTCACAGCCATTTTTTTTTTTTTTAAATTTTTATTGGCGTGTAGTTGATGTACAGTTTTGTGCCACTTTCTGCTGTTCAGCACAGTATATCAGTCATACATACATGTATGTCAACTCTTCTGTAGATTCTTCTCCCATATTGGTTCACAGTCTTGATTTCAGAGGGTCTCATTACACCTGGCCTTACATCCCTGTGCTTGGGGTCTGTGCGTGGAAGGGAGGGGCGGGATGTGATACAGTGTATCATCTCCAGCTGCTCTTCAGCTCAGACCAATCTCCCCTTCTGAAAACCCACAGGTACCTCTCTGCACATCTTGTCTACTTTCTACTACTCACAAATATGAGAAGCCCTCTAACTGCCAGCTTTTGTCTGATCCGTCCATATCCACAGTCCAACAGCAGAAGCATGGTACTTGAATGAATGATGAATATTATTTGTGTTCTAACCCCTTCAAGCATAGTGAATAAATCACAGGATAAGAGAATGAGTAGATCAGATTTTGTGGAACTAGATCAGATTTTGTAGCAAAAAGAAGTAGCATAGATGATCCTGGAGTTTGAGGCCTGAGGGGCAGGGATGGGTGTGTCATAATTGGAAATTGGGAAGTCAGGCGAAGGGCCTGGCTTGTCCGGTGTCAGAGATGATGGAAGTTCAGTGTGGGCCACCAGCAGTGTCCAGAGGGCAGCTAGAAATGACATCTGGAGCTTGGGAGAGTCATCTGGGCTGGGTCTATAAGTTAGGAATAAACTACCAGGGTAAAAACATTACAGCTAAGACTGGATTAAATGCTGAACAGAAAGAAAAGTGATCCAAGGACGAAAACTATGTTAAACAGTAAGATGTGAAAAATAGAAAAATTTTCCAGGAATGGCAAAACTGAATGACTATAATATTTCTAGGTTTTCAAATAATAAAGTTGTCCAATAGGAGGGAAAGCCTGATTAGTCCCTCAAGTTCGATGCCACAGTTGTTTACTTACTTTGGTATGAAGTTACATTCAAATTCATGACCTAGCAAGGAAAGTCATTAATCTAGATTCTCAGTGAGAAACTCACTTTCTTAAAAAAAAAAAAAAAAAAAAAAATCTCTTTTTCGTTCTAAATTAGCCTACTATGAAAGGGCACAGGATCCTGCATCCTTAAAAAACTAGATTTAGAGTCAATTAGGGCTTGAGGTCAGGTGCTGACCCTGCTACCACCAGCTGCTTGAGCTTAAAAATATCTTCACTATGTTAAGCTTCAGTTTCTACTTCTTTCAAGTGGGATGATAGCATGTTCCTCAGAGCATGGTTATGAGGACTCAATGAGACGATCTGTATCAAAGGTCCTGGAACTAGCAGGGCACAAAGAAATAGATGTTAGCCATTATGAGTTAAAGCCCATCTCCCTGATCATGGTAGTGAACTCTGTCTCTGGAAATCCTTGATTAAAACAGCCCTTACAGCGTAAGCGTGTCCTCTTGTTGTTATTGAGTCGCTAAGTCTTATCTGGCTCTTTGCAACCCCATGGACTGCAGCATGCCAGGCTTCCCTGTCCTTCACTATCTCCTGGAGTTTGGTCAGCCTCATGTCCTTTGTCAGCAAAGTGATATCTCTGCTTTCTAATACACCGTCTAGGTTTGTCATTGCCTTTCTTCCAAGGAACAGGTATCTTTTAATTTGGGGGCTGCAGTCACCATCTGCAGTGATTTGGGAGCCCAAGTAAATAAAATCTTCCATTCTTTCCACATTCCCCCCATCTATTTGCCTACTTCTTATAGCAGGGTGACGTGAACACTGAACTTAATCTTTCAGTGTCCCCACCTGTAAGTGGGGCAAATAATATCATTTCCTTCCCAAGAATTAAAGTTCTCAATAAAGATTGTTTCGCAATTTGATCATTTTCATCATTACTAGAGAGGTAGCCATTTTAAAGCAAGTCACAATGGAAATTTTATTTAGTTAGGATTTGAGGTCACCTTAGGAGTACTTCAAGAAGGATGATCGTAACATTCAACATCTCAGAGTCAACAAATGATTTCTGACATCTCTTCTTAAAAGTCTGTGAATTTGTCCCGATCAAGGTAGCCAGGTTGATAGGAAATCAGAGGAGCACTTGCAGCAGGAAGGAGCACCCAGGTCTGTGCCTCACGGGTTCTCATGGCCAGACTGGAGACCCCGTCTCATCCCCTTCTCTGCCTTCCCAGCACCCCTAGTGGACAGAGATGCCCTATGGGAGCATAATCCAGACAATGTGGGTTATAATCCTGCTTGCCTCACCCTGTTGAGAGGATTAAAGGACGGGGAACATGAAGAGCACGTGGCACAGATCCTATGGCTATCAAGTGACCCGTAAATAATAACCCTTGTAAAAACTGAGACCCAAAACATGATTCCCAGCTGAACTCCAGGTGGAGAGGCAGAGGCATGGAGTTAGCTGAGCAGGGGTCTCGAGTCTGCAGAGTCAGACTCACACGAGGCGAGACTGGGAAAGGGCCGTCCCACGCTGCAGAGGTTTCCATCCATTGACTCTCCTGCTGAAGGGTCTCGGCCACCCCTCTGGGCTGTCAAATTATCAGTAGCTAAAATGAATGCAACTCCCATCACATGATGAACTCCTAACATCATGAGCGCTCTGTGGGTGCCTGGGAGGGAGAAGATGGGCTGGGGCAGGGAACAGAGGCTGCTTCCAGGGTCACCCAAGAGGCACTGGCTGTTCCTTAAGGCCAGGGGTCATGGCCTCTATCTTTGGGGTAAATACACCCACATCCCCTAGTGAGTAACACAAAACACTTTGCCTTCTTTGCTGGGGGAAAAAAAAAAAGATTCATAAGGGAATTAATAAACAAGCCAAAGAGAATTCTCGTCTGCCTTTTAATTATAGAAGAGTGATTGCTATGCTAATCATAATCAGCATCAAGGTCAAAAGTTTCCACCACTCCGGAATGAACATTTAGAAAATAAATTAACCAGAATACCAGGGCTATTTCTGAACTCCCAGCTCACATGGGTTTGAAATAGAATGTTGTATCTTTTAAGTATCTNAGAAGAGTGATTGCTATGCTAATCATAATCAGCATCAAGGTCAAAAGTTTCCACCACTCCGGAATGAACATTTAGAAAATAAATTAACCAGAATACCAGGGCTATTTCTGAACTCCCAGCTCACATGGGTTTGAAATAGAATGTTGTATCTTTTAAGTATCTTTAAAGAGGAGCCATATAATATTCATACACTGTTGGAATAAATGTCACTCCAAACCTGCTAATGCCCAAGGCAGAGGGTAACCTTGAGGAGGCCCGTGATTCAGTGTGACTGCTTGGACTGCTAAGGTAAAGGTTGGGAATCTGCTGGTCTCGCCTCATCCTTGGCATGTGTTATTATAAAATGTGTTGAAAGTACTTACATCTCTGGCTGAAGTGGGTGATGAAATACACATGAGTTGGAGAATTCTTTTTCATTCCCCCTGCCCCGTCCCAGTATTGGTCTCTACAATACAATGAAATAACCCTTGAATGTCTATGGTTTTATAGACTTAGACACCTATCTCACGTCATATACAAAAATTGATTCCAATTGTAACACAAAGAAAAGTATGTTATCAATACAATAAAATATTTTTCCACAATAAAAAGGAAAGGCATACTGATTTGCCCTACAACCTAGATGAACCTTGGAAACATTATGCTGAATAAGAGAAGCCAGACCCCTAAGGCCACACATGCACTTATAACTCCATTCACATGGAGTATCCAGAAGAGGAAAGTCTGCAAGAACAGAAAACAGATGAGTGGGTTCCCAGGGCTGGGATGGGAGGAAAAAGGGAGTGACTGCTAATGGATTTGGGTCTCCTTTGGGGTGAAGAAAGTGTTTAGGAATTAAAAAGAAGTAATGGTTGTGGGAAATGCTGGGCTGGAAGAAGCACAAGCTGGAATCAAGATTGCCAGGAGAAATATCAATAACCTCANTATCACTGAGGTTTTAATAGGATTAAACATTACCTACATATGATTAAAGGTATTAAAGAGGAACCCTATTAAAATAGGGTTCGGCACCTGGCAGCAAGCGAGAACACTTGAATTTTCCGTCCATCCTTCCTGTGCCTCTGGAGAACTGAGAGTTATCCTAAAGGTGAAATTGTTTGAAATCTCCACATCCGCATATAGACTTTTTGTTCTTAGCTTTACTCTAGCTTAGTGGTCCTCAGACTGTAGCGTATTTCAGATTTTCTATACACGCCTGGTAATATAAAATAAGCATTTTCTACTTCATGGGTATTTAAGGGATTTTTAATGGTATTTTGCCCATGTGTTGTACAATTTTCCTCTTGCTTTAGACTGTAGCTTCCATAGCACAGGGCCCCACAATGAAACAAACAAAACACTGACCAGATAATTTCTGCCGTTTCTTCCTTGCTCAGAAAATAAAGGTAATGGCAGTGGCTGTTTTAGAGTAAGACCCTGAAAATCAAAATAGGTCATCTCCCAAGCCGTCTCCTAGGAATGAGAATTGCTGGAATGGCCCTGGGGCAGGTTGTAACACAGATGTTTCTGCAGCACCTGACCGCACCCCATCTCTGCAGCGAGGAAGGGAGAGTGATCTGGGTAGGGCTGCCTTTGAAGACCCTGATGCAGGATGAACGGTGAAGAGAGGTGGGCTGTCAGCCTGCAGAGCAGACCTGGGAAGGTGGGGAGGGGCGAGGTGCTGCCCCAGGTAGCAGAGGGCTGGGCCAGTGGAAGATTTTTTTCTTCTTTCCTAGTGCCAGAGGGTTAGGAAAGTGGAGGGAGAGGGAGTGTGGGAGAGGCTTCAAGAATCTAATTGGAAACCTGGGTGCATGGCTCCCGGGCATCTAACGATGGGCCAGGTCACTGTCAAGAGGGGACCTCAGCCAGCGGCTCTGTGGGAAGGTGCACCTGAGAGGGCCCTCGAGGGCAGTCCCTGGAGGGGCTCAGCAGCCAGGCCCCCAGGCTCGGGACACTTGGGCCAGATCAATGGAGTCAGTCCCTGGAGGCTCTAGGCAATGCCTTGGCAGGGCTTCTCATGTGGGTTCAAGTCCTGGCTCTTCTTCCTGGCATTGTCATGTAGAGATGTGACTAAGAGCATGCACCTGGGGTGGGGAGATGAGGCTTGCAGCAAGCTTTTCAGCATTTTGCAGAAGTTTGAGGCAGGAATCCCATTCAGGATGAAGGGGAGGCTTCTCTGAAATAGAATTTAGTTCAAGAGCCAGCTGAGTCTGATGTTTATACACATTCCCGCAAATGGGAGTGCAGGGAATATTAAACACTTTCAGAAATGATGACAGAAGCACTGAGTTTAGGAGGCTGAGGCAGACAGAGCAAAGTTGAGCACCTGGAATCCAGCCTGTACCTTGAGGGGGACAGCTGTTCCTATGCCTAACCTTGCAGGGTGTGTGTGCAGGTGNACACATTCCCGCAAATGGGAGTGCAGGGAATATTAAACACTTTCAGAAATGATGACAGAAGCACTGAGTTTAGGAGGCTGAGGCAGACAGAGCAAAGTTGAGCACCTGGAATCCAGCCTGTACCTTGAGGGGGACAGCTGTTCCTATGCCTAACCTTGCAGGGTGTGTGTGCAGGTGTGTGTGGGTGTGTGTGAGTGTGTGTGTGTGCATGTGTGTGTGAGTGTGTGTGTGAATGTGTATGTGTGAGTGTGTGTGTGAATGTGTGTGTGTGTGTATGAGTGTGTGTGCGCATTTGTGTGAGTGTGGGTGTGGGTGTGAGTGTACCTGTGTTTGAGTGTGTGAGTGTGTGTGGGGGGTGTGAATGTGTGCATGTGTGTATGAGTGTGTGTGCATTTGTGTGAGAGTGTGTGTGTGAATGTGTGTGTGTGTGAATGTGTGTATGAGTGTGTGTGCGTGTTTGTGTGAGTGTGGGTGTGGATGTGAGTGTACCTGTGTTTGAGTGTGTGAGTGTGTGTGTGTGGGGTGTGAATGTGTGCATGTGTGTATGAGTGTGTGTGCATTTGTGTGAGAGTGTGTGTGTGCATGTGTGTGTGAGTGTGTATGAGTGTGTGTGCATTTGTGTGAGAGTGTGTGTGTGTGTAGATGGGGGCATCTCTTCTTGTTGGTCTGAAGCCCTGCAGAATCTTTATACTCACTCCATAGGTTGGTGTGAACACCAACTGAAACCATGAATGTAAAGCATTTGGCACAGTCTGTGGGATATAGTAAGTGTCTAATCAATGGGGGTTGTCGCAGTTGCCACTTCATCTGGTGGGATTTGCCGGGAGGGAAGAGTGAGTCATAGGAGGATGAAGCTCTCCAGTTAAGGGTCCAATTCCTCCTTTACTGATGATATCAAGTCCCTGAAGGCAGGGAAAGCCAACACTGTGGTGTTCACTCTGTGTAGAATGTGGCTCAAGGCCAAGATTCCCTCTCTCTCCCAGCTTGCGGCCTCTCTCCATCTTGAAAGAGGCTTAGCAGAGCTTAGGGGAGAGGGGAGCAGAGCCGACCCCACAAACCCCAAAGAGCAAACACCCCCTTCACCCCAGGCCTGGCTGCACCTCGCACGTTCTGACACATCACCCATGTTTACGAGAAAAGAACATCTTCTGCCTCATCCCGTGACTTTGGGGGTTCCCGTCGTAGTTCAGTGGCTGATGCTTGACACAGAATGGCGTCACCTCTTGCCATTATCTTTTAGTCTTGCTGAAAAGCAAACACAGACTGGACCCAAGGCCTATGAGTTTGTTGCCGGCCTCTCAGGACGTGCTCTCTCCTCCGTTGAACTGACAATATGAAAGGCTTTGCCCTTGTGCATTTTCTGGGTCAGTGTCTGACAGCAGTACTTGGTTCCAGGCCATGACAATGGGAAGTGACAAGGACATTTTCCTGGCAGCGCAAGTCATAGCAGAAGAGGGAACTGACGTGAATGCATACAGACTCCAGACAGATCCAACCCCCAGGTGACAGGGACCAGGCCCATCAGGCTCACTGGAAGTGTCTTCCTTTAATCTTTTCTGTATCACTTGAGTGTTGGAATTTGGTTGTAAGCAACAGAGCCCACGTCTGGCTGACCTGTGCAAATGTTAGCTTTGCCTTGAAGGAAGGATGGGGAGCTCAGGGAATCAAGAAGATGGACAGCCCAGCCTCAGAAAGGACAGGTGGGAGCACGCAGGGGGCTGGGTTAGCAGAAGGGCCCCTGCTGGGGCTTATCTCCCCCGCCCCATGCTGCATGTCATCTGGATTCTGGAAGATAAGGCTGCCTGACCCACATGGCCCCAAGCCCCGTAGAAAGTCGAGCAGTTTCCCCCAGGAAGTCCAAGTACTCGAACCACAGAGGCAGCAGAAGGCTGCCAGGCGTGTCCACAGAAAGGTCTGCAGCTGGCCCTGCCTCAAGACCCATGGGCCCCTTTCAGCATTGGTCCTTCAGACCAGGTCAACCAGCAGAAGCAGAGGAACCTTTTCAGTGCTGCCATCCCCTAGCAAAGGCAAAGACCCACCTATTCTGAAGACTCTGTCAAGATTCAAAGGGCACATCTAAACCACCTCACCTTCCACAGTCTCTCCTACATGCTTAGCTACATGCCTTGTTAATTTCTTTCTGCCCAACCTCAACCTCTTTGGCTGCTGAATAAAATCTTTCTTATAAAGCATGACCTAGACTTCTTTGATAATGCCATTCTGACTGGTGTGAAGTGATACCTCACTGTAGCTTTGATTGGCATTTCTCTAATAATCACTGCAGATGGTGACTGCAGCCATGAAATTAAAAGATGCTTACTCCTTGCAAGAAAAGTTATGACCAATCTAGATAGCATATTCAAAAGCAGAAACATTACTTTGCTGACTAAGGTCCGTCTAGTCCAGGCTGTGGTTTTTCCAGTGGTCATGTATGGATGTGAGAGTTGGACTGTGAAGAAGGCTGAGCTCTGAAGAATTGATGCTTTTGAACTGTGATGTTGGAGAAGACTCTTGAGAGTCCCTTGGACTGCAAGGAGATCTAATCAGTCCATTCTGAAGGAGATCAGCCCTGGGATTTCTTTGGAAGGAATGATGCTAAAGCTGAAACTCCAGTACTTTGGCCACCTCATGTGAAGAGTTGACTCACTGGAAAAGACTCTGCTGCTGGGAGGGATTGGGGGCAGGAGGAGAAGGGGACGGCCGAGGATGAGATGGCTGGATGGCATCACTGACTCAGTGGATGTGAGTCTGAGTGAACTCCGGGAGTTGGTGATGGACAGGGAGGCCTGGCTTGCTGCGATTCATGGGGTCACAAAGAGTCGGACACAACTGAGTGACTGAACTGAACTGACTGAATAATCAGTGGTGCTGAGCATCTTTTCACGTGCCTCTTGGCCATCTATGTGTCTTCTTTCGAGATGTGTCTATTTAGGTCTTCAGAGGGAGCTATGGGGCTTCCCTGGTAGCTCAGTTGGTAAAGAATCCACTTGCAATGCAGGAGACCTGGTTTCAATTCCTGGGTTGGGAAGATACCCTTGGAGAAGGGCATGGCAACCCACTCCAGTATTCTTGCTTGGAGAATCCCCGTGGACAGAGGAACTTGCCAGGCTCCAGTCCATGGGGTTGCAAACAGCTGGACACAGCAGAGCGACTAAGCACAGAGCAGCACAGCACTGGGAACTACCCCGAATGCCTTGTGGTGATGTCAGTGGGAAGGGAATCCGAACAGGAGGGTATGTATGTAGACATATGACTGACTCACTTTGTCATACAGCAGAAAACACAGCATTATAAAGACATTTAAAGCAGCTGTGCTCCGATACAAAAAATGAATGAGAGACACAAACAAGGAAACACAAGCTACAGGACAGGGTAGACTAAAGAGAAGGAATCTTGTATTTTGAGCTAGAAAGTCTGCCTCTCTCCTTCCTGAGTCCCTGTTTTCTGCTCTGTGAAATGGGAATGGTCATTTCCTGTACCACCTCAAGGAAGGAGGAAAGAATGGAACGTTCTTGAAAGTTCTTTACAAGCTGTGGTTTGTGATGTGTCTGAAAGGAGAAGGACCTGATCAATATCCATGAACAACAGTGAGCACAGATGTGATTTATCAAATGAAAAGTCACTTGGAGCACAGTGGAGGGAGAAAGCAACAATCTCGGTGTCATACACACCTGAAGATAAAATTTCGAGAATTCTTTAGAGACTCAAGCAAATACTGGCAAACAGAAGAGTTGGGGGCACTAAAAGAAATTAATCTGAGAGTGAGGAGCAATGGAGATCAGATGTCTTCCATCCATTTATTAGTTGATGAACCAAATAAATAAAGCATCTGCCGCTTGATAGACTTTTATTGAATGCTGGGGATATGAGGTAAATAACACATAATCTCCTAACCCAAGAGGAGAGTTGGGAGTTCTGTCCCTAATGGGTATTTTCAAGGTTTGCTAACACAAAGGGTCATCCCAATGTCTTTGTAAAGAAACTAGCGGAAGGAAAGAGACGCTAATGGAGCGCTGAGAGGCCTTGCGCCTTGACTTCCCGGGTGGACCTCTGAGAAGGAACCTGAGGCCTCTGCCCAGAGGAGGACCCCTGTGGGAATCTCTTTCATCCCCTAGGGACTACCATGTTCCCACAAAGTCAGGGCGAAGTCCTGCTAGGTATAGAAGCAAAATGAGAATTTGAATAATGAATTGTCCATTTCCCAATTTTCTTTGAAACTAAAGTGCCCTAAGCTTTGGAATCAACTATAATTTCAGCACCTATACCCATGTGTGTAGTTATAGCAGGGTGGCTGATGGATAATATATGAGCTAGTGGACAGATATCTTTATTTAAACCAGTATTTTTCCGGTTTGGACTTAATTTTATTTTGATATCTCTGTAGAAAGCAATTGGAAGCCCAAGCTAGTCTTGGGCTCTAAAAAGGTCTCTTCCTTTTTAATACAGAAGACTCAACTCAGAGAGATGATTTTAATCTCCATGTTGTTAGAGAAATATTTGAGGTTATTACATACTTATCAGAAACAGTTAACAACTGGCCATCACTGTAATTGTTCAGCCACTTTCTGAGAACGACTTTGGTTGCCTCTATAATACCTTTGACCATGCCATTCTCTAAGAATGGAGATGATTGATCATTCTGTTAATTTGACCCACAAAAACCATGGCAGGCAATGACATATATGTGCCTTTATGGTCTCTGGACTAATGAAGAGAATAATTAAATCAAAAGGGAACTTTTCCAAATGAGTGCTTCAGGACCGATACTGAATTTGTAGAGATGTGTATATATGTGTGTGTGTGTGTTTCTGTTTAACTGAAAAGATTTGGGCCAGGTAAAGAATCCCTTGACAGTGTTAAATCGCACAGTAAATTACAGTGAGCTGTCTTCTGCAGCTTCACTTGAGTGATAGGAGCATATTAAATGGAACTGAGCCCACGGGATGCGAATGCAGTAACAGGACTCCTGCAGTAAGATCTGTGATTGCAACATTTTAAATAGGGTGTTTAATTACCTTTGACTCGCTTCCTTTCCTAACCTCCCCCTCTCTTTTGCCCTGATAGAGGACTGTTTAACAAAATGAAGAATATTCCAGAGAAGGGGAAACAAATAAATACCCTTTAAAAAGAAAGCAAATAAGTTAGCATACTCCTGTTTCAAATACAGTAATGCCCATTCTCCTTTTTCACCTAAAAGTAGCTTGCCTCATATTTGGCTACCATTTTATTACAAAAAAATCACCTCAACTTGGTACCTTCTGTGTGCCTCAATTCATTGCAAGTAAAATCCAAAGTAAAATTTTAAGCAAATCCACTCTGTGACAACTTAGAGGGGTGGGGTGGGGTGGGAGGTGGGAAGAGGGCTCACGAGGGAAGGGAAAGCTGTATACCTAGGACTGATTCATGTTGATATATGGCAGAAATGAGCACAATATTGTGAAACAATTATCCTCCAATTAAAAACAAATATATTTTTTAAAAATAGCAATTTAAACATTTAAGTAAATCCAAAATTCCATCATCTTATAGAGAGTGATTTAGCAGAAATGAAATTTGATTTTACTACTATATCACAGATGTTCCCATTTGCTAGCTCAGTCACTTTAAGTGGCAGTGAAAGCCCAAGGACTTTAACATAAAGCAAATCAAACATGGCAGTTTTCACCTTGCCTTGCACTGATGTTTAAAGTCCCAAAATAATATCCTTTAAATTTCGGCAAAAACATTTCTCAAGAGAACTTTGCTGTGGACGTATAAAGGCAGCTGACCTTTCTGAGATATTCACTCTCAATATTTGAACAAGCAACATATAACACAAAAATACCCACTGCTATCCCACTATCATCCCCTGCAAATTCCCCTCCAGAGATTTCCCAGATCGTGAAGGGAGGCAGCAGTGTTGAAGTTCAGTGATGAGAAACCTCCCCCCCACCCCAAGCCTCTCAGGCTTGCCATCTTAGAAACATAGCTATTTCTTCCAGTCTCCGGTGTGCTTGTCACAACAGTTCTTCTCCTTCTTGACCAGAATAGGATAAAGATGGTTGTTGGATATTATATTTAATCAAGTTCTTTTATGAGCTTAGAGTATTTACAACATTTCAACACCCAGTTGTATGATGAAGTTACTTACCCATTTCCACCTCTATCAGCCATGTGGCCGGCCCTCCCCACAGATGAAAATGAAAGATGTTTTGGGAGGGAGATAAAAGCTGGCCCCTGGGGACATTTCACAGAAGCCATGGAGAAAATGAACTTTGTGGTGTGCCCTAGAAAGTCTTAGACTGACGTTTGTGTGTCAGATCCACAATCTGTTACTCAGAGGTCTCTCTGCTGTGTTGACTTTTCCTGATAAGTTAATAGAAGTGAAGCCACTCGGGACTCTTATTTGTTCAGACTCTTAGCTAAAGTTTTAGATGAAGATCGAAATTTCAAAGCCTATTCCTGTTTCTGAAGTTACCTTAAGTCTGGCTTTAGGAGAGGTAACATGTTACAGCCTGGCCCTCAAGCCCCTGCCAAAGCAATGTAAGACAGGTTTAAACATGCCATCTGCCGTCTCATGATGGGGTGTTTCTCCAAGAGAGATGATGAAATGGAAGGGGACAGGGGAGGGCCTGGCGGCGGGGAGGAGGGTTGTAAATATTCTCATCTTGACTTGAGGGGTGGGTTGCTGCCGTTGCTGTTTAGTTATTTAAGTCGTGTCCAACTATTTTGCAGTGCTGTGGACTATAGCCCACCAGGCTCCTCTGTCCCTGGGAATTCCCAGGAAAGAATACTGGAGTGGGTTGCCATTTCCTTCTCCCGGGGATTTTTCTGACCCGGGGATCGAACCTGCATCCTCTGCTTGGTAGGTGGACTCTTTACCACTGAGCCACTTGGGTGGGCCCCAAGAGGTGGGTACCGCGGGACAAATATGCAAGCGTTTAGAAATCGAGCGTTTCGGATGTTTCACTTTGCTCTATGTGCACTTTACCTGAATGAAAGGAATAGAAGGACAGGAAAAAAAAAATGCATCATAGTAAAAATCACACATAGGAGCATGTGTGAATAACAGCCCCTGAAAGATGTCCACGTGCTGATCCCTGGAGCCTGCGCTTAGGTGATGTTTCCTGATACGAGAGACTCTACAGACTGTGATTAAATTGAGGTTGTGAAATAGAGAGACGGCCCTGGATTGTCCTGGTGGGCTGATGTCATCACAGGGGCTGTTAGGAGGAGTTGGCGGGAGGAGATGGGAGGACAGAAGCAGAGGTCAGAGGGGCGCGCTCTGTGGACAGAGGAAGGAAGGCGCTGAAAGGCTAAGAATGCCGGCAGCCTCTAGGAGCTGGGGAAAACCAGGCAAGCACTTTCTCCCTTGGAACCTCCAGAAGGATCGCTGCCCCCCCTCCCCCCACCACTTGATGTTAGCCCAGAGACTGGCGTCAGTCTTCTGACCCCCAGACCTGCATCATAATAAATTCATGTGTAAGCCAGCTGGCCTGTGGTCCCCGGCAACAGCAGCAAAAGGAAGATCAGACAGGGCGTGTCACTGGCTAGGATCACAGCCGAGGGCTCTGCCTCACCTCAGTTCATCTTCCCAACTGTCCCAGGACTGAGGCTGATGCCTTATTATACTCCTGTAAATGAGGAAAGTGAAGCTCAGACAGGTCAGCCTGCACCCCCTGGCCCCTGACATCCGCCGCCACTGAAGCGGAGCAGCCGTGATTGGAGCCCAGACGCCAGAGCTCCAGGCCTTGGCCCCTCGCTGCCACCCCTGGATGGGAGGGGCAGAGCTGCAGCGGTCGTGGTCTGTCCCCACCGGCACATGCTGGCCTCAGAGTCGGCACGTCCAGCCTGCGGCGCTCACAGCCCGGCCTCCAGGATGCGGGTGTGTGAGGCAGAGATGGGGACCGCAGGGTTGCTGNGGCTCCTCTGTCCCTGGGAATTCCCAGGAAAGAATACTGGAGTGGGTTGCCATTTCCTTCTCCCGGGGATTTTTCTGACCCGGGGATCGAACCTGCATCCCCTGCTTGGTAGGTGGACTCTTTACCACTGAGCCACTTGGGTGGGCCCCAAGAGGTGGGTACCGCGGGACAAATATGCAAGCGTTTAGAAATCGAGCGTTTCGGATGTTTCACTTTGCTCTATGTGCACTTTACCTGAATGAAAGGAATAGAAGGACAGGAAAAAAAAAATGCATCATAGTAAAAATCACACATAGGAGCATGTGTGAATAACAGCCCCTGAAAGATGTCCACGTGCTGATCCCTGGAGCCTGCGCTTAGGTGATGTTTCCTGATACGAGAGACTCTACAGACTGTGATTAAATTGAGGTTGTGAAATAGAGAGACGGCCCTGGATTGTCCTGGTGGGCTGATGTCATCACCAGGGCTGTTAGGAGGAGTTGGCGGGAGGAGATGGGAGGACAGAAGCAGAGGTCAGAGGGGCGCGCTCTGTGGACAGAGGAAGGAAGGCGCTGAAAGGCTAAGAATGCCGGCAGCCTCTAGGAGCTGGGGAAAACCAGGCAAGCACTTTCTCCCTTGGAACCTCCAGAAGGATCGCTGCCCCCCCTCCCCCCACCACTTGATGTTAGCCCAGAGAGACTGGCGTCAGTCTTCTGACCCCCAGACCTGCATCATAATAAATTCATGTGTAAGCCAGCTGGCCTGTGGTCCCTGGCAACAGCAGCAAAAGGAAGATCAGACAGGGCGTGTCACTGGCTAGGATCACAGCCGAGGGCTCTGCCTCACCTCAGTTCATCTTCCCAACTGTCCCAGGACTGAGGCTGATGCCTTATTATACTCCTGTAAATGAGGAAAGTGAAGCTCAGACAGGTCAGCCTGCACCCCCTGGCCCCTGACATCCGCCGCCACTGAAGCGGAGCAGCCGTGATTGGAGCCCAGACGCCAGAGCTCCAGGCCTTGGCCCCTCGCTGCCACCCCTGGATGGGAGGGGCAGAGCTGCAGCGGTCGTGGTCTGTCCCCACCGGCACATGCTGGCCTCAGAGTCGGCACGTCCAGCCTGCGGCGCTCACAGCCCGGCCTCCAGGATGCGGGTGTGTGAGGCAGAGATGGGGACCGCAGGGTTGCTGTTACAGCTTTGGGGACTGGAGACTTGCTTCTAGGCCATGGAAATATTTCACGTGTGCCCACTGGGCATCGCATTTCACAAGCGTGTGTTAACTCAGTCCACTAAAAATCTAAGCCTCCCCGGTTGTCCTGCACGACAGCGTGAGGCTGTTGCTGTCAGCTGTGGTGTGTGCACACGAGCATGTGTCTGGCTGTGTGAGTGAGGGAATTCTACCAAGCTACTGGCTGTCTCCCCCTGCCTTTGTGACTCTTTGTATCAGACCCATCTTTATTTACCAAACGGGCAGTCAGAAAACAGAACAACCTGTCTGTGCAGAGAATTCCAGCAACTAATATAAGAGCCAAGCCCATGACGCTGGCTTCCTGAGCTCCACGTTTATCTCCACTGAGCGTAGGATAGTGCTTGCCCAGTTAACAGCAGGAAACGCACATGTTTCTCTCTGCCTTTGGGATGGCTCCTCCGCATCACACAGAGTGGCTCTGTTCTCTGCTTTCCTTTTGCCCAAAGGTCAGGGCAAACTGGTTAGGATTAAGGACTTTAGGGGCAATCAGAACACCAGGTCCACTTCCCACAAGCTAGGTAACCGTGGACGCTAACCTATACCTGTCATACATGGAGGGTCTGAAAGAGGACGCTCTCATTCTTCCAAACCCAAAAGAAGGTCAGATTTTTCACGAACCTCAGAGATCATCTGGTCCTGTTTCCACGTGTTACAGGTGGAGAAATCTGGCCAAGGGACGAGGGCCAAGGGCCGAGGTGAGTAGACAACCAACCAAGAGAGAAGCGGGTGGCCATCCCCATTGTATGGTTGACTGTCTGATGGTGAGAAACGCCTTCCCACCAGGAGCACTTCCGGTAGACAATTAAGAGCTATGATATGGTAATCATTTGAACAACTATGGTTATTAATCTTATTTGCAGACACAGCGTTCAATTATGCAGAGCACTCCAGTGCAATAGTCCCTGGGAAATTTCTCAGCCATCAGCACAGAGAGTCTATTTTAAATGAATATATTCAGCACTTTCCCCAGACCTACTTATCATACACAGGAGACCAACTACCTATGGAAAATCAGCTCACTACAAGAGGAGGCATGGGAGCTTTAAAACAGTTCTTATTGCACAGTAGCCAAATAATTTATTGAAAAAAAGAAAAAGAAAATACAGGCTTACCTTCTTGCCTTTGGGGCTGTCCGGAAGGCTGTATTCAGATCTCTAAGTAAGCAGAGGTTAGTTTCTCAGCCTTGTTGTCCAGAACATCCCTACATAAAGAGATCGATAACTCAATGTCCCTGGAGCCCTCCCGATACTCAGAAACTGGTCTTATGTGTTTATTTGCAATGTGAGGGGAAGCAGCCTTAACATAAACAGCTCTAACAAGACCACAGCACATCTCTCTCTCTCTCACACACACACACACACAATTCAATAACTGCATCGTATGGAAACTTTTCTGGAAATCTCAGAACCCAAACCATCATGTCGGGTTTCTCAGACCCACCCCCATCAGAGCCACCACTCCCACTGTCGAAGCAATGAAGCATGTTTACCAGGATTTTCCTTTCACTGGCTGAGTTGCCCCACTTCCCTGCCACGGACTATTAGCCGGCCAGAGCTCCTCCGAGAAGTCTTAAACAGAAGAACCTTTGCTCATTGGGAGCTTGTCAGAGTTTAGGGAGGTCTGACCATAGAAAAAACTCAACAGTGCATCCTACTTTGGACTCGGGCGATTTTTTTTTTTTCAAATAGCTTCGGTAAAACTGGCCCAAGTGGTACAAACGGATGAGGGACAGGGCTTGGGCTTGACTTCTCGGTTGGGTCAAACGCACGCCATTGATGGGTATGGCCACATTGGAAGTCCAGAAAGCACAGCTCTGGGTTTGACTTTGTGTCCTGCAGTGAAGGGTTGTAGCTACATAGGCCCAGAGGCTGGGATGACAAGCTTTTCAAGTCTATGCTCTCAGCTCAAGAAAAGGCAGTGCTTTCAGGGCAGGGAAATTAACAGGAGCCTTTTCTACAGGTTCCTTTCAGGTTGGAAAGGATTCGGTTCAGTGAAGAGGCCGTGAATAGGACGTCTGGGGAAACCTTTTGAGTAGACCTGGATATTCACATGGCTTGTCCTCTAGAGGAGCCCAGCAAGAAATCTGAGACCCACCTTCACCGTAAAGATCGCACCTTCCTATCCCCTCGCATCCTCCCTCTGTCAGCCTCACCCCCTGCTCTGCCCATTGCACTGGGGGTGCCTGAGGTTTCCTTAGCAAGGGAAGAATGGTTGCGGAGACGTCTCCCATTGCCCAGGAGTGTATCCACCTTATGGATGTCCTACTGACTTCGGACACGTTGGTGTGATGAAATTCAGTCCCTGGGGAAGCATGGCAATACTTGCTCTTCTAAAGACTTTTCTTCCCCGATTCCACTGAGCCTTTGCTCTGTCCTGCAGGAAAAGGCCTGCGCTCAGAGTCTGGGTCCCGCTCAGCTATGAAGGCAGCTGTGGGGTAATGGATGGGCAGGCTGTGCTGCTGTGAGACTGTCAGCTCTTCGCTTACTCGTTTATCCAATCTGCATGTTCTCACTCAGAATTTCCCGTGTGTCCCTTTGTTAGGTGGTGTGGATGCAGCACGAATAAGAAGGTCAGTTCATTGCCATCATGAAGCTTGCAGTCTAGTGAAAGTAAAAGTGTTAGCTGCTCATCGTATCCGACTCTTTGCAGCCCCATGGACTGTATCTTCTGCCCTTGGAATTCTCCAGGCACGAATACTGGAGTGGGTACCCACTCCCTTCTCCAGGGATCGCGCCCAGGTATCATGCATCGCAGGCAGATTCTTTACCATCCGAGCCCCCAGGGAAGCTTAGTGAGGGGGCGGTAAACAAATATACAAGATGTTTCCCGATTGTTATATGGGCGAGGGATGAAACAGACAAGAGGAGGACATGGCGAGAACTGGGGAGGACCGCAGCAGAGCGAGGGCAGAGAAGATCTCTAGGAGGCAGGACTCATGTTGAGTCTCGAACCTTGGGGGAAAACCACCTAAGACTCAAGCCAGGAAAAGAACATTTCAGCCAAAGGAAAAGAGCAGGTGTCAAGGTGCTTTGGCAGAAGACATTTTGGTCCATTCGAAATGATAGGAAAAGCCATCTAGTAAAAGGGGGACTTGCGAAGGAAAAGGAAGAGAACCGTCAGAGAGGTGGGCAGGGGCGGGGTCCTACGGAGGCTTGGAGACCAGGGACCAGGGGCCGGCGTTCAGGCTTCAATCTGTGCAGTAGGGGCCCCTATAAGGTTTCAAGTAGAAAATGATGGACTCCAGTTGGCACCGTCTAGTGAGACTCTGGCTCCTTTGTGGAGAATAAACTAGGAGACAATCAGAAGCTGGGAGAAGGGGCTGGGAGGCTGTCAAAAAGTCAGGCGAGAGGTGACAGTGGTCTGGCCCAGGGCAGTGATAGAGGGGAGGTAATGGATTTGCGCGGGAGGAGCCCCCACATGCTGGCAGAGGGGGTGGTATGCAGTAGGTGCTCAATCACGGTTTCATCTGCAGTGAACCCACTGCTGGAGCTTTAGGCTCAAATGCAATGTCCATCTCTGATGCACCTTTGCGCTGTAGGAAAGGAAAAATAATGTTCCCTCCATCCTTCTGGGTTATTGGCTGAGACCCACCGTAATAAAAAGGCAGATTAACATGAGAGAAAAAAAAAAACAGAATTACACATGTACCAACAGGAGCCTCACAAAGATATGAGACTCAAAGGCAGCTAGACAGTGGAGGCTGATGTACCGTCCTGAGGGAAAGAAAGGGCTTGGGCTGCAGAGGAGGGCAGGCAGTTCACAGGAAGGTGAGAGGAGGAGACGCCTGGGTAAACCAAGGTCCTCCTGCCAGGCATGTAAGTGTGCCAGGCATGTAAGTGTCCCAGGCAGAAGATCCCGTCTGCTAAGAGCTCTCTTCCTGGTTCAAGTCCCCGTCTGCATTCCTTTAGGCAGTTAAGAAGGAAATGAAACGTTTTTTTCCTGAGTCCGTGTATGCGTGCTCACTTGTGTCCAACTCTGCAACCCTGTGGACCACAGCCCTCCAGGCTCCTCTGTCCATGGGATTCTCCAGGCAAGAATGCAGAAGTGGGTTGCCATGCCATCCTCCAGGGATCTTCCTGACCCAAGGATCAAACCATGGTGGGTCTCCTGCATTACAGGAGGATTCTTTACTGCTGAGCCGCACTGGATCTGATTGCCTTCAGTTCTATGTGCCTGAATTACATAGTTTGGGGTTACACCTTCTGCTACCCCGCAGGGCAGACCCTCTTACCTCTCTCAGTGAGGGGATAGTGGGTCTGCAAGTCCTTCGTAAGTGGCCAGCCACCCAGATGCAGGGGACAGATGTTTCTGGAGATGTCTGTGCGTGCACTGATTCTACCAGGGGCTCTTGGAGCTCAGTGACCAAGGCTTAACTGCAGGTAACTGGGGAAACTCTGCATTTCATTTCCACCTCGATCCCTGGTTTTGAGCTTAACTCCCCGTGGGACCTTTCTACAGCACGAAAGCAGGTGATTCTCCTTGACCTTCCATCACTGACTTTGGAGGAATCTGCCTAGAACCTTGTCAACTCAGATGCTCATTTGGCTGATGGAACCAGGCTATTTCCACAGCCCCATCTCAAGAAAATCAAGGGGCACCCTGGGGGCTTTGGGGGCTCATCCAGCATGGAGAGCATTTGGGCACGTGGCTGATCACATGCTTTATTAGGGATGCTAACGTGTGCTGGACGCTTGNGCGACTTCACTTTCACTTTTCTGGTATTCTTGCCTGGAGAATTCCATGGACAGAGGAGCCTTCCGGGCTACAGTCCACAGGGTCCAAAGAGTTGGACACAACTGAGCAACTGAAACCAAAGAGGCTTGTTGTCCACCACCGATGTATGTTCAGAGTAATCAGGGAATGTTCCAAGCCCAGGGACCAGCTTTCAAGCCAGTGTCTGTCTCCAAAAGAGCAATTTGGCATCAGGGAACAAAAGTCAGAAACTTACAATAGGAATTCATGCTGCTACAATCCCAGGGAACATGGGGTTCAATACTAAAGAATACGTGGGAAAGCAAGGCATTTAAAAAATGCTTTTTAGAAAAGGTAAGAGACACAAAGAGCCCCTCACTGTTTTACACTTGGAAGGAGACCCCTGCTAGACTCCCAATTCTAATCTGCAGTAAAAAGCCACAGGGCTTCTGGTTCCCTTGACTTGCTTTCTTGTTTCACCAGGGCCTCTGGCAGGAAAACTCAAACCAGAGAGGCGCCTTAGAATTGGCTTCAGCGGGGACTTTTCTGTCAATCAGCTGCTGACACTGGAAACATACAGGTGGCGTCATGACCCAGTTTGTTTCTGATTTCTTTTTCTTCTGATATGATCATCCTAGAGGAACCCTAGCCATCAGCTGTGTGCTCACAGCTCCCTTCCGGACAGAGCTCTGGAAAAGTAAACGGTAGAATTAGATTGAAATAATNTCAGCTGCTGACACTGGAAACATACAGGTGGCGTCATGACCCAGTTTGTTTCTGATTTCTTTTTCTTCTGATATGATCATCCTAGAGGAACCCTAGCCATCAGCTGTGTGCTCACAGCTCCCTTCCGGACAGAGCTCTGGAAAAGTAAACGGTAGAATTAGATTGAAATAATGGTCATGGTGGAGATGAGAACACAGAGTTCTGGGGGGACTGGGTCCTGGCTCAGCTTGCAGAGGCGGGGTAGATGGGGTGGGTCATCTTGTTTAACAATGGAAAAATGATGTCGTGCACACTGATCTGTTTATCCCTTCCTCTCCTATAACCTGCCTTGTAGTTGTTTAAGTGCACTTATTAAGCTCACATAATTTAAAAGCCCAGGGGTCTTTTGGTTTCAGGTAGGGCTAGATCCGGGAAATTCAAACTATGCCATTAGAATTTAGTCTGTGTGTGCGTGTTTCCTCCCCACCTTTCTACCCATATCTCTCGCTTACTTATTCATGAAGAAGTTAGAAATTAAAAGGTCTCAATGACAATAACATTTCACACTGATGTACAGAGTTCGGTGGGGGGTAGTCAAAGAAGGTATGCTCGAGGAGGAAGCATGTGAGTTTGCGATTGTCACTCCCAGGGAGGAGAGTGATCTAAAGAGGCATTGTTCAAACTGCGCTCTCTGAACACCCACCGGAGAGCCTCCAGTGCTTGCTGGTCATGACGCAGTTTCCTGGGCCTCGTCCCAGACCAGCAGAATGAGATTCCTGGAGGGGCAAGACCCTGGCTACGCGCTCCTTTAGCATGTTCCATCTGGATGTTGTGTGCGTTCCAGTTTAAAGCAACCTTCCTGAGTCGTGTACGCAGACCACCCTGACTTAGCAGTGAGCTGTGCTGTAGGCAGACAGCCTCCCTGAGGCCCTAAANGAGATTCCTGGAGGGGCAAGACCCTGGCTACGCGCTCCTTTAGCATGTTCCATCTGGATGTTGTGTGCGTTCCAGTTTAAAGCAACCTTCCTGAGTCGTGTACGCAGACCACCCTGACTTAGCAGTGAGCTGTGCTGTAGGCAGACAGCCTCCCTGAGGCCCTAAACGATGGCCTCCTCTTTTTCATGCAGCCGTGCAGAAAGCATGGATATCTTGTGAAGAGCCCGCCTCTAGGTAGGCATAGTAGATAGGAAACGCACGGGAAGTTTCCATGAGTTCCTTTCAACCATCGTTGCCGTTTTGGAGAAGGAAAGTGTAATGTCCCTAACTCGTGTCTTCCTGCTCTATAAGAGCCTAGTGTGGGCTCTGAAGGGAGGTGGTCAGATTCATGATTCCCGCTCTGCCCCTTATGTACAGTCTGAGTGATCTTGAGAAAGCGATTAACATCCGAGTCTCAGTTTTCTCGTGGGCAAGACCTGTCCCCCAGACGGTGGGTGGGGATTAAGAGATGAATCTTTGGAGGCATTTAGCATGCTGCCTGACATCTAAGAGGTGCTCAGTAAACCTCAACCACTGTGATTTCATTGTTCTTATCGGTACTTGATCTCTATTCTGCCCAGAGAGAGGAAATAAGATTTTAATGTGAGAAAGCTACCAGACCTCTACATCTTCTGCAAACTACCATAGGGTCAGTGGAACCTTAGGGAAAGATTTGGCTTCTATTAGCTTCTCTGCTGGCCTTAGTTACGTAAAACTGGTTGTGGATAATCGTATAGAAATGACAATGAATATTTAGTTCATTTCCATCTGGGACTCAAGAGAGCATGGTAATGACGAGCAAAAGTTTTGGTGCAAAACAGACACACGTGTGAGCCTGAGTCTGTCACTTACTAACTCCGTGACCTTGGGCAAGTTACTGAACCTCTCTCAATTTTCTAGTCCATGCAGTGGGGAGAATGATAGGATTCTTCTCTCTGGCTTGCTGTGAGGATTTACGGGCCGCTGGAAGTAAAGCACCCACTTGCTCAGTCACCACCGCCAACCTCTCCCACCGTCTTCAAAGACTGTCAGTGTCTGTGTGCCCCATGTACCGCATGGAAGGAGACTTTAGTTGGGTTTAATATTTTTCGTATCTTAAAATGGTTATGGAGTAAGTTTTTAAAGCTTATTACTAAGCATTTTTACTAACTACATTTTTTCTCTTTTGCCTGCACCAAGTCTTAGCTGTGGCCCGTGGAACCTTCCGTCTTCATTGCAGCGTGCAGGTTCTTTAGCTGGGGCGTGTGAACTCCTAGTCTTGGCGCGTGGGATCTAGTTCCCTGGCCAGGGATCGAACCTGGGTCCCCTGCATGGGGAGCGTGGAGTCTTAGCCACTGGACCACCCAGGGAATCCCCTATCAACACTCTACATTCCCAGAAAGGAGCTCTACCAACCAGAGAAGAGAAGCTTGGGTGAGAAGAATGGGACAGGGGTGGGGTGGGGAGGGGG
>SJYA01002835.1:835403-856229 GCA_006410615.1 Neotragus moschatus | reverse complement strand
GCATTTTGGCCACCGGATGCTCAGCCAGGCCACACACCGCTGGGCCCACGTGGCCCCCAGTGGGGCAGTAGAGGTATTTTCAGGGTCAACAAACAAAAGATCTAACCCCCTCCTCGCAGTCACAAGGTGAGAAGTCGCTCTCCTCCCACTTCCCTGTCCGTCCTCAAGGAGCGGAACTCTGTCCGCTGCTGGGGTGTTTTCCCAGCTCCCAAACACTCCCTCTTGTCTCTTTAAATGAAGTGAGGAGGCAGGCCCTCAACAGCTGACTGTATGCAGTTAGAATTTGTTAACTTTATATATCCCTCCTGTGGTTAGCTTCTGTTTATGGCAAGAGATACTGGTTTTCCATTCGCCATAGAGATTTTAAGTTCCTTGAACACTTGTAAGTCACAGATAACTGAGTAAAAGGAAAGATTTAAGCAAATAACGTAGGTGTCAAGTAGGTACGTCAAAAATGTTGGCGGTGAGGGAGGTTGTGAAGGATGGAAGTTTGGGGAAACTGAGATTGGTGCCGTGACATCCCTTCCCTCTTTGGGGTTCACTTCCAACGTGGAGCCAGCAGCTCTTGAAGCCAGTTGGCTCCATGCATCACTTGGTGAGAGTCTTTACGAACTCACAACGCCCAGCTCTCCAGAGGGGCAAAGGCACGGCGCTGGGGAATCTTTGTGTTGGTCCTCGGTTGTGAATAGTTCCAGGAGGCTCTTTACCTGGGGTGAGAGTCAGAGCAATAGGGAGATGGGAATTCAGAGTTTGGTCACCTTGGGTTTCTATCTCAGCCAGGGAAGTATCACCATAGATTCTGGATTCACACCGCTTGGGTTCAAATCCAAAGCTGTGCTCCGGCACTTATTAAACTGGATAACCACCGTCAGGTTGCCCATCTTTGGGCTGCGATTTTCCCATCTGTAAAATGGGATACTAATAGAGCTTACTGGTGGAGTTGATGTGAAAGTCTGAGTTAAGAATACAGAGTGCCTACTAAAAAGAACACAGTCTCATGGTAAGTACTTAATCAGTCTGGCGCCACATTGTTGCTGTGGTCATCGTCATCACTGTCTCCTTGGTTGCAACGTCGGCCGGGTATCAACTGCCTCAAAAGACCAGGGGTCCATGGCTGATACACAATAAATGCTGACTCCCTGCCATTTCCCTGCGAATGATAGACTGGAAGGCTGGTGCAGTCTTGCACATCTACAGATATGTGCGGCTCTGTGCCGCCGCCTCCTGTGCACCACACCACTGGGATGCTGGGCGAACGCGGTTCTGGGAGGTAGATTGAGAATGGTACCCGTGCCTTATGATGGGGCTCTCTGAGCAAGCACGCCAAGCCAGGCCACCCATCTGTAAGAGTCCTTTTGTAAAAGCACATTCCAGCTCCAGCAGGAGTGATCTCTTCTTCTCTTAAGATCTTTGAGATAGAAACACTGACAACGTCAATGTCTTCAGCAGCTAAGCCCAGGTTTAACCCCAAGCTACTCCTGTAAGTCGGTAGTGAGCTGCCCCATATTCCCTTTGTTCATCTACTATCGATCTAAACTAATCAGTTAATGAGCCCAGACAAGTCTTCTGCGGTGTTAAATAGCTCTCAGTACCTGCTGGCGATGCTTGACTTGCCTCACTGGCTGTGACCTGAAGTTCAGTACTTCTGCACAAAGAGATGTTCCCTGCAGGGTCTGGAAGACCAGCTGGAATCTGCACTGACATCAAATTCTGTTTGTTTATAGGAAAACCAAAACCGTCCCTTTAGATCAGTGGCTTTCAAAGAGCGGGCCCTGAGACACCAGCCTCAGCAGCATCTGGGAATGGGTCCCGCCCCACTCTAGACCCACTGAATCAGACGCTGCAGGCAAGGCCTTGCCAGCAGTTCCCGAAGCCCTCCCAGTCACACTCATGCAGGCAAAAGCTTGAAAACCAGCGCTTCAAACTGTATCTTCAGTTTACAGACTCGTTTTGTCTTCTGGCAGAGAGAAGAGAAAACGGAAAGGATGGAAAAGAGAAAGAGAGAGGAGGGGCAGGAGAGGAAATCAGAAAGATGGGCAAACGAGACCTGACCAATATGGACGGGACGTCCGTTTACCAAAGTCTGACCTTGAATAGCAGCGGGGGGCTCGTTTAAGACCTGAGACTATTATCCCAGAGCCTTAGGGACAGCGTGTGAGAGGAAGATAGTCATGCCCGAGCACAGTGAGTGGACAGGGCACAGAGAGAGACCACGATGCTGCTGTATTGCCAGCAGCGTGAGAGGACAGCGGGCTGTTTGCAGCATGAGTAAAGCCCCAGTGGCTCTCAGGGGGCTCACAGAGGATGCTTAGCAAAATGCTCTTTGATTTGATGGAGACTGAACCTTCACGGCCTAGACTGAGTTTCCCCAGCTCGTCTGGATCTGGAGAAAGTAGGTGGGTGCACTAGGCCTGGTCTGCGGGGGAAAGCAGGGCGTGGCCATCGGGCCTCTGCTCTACCCCCTCACTTTTGGAACTGAGTTCATGGCCTTCAAGTAGGTATTCAAATGATCACAGAACTGAAATGGACTGTAAGTGTGTAGCCACACTTGAGGTTGTTGGTGGTGGTTGTTCCAAGTGGGACTTACATATTTTCAGTCTCTATAACTAAGGAATTACATGTTATTTTACCTCGTCTTATTTGTAAAATAGGTACTCGTTAACCATTTGATCAACACATTTGCCTCACAGTCATAGTAAGCATTTTTTCTAACATCCTTCCCATATGTGATGTTATAGAAATGCCATTAGCTACTTTCATTTATACAATTAAAAGGATGTTCTCATCTTGAAATTTTGGGATATTCCCTGCCTTCCCTTAACTACCCCCTCCCGCTTCCTCTTTGAACATCAGTACAAAGGACCAACCTGCCAAACTCGATACAGGAAAGAAATTGGAAGTGGTATTTATTACATTTGCTGAAAGTCCTTGGTTTTTCAGTTTTTCTCCAAAGAGCATACATAGGTTTTGGGAATCAGGCCTGAGAGGATCCCAGATCCACCTACTATTAACTTTGTGACCTTGAGCAAGTTCTCTAACCCCTCTGAACCTAAATTTGCATCTGTATTCTATATAGACTTTATGTGGATTAAATAACATTTGCAAATGCATCTACAATCAATACACACCAAAGGTTAGCTTCCTTCTTTCACCAGCAAGTCGTGCAAGTACACTCAACACATATTGACCTCTGGCAAAGCAGGTCATTGCCCAGACCTNTGGCAGAGAGAAGAGAAAACGGAAAGGATGGAAAAGAGAAAGAGAGAGGAGGGGCAGGAGAGGAAATCAGAAAGATGGGCAAACGAGACCTGACCAATATGGACGGGACGTCCGTTTACCAAAGTCTGACCTTGAATAGCAGCGGGGGGCTCGTTTAAGACCTGAGACTATTATCCCAGAGCCTTAGGGACAGCGTGTGAGAGGAAGATAGTCATGCCCGAGCACAGTGAGTGGACAGGGCACAGAGAGAGACCACGATGCTGCTGTATTGCCAGCAGCGTGAGAGGACAGCGGGCTGTTTGCAGCATGAGTAAAGCCCCAGTGGCTCTCAGGGGGCTCACAGAGGATGCTTAGCAAAATGCTCTTTGATTTGATGGAGACTGAACCTTCACGGCCTAGACTGAGTTTCCCCAGCTCGTCTGGATCTGGAGAAAGTAGGTGGGTGCACTAGGCCTGGTCTGCGGGGGAAAGCAGGGCGTGGCCATCGGGCCTCTGCTCTACCCCCTCACTTTTGGAACTGAGTTCATGGCCTTCAAGTAGGTGTTCAAATGATCACAGAACTGAAATGGACTGTAAGTGTGTAGCCACACTTGAGGTTGTTGGTGGTGGTTGTTCCAAGTGGGACTTACATATTTTCAGTCTCTATAACTAAGGAATTACATGTTATTTTACCTTGTCTTATTTGTAAAATAGGTACTCGTTAACCATTTGATCAACACATTTGCCTCACAGTCATAGTAAGCATTTTTTCTAACATCCTTCCCATATGTGATGTTATATAAATGCCATTAGCTACTTTCATTTATACAATTAAAAGGATGTTCTCATCTTGAAATTTTGGGATATTCCCTGCCTTCCCTTAACTACCCCCTCCCGCTTCCTCTTTGAACATCAGTACAAAGGACCAACCTGCCAAACTCGATACAGGAAAGAAATTGGAAGTGGTATTTATTACATTTGCTGAAAGTCCTTGGTTTTTCAGTTTTTCTCCAAAGAGCATACATAGGTTTTGGGAATCAGGCCTGAGAGGATCCCAGATCCACCTACTATTAACTTTGTGACCTTGAGCAAGTTCTCTAACCCCTCTGAACCTAAATTTGCATCTTATTCTATATAGACTTTATGTGGATTAAATAACATTTGCAAATGCATCTACAATCAATACACACCAAAGGTTAGCTTCCTTCTTTCACCAGCAAGTCGTGCAAGTACACTCAACACATATTGACCTCTGGCAAAGCAGGTCATTGCCCAGACCTGAGTTTCAAGCTAGGACACAGAGAAGGATGCATGGGAGAAGTTTACGTTCCATGAGCCATGAGGCTCCTTCTCACCATCTGAAAGAATTGCTGGAGTCTGAGAAGTATTATTCTGTAATCTGGGATCAGCTGTGGCAAAGACACTCAATGGGGAAAGGTCCTTCCGGGCTCTTGCCAAAAACAGAGTACCGTTCTCTTCTGCATTTTGCATTCTGATGGCAGGTGGACAGGGAAGATAAGGAATGGGCTTAGCGTTTGAAAAGTGAGTAATCAGAGCTCATCAAAAGACACACCTTCCTTTGACAAGCACAGCTCTGACAATGGAACCCCCCCCCACACACACAGTTACCCACTGTTACCATAAAATTAGCAGTTCTCCAGCTCTTGAGCAAAACAGCAACAACCTCGTGGGTATTTGTGCGCAAGGAGAAATCACAGAGAGCAAGGAATTACTCCCGGGGACACTGTTCTGACCTCAGCATGGTTTTCTACCGCCTTTTGTAGTGTCTCCATGCAGACCAGACCCGCCTTAGCAGATGGAGTAATAGCTGGTTTTCCCCTATTAGTATCAGTAGGCTTTGTAAGTTCTTGAAACATCTTTATAAAGTCACCCTCAACAGTCCCTGTTGGGTCATCGTGCTTCCCAGCTAAGCAGGGGCTCGGGGGCCTTCAGGGCTGCCCTCCTCACCCCCAGCCTCCACGGCCTCCCAACCACGGCAGGGTTGCAGGAAGACACGGAACTGAGGAGGTATATGGGGGCACAGGCAGAAAGAAGGCTCTGGTAGGGTTTTAATTGCAACATGGAAGCAAAACTGCAGGTAGGCTTCCAGCATGACTCAGCTCTCTGTTGCATCAGTGTCTATTCATGTCTTTTGACCAAAAGCCAGCGAGTAAAATGTGGAATTAACCCGGAAGGCAGGGACCAGGGCTTCTGGGGACTTTTGCTGTTGAAACCAAGATGGAATCCATGTTTGACCTGCTAGGGATAAAATTAATTGGTAGTTTATAGGGCTCTGCTTTGGACCACTAAGTGGCAAGCCTAGAGATGGAGGAGATGACCAGCATTGGCCATCTCCCCTCACTGGCATTTTATCTTCTGAACACATCCTGTTCAGACCACAGGGCTTTCCACTTTCAGCTAGGCTTGGGAACCAGGAAGCTTCCAGGTCTCAAGAAGTCACTGCTTACAATGAATAATTCAGGCTTTGGCGAGGACATACAAGGAGATTGGAAACAGGATGTGTTTCTGGCATGCTCAGTCTTCTGGCTTATACTGGGTCAGAAACAGTCAAAGCAGTGGGTTGAATGGTGGACCCCTAAAAGCCATGTCCATGTCACACCCCTGGAATCTGTAAATGCCACCTTATTTAGCAAAGGAGGCTTTGCAGATGAAATGGAGGTAAGAATGTTATGATCTTAAGGGCATCATTCTGGATTATCCGAGTGGGCTCTGCGTCCAATATCAAGTGTCCTTATAAGAGAGGCACACAGCGGAGACACACAGAGAACAACAGGGGGTTGTGAACAGAGAGGTGAGATGAGGATGAGGCCAAGGAACTCCGAGGCTGCTGGCAGAACCTCTGGAGAGAGACTCCCAGAGCCTCCGGCGGGAGCCCAGCCTGAGGACTGTGGACGTCTGGCCTCCACAACGGGACGGGACCCACTTCTGTGGCTCTAAGCTGCCTGGTTTGGGGTGAATTTGTCACAGCAGTCACAGGAAACATACACACCACGTTGGGGATGGCGTTGCGGTCAGAACAGTTTGTAAGCCAAGAGATTCTCAAGGAGGCTTTTTGTGAAGAAGAAAAATCCTGCTTTTGGTTCCTTGTAGCAGTGCTACTGGTATGTTTTATTTTCTTCTATGAACTCTAATCTCTTGTTTTATTAATCTGCCCGAGGAAAGAAAGGGCCTGCTTCTGTTGTCCTTCCTTAAAGAAACTGACTGTCATGGGCAAGGGGCGTGCTTCCTAAGCCAACATTGAGAACCTTTCCATTCTTTTCCTTATGTTCCCGCCACTCCAGCGCCCACACCAAGGTGTCCGATCCGCACGTACCATGCCGATCAGTGTCCTGAAGCTGATTTTGCCACCTTCAGCCCTGTCAGCTGTCTCTCGGCGCCCAAGGCGAGAAGAGAATATAACCGAGGGAAGGGTGTACCTTCCTCCTCCTCCTATCTTACTTACCTCCACGGAAACTCTCTAAATCTTCTCTCAGCCTTAGCAGACCTTTGGTTTGCAGGAAGCACGGCAGGTCTGAGTGATCAGTATGCTCATTTGTGAGGTCCCCAAACGTCAGATTTTTCAGTTAGCCAACACACAAGATAAATATTTTAACTAGCATTTTTATTTCCCATCCAGGCCAAGGGACAAGTTAGAAAAGTTCTATTCTAAGTACATAGCTGAGGAAGGGTGGAAGGGCAAGTGGGTGCAGTGGTTTTGAAGGCAGCCTGTCAGTCATGGTGATTGAAACATAACCCCGTTGGCTTCCACAAGCATAATAAAATGCTTTGCGAAAGGCTGTCGAATTGNACTAGCATTTTTATTTCCCATCCAGGCCAAGGGACAAGTTAGAAAAGTTCTATTCTAAGTACATAGCTGAGGAAGGGTGGAAGGGCAAGTGGGTGCAGTGGTTTTGAAGGCAGCCTGTCAGTCATGGTGATTGAAACATAACCCCGTTGGCTTCCACAAGCATAATAAAATGCTTTGCGAAAGGTTGTCGAATTGTAGGATGTAATAAAGTTTGCTTAGCTGCATTTCCAAGGCCCAGGGCCCTGAAGCATGAGGCCCATTGCCTTATGCCTGGGGATATGTTCCTCTTCCTTCCGTGCCTGGAAATGACAGGACATAAANATGGAGATGCAGACATAGAGGACAGACCTGCAGACACAGTGCGGGAAGGAGAGGCTGGGACGAATGGAGAGAGAAGCGTGGAACCATACCTCACCCTGTGTAACACAGATCGCCAGTGGGAATGCTGCTCTGTGACTCCCTAGAGGGGTGGGATGGGGTGGGAAATGGCAGGGAGGTTTAAGAGCGAGGGCACATATATACCTGTGGCGGATTTATGTTGAAGTATGGCAGAAACCAGCACAATATTGTAAAGCAAATATCTTGCAATCAACAACAACAACAAAACAACTATACTCACGCACAAAACAAAGCCATGAGAAGCTAATATAAAAGTCCTCTGTAATAGTTCTCTGTTATAAAAGTAACCCTTGGCTTGTAGCAGGCCTGTGTAGAGGGCAGACAGGCGTGGATAGTCATTCCACTCATACTGAAAACAAGGTGAGCAAGTTTCTAAGGGCAGGCACCCTTGACCCCTGCTTCTCAGATTTTTTCTTAATAAACTTGGTCTGAGAAATTGGACCACAAGAGCCACTGGTGGCAATCTCTTAGAGCGTGTAGGTGAAGAAGAAGCTGGAGGAGAAGGGACAGGGATCAGAGAGCAGCTCTGATTAGTAACCGAGGTGATGCAATTGTCCTTCTGCCTNGAAAACAAGGTGAGCAAGTTTCTAAGGGCAGGCACCCCTGACCCCTGCTTCTCAGATTTTTTCTTAATAAACTTGGTCTGAGAAATTGGACCACAAGAGCCACTGGTGGCAATCTCTTAGAGCGTGTAGGTGAAGAAGAAGCTGGAGGAGAAGGGACAGGGATCAGAGAGCAGCTCTGATTAGTAACCGAGGTGATGCAATTGTCCTTCTGCCTGGAGGCAGGAAGGGGTTACTCCACCCAAGTGCAGGCGCTGGAAACCCAGTGATGTGGGGATGGACTCGAGAGAGCAGGGCAATTCCAGCACATTTTTCTCACTCAAAATTGTCCCTCTGCGGTTTAATAACAGCTTCCTACTACTAGAGGGTGTTAATTAACTTCCCTTTAAACAGGGTGCGGGGAGGTCTGTTTCTGGAAGGTGGTACAGAAAGCAGCCCGGGCGCCTCATGGCCAGCCCCCTCCGGAGGGGATGCGCAGGCCTCTCTCTGCCCTGCGGAGAGGCCAGGCCACCCCTGGGCTGAGTGGCCACAGGTCCAGCGTTGTCACTTTGCTCTCTGAAGGGATAAGTCAAACCCCAAGGACAGTGAATATGCAGGAAACGCGGTGCCAGTGCTTGAGGCTGTGTGACTGTGCAGCCCCGCAGGGCACCACTCTGATCCCATCCTGCCGGGCAAACGAGACTGCACCCAATTCCAGGCTGGGTGAACCGCCCCCCCCTCCACCCCAGGCAACTCTTGCCACTCCCTGGGCAGGTTCTCATGTCCCACTTGAAGGTAGTAAGGCTTTTCTCTCCCCTCTTTGGTCCACAGACATCACCTCCTTGTATCTGTGCCTTGAAATGGCTCTCCCTAAAAGGCTTTCTCATCCAGACAGAGTTTATGAAGAACCAGCTTCTTTATTTGTCTCTAAATCTGCAGCTTGATATTACCTTTCCCCAAGACTCAAGTCGAAATGAAAAAGGATTACTTTCTATTTACTTCCATCTTTCATGAAAGAAACTAATTTTGAGAAAGAAAGTCCCTACGATGTGAAACACATTCCCTCCCTTCAAACCCTCTGAGGGGCAGAGGCGAAGCTAGGAGGCCTGCGAGCTGTTTCATTTACTGTGTCTGGCAGGGGCTGCTTCTCGTGCTTTTGAGGGTCACCTTCCTTCAGCACTCTCCTCCGCTCTAGTTGTGCGCTCCTGTTAGAAGAGAATTTTCAAGCCGAGCATGGAGCAGGACACCTTGGGTAATGAATGGCTCTGAGGCTTTGCTGAGTGTGTTATTTAATTAGTGGCACTTGCGTCTGGAGTGTCTACGACTCCATAGTTGAATAAAAGGTGTATTTGCTGAGGGATTACAGACAAACACTCAAGAATTGTCACAGTGAGAATCTGTCGGGGTTCAGCACATTTAACAGACTAATGGGGTTATTATTATTTTTTTCCTTTCTATGCTTTAAAAGGTGCTGAGGTTGATAGACCTCTTCCTTTTGCCTTGTGTGTGAGCCCAGATTACAATCTAAAAAAAAAAAAAAAAATCCCTAGGCGAATGTATAAAAGTCTATAACCTGAAGCAGAACCTCTCACCAAAAACAGAGATGACATGTTTAATGTTGTACTGCTGAGAAACTGATGGTCACCTGTTACTCATAAAGAATTGAATTGCATGCAAGTTGTATATGGCATCCAAAGAGCAAGGGTTCCAAACGCTTGAAGAAGACACCACTGCAGGGTGCAGGGAATAGAGGCTGTTGCCCACTACCCTGCGTCTCCTGAGGGTCTAGTGCTGAGAGTAGAATGCAGATGGTGAGAGGGCAAAGATGATGCAGCCCAGACAGAGGCGCTGGCCACCCACAAAGGGGCATCTGTGTGTATGTTCAGACGGACTGTAAATACAAAGGGTCAAGTTGTAATCCTGTGTGCCCCCGGGCAGCTGATGTCTGATCTCCAGGCCACGGTCTCTTCCTTTATAAAACAATAGGTTGAATTATATGTTCTTTAAAGTCCCTTCCAGGCCAAAGATGCAGTCTCTGATTTTTCTCAGTAGAGAGACGGAAGCTTTCTGCGCCTCTGATAGAACTGATCGCTCACTTTGGGGATGTAAGGGCCATTTAGTCCAGGACAAGACCCCTGAGGGTGGGAGGGCATATGAAGGTACCCTACACGAGGGCTAGAAGGCTCAGCTCTACTCCAGAGCTCAGCGGGATGGTGCAGGGGACAAGGCCTCGGCCTGGGGCCTGTCTCCCCTGCTCTGTCCCTCCCACTGCAGACCTCGCCACCCTGGCAGACAGTGGGGACAGCGGCTCAGGAGGCTCAACCAGAGCGAGGTGAGGGGCCCCGAGGCTGCTCTTTCCTGGGTGGAAGGGAAACCCGTCCATCCAGGGTGTCAGCTGGCCAGCTGCTGTGCTCCGGGGTGTGCAGGCCTACGTGTGGAAAACTCCTTTCATCTTCCCATAAGTCCCGTGGGGTGGATATCAGAGCCCCAGTTTACAGCTGGAACGAGGCCACACAGTAAGTGGGACTGGACCCAGACCCGCCTAACTGCGGAGATCAGCCCCTTCTCAACACTGCAGTGTCCAACGTGGTGGCAGCCAGCAGGCACATGTGGGTGACGAGCCCTGACAGACGTGGCTCGTCCGAATGGAGGCTGGGGAGACAGTAAGGTATCTATCGGCCTTCAGGGACTGGCTCTAAACAAAGAACAAAAACCACTACGTTTTTTAATACTTACATAATTTTTATATTATGATTTTTTATATTATTAAGACAGTGAAATGATAATATTTGGACATATGGGGTAAATGTATTAACACTAATTTGTCCTTAATCTCGGAGAAGGAAATGGCAACCCCCTCCAGTATCCCTGCCTAGAGAATCCTGTGGATGGAGGAGCCTGATGGGCTGCTGTCCATAGGGCCGCACAGAGTCGGACACGACTGAAGCGACTTTGCAGGCACTGGAGAAGGAAACGGCAACCCACTCGAGTGTTCTTGCCTGGAGAATCCCAGGGACGGCGGAGCCTGGGGGGCTGCCGTCTGTGGGGTCGCACAGGGTCGGACACGACTGAAGCGACTTAGCAGCAGCAGCAGCAGCAGCAGTCCTTAATCCGGCTTCTGGAAAATGTCAAAGGACATGTGTAGCTCACATTCTCATCCTGTTGGTCAGCATGGCTCTGAGACAGTAGCCCAGGGCCCAGGCTCTGGAAACACGGGGAAGCTGGTCAGGGGGCAAGGGGAGCCCTGGGAATGTCTACAGAATTGATTTAGTGTTTAAGCACCTGAGCTCTGCACTCAAGTTAGGCCTCTGACTTATTAGATGCGTTTTATCAAATGACTTTGCCCATCTGGGCCTCAGTTCCATCATCTACAAAACAGGAAAACACCATCTATGTCACAGAATTGTTATAAGGACTAAAGATGATGTAGGTGAAGCACTTAGCATAGGACCTGGCCCAGAGAAAGGTCTAGACTCTACAGAACTATTGTCACTGATTCATTCACTCAGTGCTCCTGAGCACCCATGAGATGCCAGGGGCTGTTCTAAATGCCAGAGACAATGGCCCTGTCCTCAGACGCTTGCTCGCTCGTGGAAGACACAGACAGACAAATGAGTCTATAATATGAGGACAGGTGACGCTGAGTACTATGAAGAAAAATGTGGCAAGTTTAAGGAGGAAACGGGGCTCTACTTGAGATTGGGCACTTGGGCAAGGCCTTTCTGAGTGGGTGGACATTTGAGTTGAATATGGAATGGAAGAAGGAAAGAAAAGAATTCCAGGCATGGGGGCCAAAAAATGCCAGGGCCCTGAGCTTCTGTGATACAACCTCTTAAGAGCAAGGAAGCAGGAAAGCTGGAAGCAAGAGCATGGGGGAGAGTTGGGGGCAGGAGTCGGGATNGTGGACATTTGAGTTGAATATAGAATGGAAGAAGGAAAGAAAAGAATTCCAGGCATGGGGGCCAAAAAATGCCAGGGCCCTGAGCTTCTGTGATACAACCTCTTAAGAGCAAGGAAGCAGGAAAGCTGGAAGCAAGAGCATGGGGGAGAGTTGGGGGCAGGAGTCGGGATTTTATCCTAAGTCACTGGCTATGGCCTATACGGCCCACTGTGATTAGGCCTGGCTGGCTTTACAAAGTATGGGGAAGGGACATGATCTGATGGCCCATTGAAAGGATTGCAATCTTAACAGACTTACTATTTTAATGTGTTCATTATTTTTTAATGACCTTGGGTGAGTTTGAGGGTATGTTGTTGTAGTTTTAGTCACTAAGTCATGTCTGATTCTTTTGTGTCCCCATGGACCACCATCCACCAGGCTGCTCTGTCCATGGGATTTCCCAGGCAAGAATACTGGAGTGAGTTGCCATTTCCTTCTCCAGGGGATCTTCCTGGCTCAGGCTACATTGACAGGTGGGTTCTTTACTGCTGAGCCACCATGGGAACCCTGATTGAGGGTATAGATGTGCATTTCAAGAGTCACAGTCAACAGTTAAAATAAGATAGTCTATATGAAGAAGGTATATTTTTAACTGCAGTATCATGAAACCTCACCCATAATGAGAGGCGTTCTCAGGCTTTACTGAAAATAATTTTCTGTTAAACTCTTACACTACTTTTCATTTCCATTAAGTATCCTTCTTTTGAAAGATTAAATAAAAATTAACCACAAACAATATCTTAAAAAAAAAAACAAAAAACAACGAATTGCCCCAATAGATAACAGATCCTTAAAAAGAGAGTAATAAAGCAAACCCTTATAGGGGTGTCACAGATAAATGCTGAGGCACTTCACTGCATATATTCCTTGCTCAAATGGATAACTCTGGAATCTGCAGGAGCCACAGAGAGATAAGAGAGGGGGCAGAGTTCTGAGAGGAGCCCTGAGCGGCCCAGACTGGCATTCTGCCTGTTAGAACGCTCCCCTCTCCCATAGCTCTCCGTGACTCTGGCTTATCATTTCTAATTAAAAAAAAATGACTCTTGCAATATCATGGGCTTTCATTTCTCCAAAACAATACCACCCCATCAGCTTGCAGCTCAGAATGTCCACAGTTCTATACTATTTTTTTGGAGCCTCACTGGAATATGGTATGGGGCGCTAGCCGAGGAAAATTGCTAGGAACATCTAATTACATTCTAAGTCATTTTTTTGGCCTGTCTTAAAGGAATGAAAATGATCTGCCGGTTTTTATAGCCCTTCTTGACCTAAAGATATCTGCCGGCGGAAAGAGAATCCTCAACTGGGCTCTTTTGATGCTTTAATTATTACGTGATCTATCATCTTAGGCTCTGACTTGCACACTTGGAAAAATCTCTTAAAGATGCATTAAAATTGATTGGCTAATCCTAGACCATGGGGATGGCTCTTGGAGGGCATGTAATTGTCTGTGGGCACGGGAGGTGAGACAGGATTGACACCAGGTCAACTACATCACCATGGGGTAAGGGTGGGCAATGGATCTGGCCCCAGGTAGGGTTGACACTGCACTCCCGACTTGCTCAGAGTGCAGTCACACGTGCTCTCAGTTGCTGTCAGAATTCCTCTCCTCAGTTTATCTTCTGGCTCCCTTTCCTCTGGAGGCTTCTTCTGCATTGCTTTTCCAAATGAGGATCGAGATGACGGCCAGAAGCCTGAAGTCTAGTCCACGTCACCCGAGTCCACACGCCACATGGCGGAGAAGCGACCTTGGCTAACTGGTCAAGCACAGCACCTACAGCTGTGCTTTCTGGATGAGATCAGCAGTACCAAGCCCCATGTCTGCTACACCTGTCCTATTTTCCACTTGACCCTCTCAACAGTTTTCTAAATGTTTTGAAATCCAAGGGTTAATTACAGCCCCTTGGTGAAAACCCCCTATCTCTAAAGAAAACTCGAAACTGAAGGTCTTGAATGGAGCCCTTGGGAGTCCTCACTGATCCCAAGAATACAGCATGCTGTCCTTATGGTCCAGGGTTGAGTAACTGTGGTCCACTCTCTTCATCAAATGCAGTTGTATCTTCCAGGCAAATATTCAGTCCATAACTGTTGTTGCCAAGGGAACCAGGGCAGCACTGTCTCTTTGGCAGGGTGGCTGTGATAAGTGGATAAAGTGACCTACATAAAGCCCCCAGCACAGAAATCACCGAATACTGGTACTTTTCCTGAAGTTAGTGAGGAAGCAAGAGTACGCTACATGTTGCACCTCAGCTTCACCGTACAACTCTTGTGTTTAGTTAGCTTGAGTTTACGCACGGGAGGACATTTCTATACAGAGAACCACCAAGTTTAGTGTAAAGGTAAGTGTGGGCTCCAGAGTCAGACGGTCTGGGTGGCCCTAACTCTCCATGTATAAGCTGGGAGTCCTGGGAAAAGTCCCAGAGCAACCTTAAGCTTCAGTTTCTACATCTGAACACTGGGACCATACTAGAGGATGGCTGTGGGATTTCACTGAGATAAAACCTGTGAAGTGCTTTGTATAACTTGCCCATAACGAGATCGCCATAAGTGGTATCATCAAGGATCACGAAAAATAAGCATCAACTGTGCTGGTTTTTCCTGTTCGGCTCCTGAAACGATGATTTTCTAGGCCAGCGTGGTCCCTTCAAGTCTGGGAGGGTGGCCAAGAGGAGAATGGACTCAGATGCAGTAATGTAACTGAAGGTAGGGTCTGGCTGCTCGCTGCTCAAAAGCCAATAAAGAGGCCAGGTTGGTGGAAAGGAAACTTTGCTTTATTTTGGAGGCTGGCAACCTGGGGGCGGGCTCCTATCCAAAGGCCGACTCCTCGCCCCCCGCAGCCCCCAGTGACAACCAGTGGACAAGAGCTTTATAGACAGAGGGAGGGGGCTACATGCAGAAACAGCAGTTAGCTCTGGCAGTCATGTTGCCGTTGGTCATCGGTGGTCTGATCAGGGTCATCTCGATTGTCTTCAGTATAGTTAACCTTCAGTTCCAGGGTCGGTTTGTTTCCATTTCCTTGAGGCCAGTTCTTGGAACAGTGGCGGCTTATGCCATGGCTACAGTCTGGTCATCATGTAGTTACTTCTTCCCCCTGGTGGGGGTTTCAATATCTATAAGACAGCTCACAGAATTGTATCTATAGCGCTGGAAGAACTCAAGTCTCCTGACTTCGTTTACAGACTAAACTTGTTTTGACCTATTTGACTGTTTTGCTTTGTTTTGGCTTTTTCACATTTCTCTGATTAAACTTATTCTTTGGCTAAAGTTTTCTTCACAGACAAAAGGGAGGCAGAGGATATGGGGTTGAAGGGGGCGGGGTGGAGGATATAACCTGCTTTGCTTCAGGAGCAAAGTGTCCGTGAAGATTATATGCGACAACTGTTCTTTTCTGTTTAAACTTATTCTGTGATAACTGAATATCCAGCCAGCAGTTAGACCATACATTACAGGTTCAATTGCTTCCTGCCCTTTCTTTTCTCCTTAACTCAAACTTTTTNTAACCTGCTTTGCTTCAGGAGCAAAGTGTCCGTGAAGATTATATGCGACAACTGTTCTTTTCTGTTTAAACTTATTCTGTGATAACTGAATATCCAGCCAGCAGTTAGACCATACATTACAGGTTCAATCGCTTCCTGCCCTTTCTTTTCTCCTTAACTCAAACTTTTTCATGCATCTGATTCATATAGAGCCCTTTTTTATCGTTGAAATATGGGCTTCCCTGGTGACTCAGATGGTAAAGAATCCACCTGCAATGCAGGAGACTCGGGTCCAGTCCCTGAGTTGGGAAGCTCCCCTGGAGAAGGGAATGGCAATGCACTCCAGTATTCTTGTCTGGATAATCCCATGGACAGAGGAGCCTGGTGGGCTGTAGTCCACGGGGTCCCAAAGAGTCGGACACGACTGAACAACTAACAGTAACTGTGAAATATAACATATGCAGAAAAGTGTTTATACACACACACACACACACACACACACATACACACACACTATATATACATACATATATACATATATAGCTTATAGAATGAATATAAAGCAAACGTGTTTCACCACCACCGTGACAAGGAATAGAACACTGCCAGCCCTTCCACCCTCCCAGCCCACACTCCTCTTCTGAATCACAGGCTCCTTCTTGCCTCCCCACAAAGATAACCACTGGGCTGACTTTTATGGTGATGGAGTCTTTGCTTTCCTTTATAATGTTACTCCCTAAATGAATGTGTCTCTAAACACTGTAATTTAGCTTTGCCTGTTTGTGAGCTTGACTCGGACACAATCACGCAGTATGTGTTCTTCCGTGTTTCTGTGGTTCTGCATTCTTGCAGACACTTGATATTGTCAGTCATTCAAAATTTTGACTATTGTGGGTATACAGTGGTATTTCCTTGTGTTTCAACTATGTTTCCCTGATGACTAAAGATTATTGGCCAGTCCAAGACCAATCTTCTACAAAGTGCATATTCAAATGGTTTTGTAGTATCTACTGGGCTGTTGACTTTCTCTAAGTGCCTTACACATTTTTTTTTCTTTAAAAACACAGTCTTGTGGATACTGGCCTTTCATTGCTCATAATGTGGCGAATACCTTCTCCCACTGTGTATCTATCTTGCATTCCTCACTCTTACTCTCTCTCTTAATGGTGTTTTCGATAAACAAAAGTAATTTGAGCGTAGTCGTTTGTCCACCTTTTTTATAGTAATGCTTTTGTATCCTATTTAAAAAGTCTTTCCCTATAGCATGACCATGATAATAGTTTCCTATATTCCCTTCTAAAGTTGTACTTCAGACTTTGAATTATAATCCACCTGGAACTGACTTTTGCATATGGTGTGAGGTGGAATATAGTTTCATGCGTTTTCTACACGGATATCCAATTTTTCCAGAATAATTTATTGGAGAGGTTTTCCTTTCCCCATAGTTCTTGGATGGCATTTTCATCTTATATCAAGCATTTGTACATGCCTGGATCTGTTTCTGGGCTTTCTGTCTTGTGTCATCAGTCTGTCCATCCTTTTTCCAGCATCATCCCCTCTTAGCTTTTGTAGCCCTGTAACGAGTCAGTTTCTTTTAGAGTAAACCCTCCTGTGCTGCTGCTGCTTCTTTATTTAAATAATCTCAGGCTACATTTCCATAAGCATTTTAGAATTAACTGTTAAATTTTTACAAAAAAAAGAAAAAAAAAACCCATTACCACCAACAAAAATTACAGGAATTTTGATGTAACACTGAATTTATAGGTAAATCTGAGACTTGAGTCTTTATAAAATTGAGTCACTCTTCTCTCCATTTATTTAATTCCTCAGTAATGATTCGTAGTAACATTTTATGGTTTTCTACCTAGAAACTTGCATAAATTTTCTTATTTTTTAGTATTTGATTTCTGATGTTAATATAAGCCAGTTTTAATCCTTTTCGTATTCTGTGTGGCTGTTATGGATTGTGTCCTTCCAAAATTCACACGCTGAAGCTCTAACTCCCAATCTAATAGGACACATGGCCTTTAGGAAGTAATCGGGTGTAGATGAGGTAGAGGCCCCATGATGGGATTTGTGTACTTTTAAGAGAGTGAAATTGAAGTTCACTCTCTTCCTCACATGAGGACACAGTGAGCAGGTGGCCGGCTGCAGACCAGGAGGGCTCTTGCCAGAACCCAGATGTACTGGTACCCTTATCTTAGCCTTCCAGCCTCCAGCACTATGAGGAATAATTTTCTTTTATTTAAGCTACCCAGTCTGTGGCATTTTGTTATGGCAGGCTGAGCTACAACAGTAGCTGAGAAATTCAGAACGTAATAGTCAGAGGCCTTGCTAGGCTTTCTGGTTAATTTTAATCGTCTCTCAGTACATTCTTTGGAACGTTCTGCATGTATCGTTTTGTCTATGAGCAACAGCAGTTTTATTCTTTCCTTTTTAATCCTTCTAAGTTTTTACTCATGGCTCTTGCTTTACCGCACTAGCTGAGGCCTTGTGTAGTCTGTGAAATAGCAGGGCTAATGGCGAATATTCTTATCTCATTTGTAATCTCAGATGAATAGTGTTCAACATTTCATCCTTAACTATAAATCCCTTCCTAGATCAAGTTTTTCTAGAACGTTTATATTTATTAAGTTGGAGGTTGGCTTCTGTCTTGTCTTTTCCAGCATCTTCTGAGATGATCATGTTGTTGATTCTTTATTCGCCTGGTGAAAGGCCTGAGATCAGTCTGATGTGGACCATGCTGCGTTGGTCATAATGTCTCATCCTTTCACAGACTGCACACACACATGCGGTTTATCCATGTGCCTGTCTATCGACCCATAAGGTATCAGGACGGTGGCATCTGTGTTTCCACATGCGATCAGTCTAGATTTGCTTTCTGTTATGTTCTTGTCAGGTTCATGTGTAAGGCAACTCATACGACAAACTGAGAACTGGGAGAGGTTTGCTTTTTTTTTTTTTTCTCCTTTTCTCTGCCAGAATTTGTTCTAGCAGTCATAAGATTCTCACTGAAAATCTTACTCAGATTCTTCTCTCTTAATTGTGTGGTACAGTTATCTGGGCCCAACACTGTCTTTGTGAGATGGGTTTTAGTTCAGGTTTGAGTTCTTTCAGTTCAGTCGCTCAGTCGTGTCTGACTCTTTGCGACCCCATGGACTGCAGCGTGCCAGGCTTCCCTGTCCATCACCAACTCCCAGAGCTTGCTCAAACTTCTGTCCCTTGAGTCAGGGATGCCATCCAACCATCTCATCCTCTGTCATCCCCTTCTCCTGCTTTCAGTCTTTCCCAGCATCAGGGTCTTTTCTGACTATTGAGTTCTGTAATAGTTATCAAACTATTCATATTTTATTTTTCACTTTGTGTCACTTTGGGTAAAATAGAAATACGAATTTAAACCCAACTTTCAAATTTATTGGTCTAAGATTATTCATTATATGCTCGCTTTTTCCCCAATAAATGCATAAGACTCATAATCAAAAAGTAAATCACCCTCTAGACATGGGGAAAAGAGAACCCTCTTGCACTGGCAGTGAGAATGTAAACTGATGCAGCCGCTATGGGGAACACTATGGAGGTTCCTTAAAAAACTAAAAGTAGAAGTACCATATGACCCAGAAATCCCACCACTGGGCATATACTCTGAGGAAACGATGATTCAAAGAGATGCATGCACCACAAGGTACGTGGCAGCGCTGTTTACAGTGGCCAGGACATGAAAGCAACCTAAGCGTCCGTCAACAGCAGAAGGGCTGAAGAAGACGTGGTACATGTATACAACAGAGTACTGCTTGGCCACTAAAAGAATGAAATTGGGTCATTTGTAGTGACCAGAAAATCAGAGTAAAGCCAGTCAAAAGAACAGATATGTACATTAACACATACCTATGGAATATATTAAAAAGGGTACAGATGACTATTTGTAAGGCAAAAACAGAGACAGAAGTAGAGAGCGGACATATGGACACAGCAGGGGGAGGAGGGTGGGGGGCGGACTGGTAGAGTTGACATATACATGCTTCTGTGTGTAAAGCAGCTGCACTTGGAGCTCCGCTCGGCACTCCGTGACGACCCAGAGGCGTGGGATGGTGGGCTGGGACAGAGACTCAAGTGGGAGGGGAGACACTTCATTAGGTATACTTTCCAAGCAGCAATATGGAGTGGGTTGCCACGCCTGCCTGCAAGGGATCTTCCTGACCCAGAGATAAACCCCCGTCCCTTGCATCCCCTGCAGTGGCAGGCAGGCTCTTTACCACCAGTGCCACCCAGGAAGCTGTTGCCTTTCTCTAAGTATTGCTCCTTTGAAAGTAAGCTTTTTTTTTTTTCCCCTTCTTACTATTAAATCTAACAAACTACTCTTTGATTTTCTGCAGTTGTACCATGATGTGGCTAGATGTGCATTCTATACCCCCACTCTGGGCTTGGAGTGTTCTTGAATTTTTGGATTGGTGACTTGAAAAATTCTCAGCCACTATCCACTTAAGTATATCTTCCACTAGAATTCTATTTTGGAATTCTGCATATCTATTAGACTTTCTCAGTGGACTCTGTACTTTTGACCTCTCAAATTTTCCCCACTCTCCTTTCATGGTTCTTTAGGAATATTTTCATTTTGTTGTTGTCCAGTTGCTAAGTTGTGTCTGACTCTCTGTGATCCCATGGGCTGCAGCATGCCAGGCTTCTCTGTCCTTCACCACCTCCTGGAGCTTGCCCAAACTCGTGATCATTGAGTTGGTGATGCCATCCAACCATCTCATCCTCTGTCATCCCCTTCTCCTCCTACCCTCAATCTTTCCCAGCATCAGGGCCTTTTCCATCAAGTCAGCTTCTTCACATCAGGTGGCCAAATACTGGAGCTTCAGCACCTTCCAATGAGTATTCAGGGTTGATTTCCTTTAGGATTACATGGTTTGGTCTCCTTGCTGTTCAAGTGACTCTCAAGAGTCTTCTCCAACACCACAGTTAGAAGAAAGCATCAATTCTTTGATGCTTGGCCTTCTTTATAGTCCAACTGTCACATCCATACATGACTACTGGAAAAACCATAGTTTAGACTATATGGACCTTTGTTGGCAAAGTGATGTCTCTGCTTTTTAATATGCTGTTGGGGTTTGTCATAGCTTTTCTTCCAAGGAGCAAGCGTCTTAATTTCATGGCCACGGTCACCATTTGCAGTGATTTTAGAGTCCAAGAAAATGAAATCTGTCACTGTTTTTCCACTTTTTCCCCATCTATTTGAGATGAAATGATGGGACCAGATGCTGTATTTTCATGGCTCGTCTGTAAATTCACTAAATCTCTTTTGCCTGCCAAACTCAGGCTGCTAAATTCATTCACTGAGTTACTGTATTTTTCAGTTACAGAATTTCTATTTGGTTCTTTTTTCACATCATCTCTGTATTTTTAATAGATTCTAGCTTTCTGCAGAATTTTTTTTTGAGGGGGGCATAATCTAGTCCTTTT
>SJYA01002835.1:817279-830550 GCA_006410615.1 Neotragus moschatus | reverse complement strand
GCAAGGTGAACAGTAAGAGATGAAGGGAAAGCCCTTGGAAGTGGGGCTGTCTGGGTGCAAATCTGAGCTCCACCGCTTACTAGCCATTTACCTTGCAACAGTGCTTAGCATCACTGAGTCTTGTCATCACCCGCAAGGAGGGATAATAAGAGAACCTGTGTTGTCTATCAAGTCTCAGTAATGGTGGTGGTAATCATCCATTTTGGAGCTGAGCCCTGCCGTCCCTGCCTCCCTGCATGCTGTGAAGTGTGCGGTCGTGCAGAGTGAGCAGCACCAGGGTCTTCAGACTGGCTCTGCCCAACATTGACTTGCTGATGAGGGAATACTCAGGAAAGCCTGGAGAGGCCAAGGATATCTGGATTTCAGATACCGTGTGAAGTCTAGGCACGTCCATGTCTTGCAGGACAGCCCTATTTATTAACCAACTTCAGAAAGTTCCATGAACCCCTTAACACTGTAGAAACATTTGGTGCGTCGATGCATTTTGAAAAGGGAGGTGAGTGAGTATCAAAGAACTGGGTTAACCAACCCCACGATCAGGCTTCCTGAAAGGAACGTTTCCTTTCCCCTTTGTCTCTAAAGAGAACTATACCCAGTCTCTCTCTCATACTATATAGGAGGTGATGCCCTGGGCAAAATCTGTGTTGCTGTTCACTCACTCAGTCATGTCTGACTCTTTGCGACCCCGTGGACTGCAGCACACCAGGCCTCCCTGTCCATCACTATCTCCTGGAGCTTGCTCAGACTCATGTCCATTGAGTCCATGATGCCATCCAAACCATCTCACCCTCTGTCGCTCTGCTTTTTCCCAGTAGCGAACTGGACACCTCCCAAGCCAGGGGGCTTACCTTCTGGCATCATATCTTTCTGCTTTTTCATACTGTTCATGGGGTTCTCGAGGCAAGAATGTGGAAGTGGTTTGCCATTCCCTTCTCCAGGTGGTGAAATCTTAGGCTTACGTTTAGTCCCTCGCCTCTAAGTTACTCACCCTGTGCTCTCTAGCCTCCCCCCCGCCCCATTTCCACTTCCCACATCTGGCTGCTGGGAAAACTGAAGGTGATTTGTTTGGTCTGTAGCCAAACATCCTTAAAGAGAGATATTACTGCGAGTTCTTTCAGAAGCCCACAGGCTCTCTGGCAATAGTTTGTGTAACAAGTTAAGGGGAATATCTTTCTGAAAAGACTTACAAGGCAAGTTGATTCACCTGGAAGACAGGTGATGTTAGGCCCCAAGGCAAGACAGAAGTAAAAGCTGACAAAGCAAAGCATTCCAGAAACTCAGGTATGAAGTTTAAATTTCTCTTAAACAGTCTAGAAAACACACTGTAAGATGGAATCCTACAACTGAGCAAGCCTCAGGAAGAGCCTGCAGCATTCCTGCCTCGCCCTGGAAGTGCCTGTTACAAAAGAAAGACAGAAGGAGAAAAAAAACCCAGAACAAACTCAGCCTAGTCAGTGGTGACACCACTTCAAGAGGACACAGAGCTTGCAGAAGAGGAATAGAAAGACGTCTGTAGTCATGCCCATAGGCCTGTGTTCTTAGATAAACTAGCTTGGTCCTAAGGTGGGGAGAGAAGGGAAGAAACGGAGAAATGAGAAGGTGAACAGCGGTGGAAAAGATTAAAAATAAAATATCAATTCATATTGATGCATGGCAAAAACCATCACAATATTGCAAAGCATTTGCTGTACAGTGATTATCCTCCAATTAAAATAAATAAAATTTTTAAAAATCAGCTTCCGCTCCCACCATGCTATATCCCTTCAGGTGGGTGCAGAGCTGACAAGCCCCTGCCGTGGAGAAGGCACTATGGCTTTCTATAATGCCAAGGCCAGAGGCAGCAGCATGTGAGCAATCCCTGGGGGTGTGAGGAGGTGGGTGTTTGATACTGGGTCTCTAAGGGATTAGAATATTAAAAAGAGGGTGGCAGGGAAAAAGACCAGGAAATGCACATTTATTTTAGACTAACTAAAACAGACTTAAATCTCCAAATGAAAACCCAATACCACAACCAATGTTTTGTAGCTAAAAACCATGCTCATTAAGTGCTTGATACAGTTTTATATAATGCAATTGCTACCAATATTTGTTCACTAATTGCATTTTTAATTTTGTACCTGATCTGCTTCAGCTGCTTATAATATAAACACATTTACACAAGACCAGATGAAGCAGACAGTTCTAAAACAGAAAAACAATGTAGAGAAGAGCCTCTTTATTTGGGGTCCATAATCCCTGCAGAGATTTATTAACAGGGTTGTCAGATAAAAGACCCAGTTTAATTTGAATTTTAGATAATGAACAATTCTTTTACTCAAAGTAGGCCCCAATACTGTTTATTAATATTGCTACCTTTCAGAAGATGCTGAACTCCTTAACATTGCATACAAACGTGAAAAGGAGATTAGCTATTGCTTTCTATCAGTCTCAAATCTGTGATCTCTCAGTAGTTAAACATCATTAATGTGAAGAGGTAATTCTCTCTCCCTGTGGCCTGATCTTCCTGACAGCCAAAGCTGAAGGGAAACACAAAGATAATTTACCAAACAGCTGCCAGGTGAGGTGTGTGTGCGCTTAGTCTCTCAGTAATGTCCATCAGTCATGTCCAACTCTTTGAGACCCCATGGGCTGTAAGCCCGCGAGGCTCCTCTGTCCATGGGATTCTCCAGGCCAGAATACAGGCGTGGGTGGCCACGCCCTCCTCCAGGGCTCAAATCCAGGTCTCCCGCCTTGCAGGCGGATTCTTTACCTTGTGAGCCACCAGAGGAGACGCAGTGAANGAAGATCCTCTGGAGAAGGGCATGGCAACCCACTCCAGTATTCTTGCCTGGAGAATCCCACGGACAGAGGAGCCTGGTGGGCTACAGTCCATGTGGTCGCAAAGAGTCGGGCATGACTGAGGGACTAAGGCCAATTACTTGCCGAAATCTGAAAATGGGGAAGGGTTTCGTGTAAAAATCCACATTTCTAACTCCTGTAACACAATAACTAGATTAGGGTACGCTGGGGGCGGTTCACAGCCTTCTAATGATCCACTGAGGTTGGGAGTGGTGGTCACAGACTGGGGGGCATCCTGCTGTTTACCAACCCCCCCCCACTACCTAAAACTATGCTTGACCAGCATCACCCGTTCTTTTCACTTCCCAGCCCCTGAAGACACTGCGTTGGCCCCCTTCCCACGATCATTTCCCAAGCTCGACTGTGGTTAACCTACCTTCGCCTCTCTTACGGGAGCTCTGAGCAGTTCTGCTCACGGAACCAAAATGGCCCAGGCTAACTGATGATGATACTAGAAGGGCCACACGTACTGATTAAGAAATAAGAGTTGCTGCTGCTGTGTAGTCGCTAAGTTGTGTCTGACTCTCTTGCCACCCATGGACTGCAGCCCACCAGAGTCCTCTGTCCACTGGATTCTCCAGGCAAGAGTACTGGAGTGGGTTGCCATTTCCTACCTCAGAGGATCTTCCTAGATTCTTTACCAGTGAGTCACCTGGGAATTCTGAAGAAATAAGAGTATGTACATTAGAAGAGGATTCAAGCCTGCAAATGGTTTAAAAAAAAAAAAAACACTGAGGAAAAGACTTAAATAAGGAAGTATCAAAATACACTCGGTCTTAGTCAAAAGAACCCTTTTAAAATCCTCTTCATATACCTGTATTTATTAAAAAATATAGATTTTGTGTATGTCTCAGGTTTACCTAGTGAGCGAATAAAATTTCAGTTCTATCAGAGAGAGAGAGGGGGGATGCTGTCAGAATGTTCTTCATTAGAAGAGCTCAATTCTCCCTTAGTCTCTTATGCAGTTTAGTTTTATTAACTAAATTTGTTATTCCTGTCTGTAGCTGTAGACACTGTAAAATGCTGAGGGTATACATTTCTCCACAGGAGGCACAGTGCGGTATTTCGTGGTAAGTCATCTGAGGAGACTGGGGCCAGCTATTTAACAGCACAAGTGATGGCTCCTGTTTATGACGCGAAGGGCCGTTTCTTCCTCTTCATGTATCATTTCCTCGTGCGCCATTTCACTTCATTCTTACAATAGCCGATACACGAGGCAGGCGCTACCTCGCTCCTTCAGTTCAGTTCAGTCACTCAGTCGTGTCCGACTCTTTGCGACCCCATGGACTGCAGCATGCCAGGCTTCCCTGTCCATCACCAACTCCTGGAGCCTCAAACTTGTGTCCATTGAGTCGGTGATGCTGACTCCTTCTTACCAAGGAAGAAACTGAAGTCTGAGAAGTTCAGTCACTGATCAGAGATCACCCAGCTAGGAGTAGTAGTGCTGGGGGGCGGTGTTCCCCACAGTTTGTGCCTTTTTAAAATCTCTCCTGAGGAAGTGCAGCGCCACCAAAGAGCCAACAGTTCCACAGCTCCTGCCCCCCAGGTACCATGACCCAGAGGTTAGATCCTCCGACGAATCTTACCGACTCGGGGAAGTTGCACAATTAAAACAGCGGAGTTTGCAATCTAAGGCCCCAGTCACTTCCACCCTAACCCAGAGACCCCCCCACCCCAGCAACTTGCAGCAAATGGAGAAATGTCCCCATTGTTTCAGAGCCAACTTTGATACAGAAGGAAAAACAGTGAGGGGACCTAGATGCTGGTGGGGTAAGTCTGAGCCTAAATGAGGTTCATTAGCATANCCCCAACCCAGAGACCCCCCACCCCAGCAACTTGCAGCAAATGGAGAAATGTCCCCATTGTTTCAGAGCCAACTTTGATACAGAAGGAAAAACAGTGAGGGGACCTAGATGCTGGTGGGGTAAGTCTGAGCCTAAATGAGGTTCATTAGCATACACCCCAGCCACGAATGTTTATGAGGGTCATGGATCTTCTGCTCCATATCTGGCTGCCAGCACGCTGGTTTTACACTTTGCCACATAGATTTAATTTCCCTTAGTGGAAGAAAACCACATTAAGAAGTCATTTCCTTCCTTGCAGAGGCAGAGATGACGCAATGGCTACGGGCGAGTCAAACGGGATTGCTATTTTTCTCCTCAAGAACTAATTTTCATTTTGATACTAGCTTTAGGTCTGTTATAAATCCATCTTGTAACTGTTTCAGTGGGATGACAGAGAACAATGTAAAAGCCCAGAAAATATGGCCTCCCCACTTCTGCTACTGCCGTCGGAAGACGGAGGAATAAGCATTAAGTGGCCTCATCAAGGCAGATCGCACCAGAGGAATCCAAATAATTTAGAGCCGGCAAACGGTAATGCCTCCTTGGTTATCAGGCTACCGTCTGTTATTGTCATATGCCTCCCAGATGGCAGCATCATGCCAGTGCTTAGAAGTTGTTTATGAGAAATAGGAAATAAGTAAAACAAAAACTAACGGTATTTGCAAAGCTCTATGGTATATGGTTTTCAAAACCTAGGGGTTTCTAGTCCTAAAAGTCCCCAATGGAAGCATGTGGCTTTCTTCAGAACAGCCATGCTCAACCCTGGCTGCCCACAGGAATCACAGAGAGAACTTTAAAAACTACAGATGGTGGCTCTGCCCCAGGGATTCAGGGTTAATTGGTCCAGGGGGGCAGCCTGGCGGTGGGGACTGTTTTCAGACCTCTCAGGCAAGTCTCAGGTGCACTTGCAGTCAAGAAACAGTGTGTTTGGGAGAAGTTTGTGTGCACAGATAGAACCCATATATATTACAGAAAGAATATTATACATTGGCCATTAAGCCATTGCTTGGGAGTCAACAGTATGGCGGCTTTCCTTGGCAAACTCTGCTCTGGAACTGCCCTTTTTCTCTATCCAAGGATCGTCTGAGCCACAAGGCTCTTCTCCCNGATAGAACCCATATATATTACAGAAAGAATATTATACATTGGCCATTAAGCCATTGCTTGGGAGTCAACAGTATGGCGGCTTTCCTTGGCAAACTCTGCTCTGGAACTGCCCTTTTTCTCTATCCAAGGATCGTCTGAGCCACAAGGCTCTTCTCCCGGCAACATCAGGATGCTGGTCTGGTGTGGGAACTTTTGAATGCATGTAGAGTCTGTTGGAATAGGGAGCCTGGGAGAGGCCTGGTGCGCAAGCCTCATGTCCTGGAAGAGCTGCCTGGGTGACTTAGAAATGAACCGTGCTGTGGGTCAGAGTAAAGTTCTGTTTCCCCAAGCAGCCCAGCTGCCTGCTGGCTGGAAACCACTGTCTAGCTAACTAACAGATAAGCCCGAATCATGACTCTAAACAGCGCGTCATCCAAAGGCACTATTTGCCTCAAGTGACCTTCAATGGTGGAANTTAGAAATGAACCGTGCTGTGGGTCAGAGTAAAGTTCTGTTTCCCCAAGCAGCCCAGCTGCCTGCTGGCTGGAAACCACTGTCTAGCTAACTAACAGATAAGCCCGAATCATGACTCTAAACAGCGCGTCATCCAAAGGCACTATTTGCCTCAAGTGACCTTCAATGGTGGAAGAGGGGATGGCAACCCACTCAAGTATTCTTGACTGGAGAATCCCATGGACAGAGGAGCCCGGTGGGTTATAGTCCATGGGGTTGCAAAGAATCAGATATGACTGAGCACGCACGTACCCATCAGCTTTAATGGAGGGGTTTCACTTCAGAAGAACTTTGCAGATTATCTTAGACCGTCCATAGCGAAAGGCAGTAACTACTTATTCACCCACCAGTTACTTATGGTATCCTTGCAATGCCTGGGCCCAGCCCTCGCACAAATGCACCTACCCGGACTCCTCTGCTGCCCTCATGCACCACCCAGGTGGGGAAGGCAAACACCAAACAGCTCCTTACGGATGAGATGGGCATCACCACCTGAGAACAGCGCGGGAGGGGCTCGCCTGGCCTGAAAGCCTTCTGAGAAGTGACTTAGTTTCGCAAGGAAAGAAGCAGGCTGTTAGACTCCAGAGCGATGGTGGCGGCGGGNCCCAGGTGGGGAAGGCAAACACCAAACAGCTCCTTACGGATGAGATGGGCATCACCACCTGAGAACAGCGCGGGAGGGGCTCGCCTGGCCTGAAAGCCTTCTGAGAAGTGACTTAGTTTCGTAAGGAAAGAAGCAGGCTGTTAGATTCCAGAGCGATGGTGGCGGCGGGGAGTGGTGAGTACCCTAAGGAACATCCAGCAAGGGCTCTCCAAGAAGATGAGCTCAGGCCCAGACAGGAACAGTGAGAAGCACACACTCTCTAGCCCCTCTCTGCCTCAGCTTCCCGCTCCGTGAAAGCAGGGAAGAGGTCTTGGTGCTGATGCGCATGGCGCATAGTAAGGGGTGTGGGTGTTTGCGGCGGCTGCTGCTATCACTATAGTTGTTGTTGCCACAGGCTGGATACACTGTCCCCTGACAGTGACCAGTGATCAACCCACAGAGGCTGTCTCTATGCATACGAGTACCTTTACTATCTTCACGGCTTTTAAACCTTAACTGCTGTGTGAAAGGATTAGCAGTCATCATCAGAATTAACACTGAACCAACTCATCCAATGAGACACTCAGGTCTGAGGAGGAAATTCAGCCCCTTCAGTCGTGAGATACCGGCAATAACCCCTTCCTCTCAGACTGGTTGTAAGAAGCGAATGAAGTATTAATAGAGGCTCCTGACTGGTAAAGGTTAAGACCCTGGAGTGAAAGCATGTGGAGAAGGTCAAATGCAGTCACAATTACCCTGGGAAGACAGATGCCGGATTCAGCAAATAAAAGTGCAGGGCATCCAGATAATTTGGTTTTAGTATACCTCATGCGCTATTTGGGACATACTTATACTAAAAAATATTCAGAGTTTATCTGAAATTCAAATTTAACTGGAGATTGTGTATTTTATCTGGCGACTCAAGGTCTCATAGACCCCTTGGAAAGGTACACTTGGAATAGGAAATGCTTGGTTTTATTTCCGTTGTTCCCTAAACTGCCTAGCTGAGAATCCTGGAAAAGATAGAGAAGACTGTCTGAAGGAAGGTCAGATTCAAGGCTAGCATTTTATGCACTCTGGGGCTTATTATTATTTTTGCATGAAATGCAGAGGAAATTATCAGCACTGTTTAAATGGCAAAGTTCATCTGTTCTCAGATGCACGGTTGTTCACATTTTAACATCTCTGAAATCACAGCTTGTCCTGTTATCAGTGGTCTGACATAATTTCACTGGCAGTGTTTTTTTGTTTTTTTGTTTTTCTTATTAGTACATAGAATAACAGTTTGAATTAACTTCTTTCAAATACAGCGTCTGGGATTCAATGTCCTAGAGTTCCCCCTCTTGCCCCTCTGCAGCGGGGCCACAGCATCAAATGATGAACACAACACACTCTGCACCTAGGCTCCTGTAACACCTGTGCCTTCCCTTATCTTTATGCAACAGCAAGACTTGAAACTCTCTTCAGAAGCATGGTTCTTTGGAGGAAGGCTCATGCCAAAGTTACAAAGTTTGCAGAAACTTGAGCCAACATCTTTATTCACATTCTACAGAGGAGAGTCTGTGAGGGCTCTGCGAAGTGAATTCTATTTCTATACAACTTCAAAAGAGGTTCAAGAAAAAAAAATGTATCTGCAGTCATCCTGCTTTATCTGCCTGAAATGATTTCTGGAGAAGGTAGTGTTAACAGGATTTCTGATTGAAGTGCGGATACGTGTCACCTTTGACACTGGGCTGCTTCTGTCCTTTAAGTGTGTTCTCATGAGGCGTGAGGGGCAGTGATTAATGCCCTGATGTAATGCTCAAACTGCCTTGACTATTGACATCTTTATAGGTCCATGATGGAATACAGTAGGAGGAATGATTCACAATAATTTAAATGTTTTCTCAGAATTTAGAACTAATCTTCAGTAGAATGCAGACGTGTCTTCAGAGAGCAAACAATTTAAAACCACTCCTTACAGAAGCCAGTGGCTGAGTAAACTTGGGTGGTGTTCTAAAATTCATTAGTATCTTTCCTTGTTGTTAGTTTTATAAAACAATACAAAGAGCAGAGAAACCATTTCTCATGGTTGGTGGTTCTGTTTAGACAGGTGTTTATATAAACATTGCAAGGAAAATAATTTCAGTGAGAGGTAAATCTCAGTTTATTTTTTAGATCTGATTCTCTATTACTGCTTTCAGTTTAGACAACAAGCATTTCTTGACCACATGATATATTCCAGGCACTGAGACAAAAATCTTTGCCTGCTGGAGTCTTGTCACCCAACAGGGCAGAGAGATTCATACACACATCACTTAGTCCAAGTCAGTATGGTATAAACACTGGACCAGAAGTTCTCCCATAGTGCTCTCAGGATATATGAAGGAGAGAGTAATTCTTCCTGGGGTAGGGTCTAGAGTTGACTCTAAAAAAGCAGGATTTGCCCTGGCTTCAAAGATGGTGATGGGATTTTAAGGACAAAGTTGCTTTGCGGAATGGGAATAGCTTCAGAAAATGCAGGAGGCATTTTCCAGCTCTCTTGTAACTTGTGCCCATTGCCCGCTTCACCATCTACTTGTACTGCTCTTTACTTCCTGACGAATCCTGCCTTGGCATCCTAGCCATGCTCACCCATCTGTCAAAGCGGTTGAGAGACCATGCACTCAGTTGTCATTTTGTGAAGCCTTAGCATACCATTGTTAAAAGAGGGGACCCACAGCCCCATGGGCCAGAAGATGGCCTCCAGTCCCGCAGTTCAGAGCTGCACACAGGTTAGTACCCTATCAAGACAGATGTGTGTGTGCAGGCTAGGTTGCTTTAGTTGTGTCCAGCTCTGTGCGACCCCATGGACTGTAGCCCAGCAGGCTCCTCCGTCCATGGGACTTCCCAGGCAAGAATCCTGGAGTAGTTGCCATTCCCTTCTCCAGGGGATCTTCCTGACCCAGGGGTCCAACCCTGGTGTCCTGCAATGCAGGTGGATTGTTTACCATCTGTGCCACCAGGAAATTGATGAGAGGATATTAAAAGTGTAGGAGCAGAGAGGTAAAAGCACCAGAGCACCTTTTCATCGAGAATAGCCTGGCTGAGGCCAGGGAGAGGGAGACAAGCTAGTGCAGCAACCAGAGAAGGGGTGGCGGGAGCCGGGAGGAAGTGGGGAGGAGGGGGGGTGTGCAGAGTGCGCGCTCGGCCTCTCCCTGCGTATGGACATTGACATTTCCCCCTGTGGTTCCTTCCTCTGGGCACTCTGTGAGGCACACATTGATCCTGGCTCCTCTGCTTATGGCTGCCCGGAACTAGCATGAAAATCACTGTTTGTGCACATCTCCCTCTAAGTATACATTCTCCGAGGTCTCCAAGAAAGCTTCCCTCCCCATCCAGATGGGCGCCAGGTGACAGTGCAGATCTGGACGCTGTTTCCCTCTCTCTGTAGCCCTCAAACACATCCAGTCAGTGCGCAGACACTGAATAACCAGTGCTGGTTACTGAGCAGACTGTCACCGCTCTGGGCTTTCTCGGTGTCCAAATGAATCACCTCTTGCTTTCATTTGGGGCAAAAAAAAAAAAAAAAAAAAAATCGGTCTTGTGTCATCAAACTCTTACTGCCACTTGCACTTAGAACCCTGAGATTCTTCAAATATCTACTTGTGCAAAACTACGTTAATTCCATCCCTTTTTTCTCTTAGTGGGAGGGATCCTGTAACTGTGGACTACAGGCTAGATCTGCAACCACATTACCTCTGATTCCCTCTGTTCACTGCCGAGTTTCAGAGCCCAGGTCTCTGCTCTTTCTGGAGAGAAATTCTAGGAATCGATGGAGCATTCGTCATCTGATTAGTTGCCGGAGCTTTGACTTGAGTGTTATCGTGCTTGAGTAAAAGCAAAAGTTGCTTCAGTGCTGCCAATGGGGCCAAAATGCTGAAATAAGCTGTTACATTAATTAATGGCATCCTACTTTAAGGCGTATAGAGTGTTGACGTTTAAGAATGTGTAACCCCCCAAAGTATTTATGAACTAGAAAATCACAGCAGTGGAAAATAATTATGCCAAACCACTGTACTATAACAGAATCCAATTGCTTATCCAATTATACATTAAAGTATCACGTTGTCAAGCTGATTGCCAAAGCAGCAAATGAGACTGCCTGCATCACACTGGGGATGGGATACCATCAACCGGCTAAACTGTGAGTGGTCTTCACAGCACCCCTCACACCCGCTAAACCTGCACTAACCAAGGCAGGCAGTTCTGGTTTGGGAGAGTGCACACCCACCTACCGTCACACCANTGGCACACACACACACAAACACACAGATACACACAGATACACACACACACAGAGATACACACACGCACACAGATACACACACACAGATACAAACACACACAGATACACATGCACACAGATACACACGCACACAGATACACACACACAGATACACACACAGAGATACACACAGATACACACACACACAGATACACAGATACACACATGCACAGATACACACACACACACAGACACACACACACACAGATACACACACAAACACACAGACACACAACCTAATTTTAAAATATTAGTATCTTTGATGTTCCCATTAAAGCTGAAAATATTATTGTTGGGAGTTATAGCTTTATGTATTAAAAAAAACATAAAAATCTTTCAAGAGTCCTAATCTTTTAATTAATCTCACCTCAGTACTGCTCAAGGGTTTAAAGGAATTTATTTGGTTGGTTTTAAACGATAAAAGATCAAAATGCTTTAAAATAGCGTTTTATAATTTCAGGTTATCTATTTAAAGGTCCAGAAACACATATTTGAAAACAGCTTGATGCTAGAATCAGGGTTTGAAACACATTTTAAAGCTCTCCAGTCTGAATGCCCACGTGACACCTGTACCCCTTCAGCCACGTTGCGTCCCAGGGGCGAGCATGCCCTGGGCTGAATGTTCTGGGGATGGACAGCTTACTGCTCCTCTGACAGTCTGATCCCCATTGACCAGGTGTGCTAGAAGACCATTCTTTCTCAGCTTGAGTCTATCTCCCTCCCTGCAACTTCTACTCGTGAGTCCTAACTTCAGCTCTTAGAATCACACCACACAAGATCAAGTTACCGTACAGATATTATTTCTAAGTACTGACGACTTTCAGCTATACCTAAATCTGGCAATATGGTGGATGGGAGAGGATATAAGCCTTCGGGAGGGCTCCAGCATTACCNGACCATTCTTTCTCAGCTTGAGTCTATCTCCCTCCCTGCAACTTCTACTCGTGAGTCCTAACTTCAGCTCTTAGAATCACACCACACAAGATCAAGTTACCGTACAGATATTATTTCTAAGTACTGACGACTTTCAGCTATACCTAAATCTGGCAATATGGTGGATGGGAGAGGATATAAGCCTTCGGGAGGGCTCCAGCATTACCAGTGAGAGAACAGATCAGAGCAACATCTTTGGAAAACCGTTTGCCATTGTCTCCGAAAGTTGACATCCACGATTCCCCAAAATATGGCAATACTATGTACCTAGGTGTGTACTTGGGAGAAATTCTTGTCCACGTACATAAGAATCTTCCAAGTAGCTCTGATTAAAATAGTGAAAGCCTGGGCATGACCACTGCCATTCAGAAAGTCTGGGAATAAAATTCGATATACTCATATGATGGAATATTGCTCAGTGATCAAAATAACTGCTTGATAGAGACAACTAGCCCATAGAGACTAAGCTTCATAACATACTATTAAGGAACAAAGGTAATTCCCCAAAGATAAGATGCAGTGTGATACTTTTTATGAACTTAAAAGTATGTATATTTAGCTGTTCTTTAGGAATGCATAGTGATGCCTAAAATGACGTAAGAGGAAGTGAAGGGGTGGGGACCATACGATTCAGGGCGATGGGCGGATTAGTGCAGGAGAGCAAGTATGGGGTACAGACCTATCACGTGGCTAGACAAAGGATGTAGTAGATACTGACAATGGAATGTTGTTCAGTAATAAAAAAAAAAAAGAACAAAATAATGACAATTTGCAGCAATGTAGATGGACCTAGAGACTGTCATACTAAACGAAGAAAGACAAAGACAAATATGATGTTGCTTATATGTGGAATTTAAAAAATAGTACAAATTAACTTATTTACAAAATAGAGATACAGTCACAAATGTAGAAAAAAAAAAAACCTTACGGTTACCATTATATCGACTACTGTGAGCAGGAATTCCTTAGAAGAAATGGAGTAGCCATCATGGTCAACAAAAGAGTCCAAAATGCAGTACTTGGATGCAATCTCAAAAACGACAGAATGATCTCTGTTCATTTCCAAGGCAAACCATTCAATATCACGGTGATCTAAGCCTATGTCCCAACCAGTAATGCTGAAGAAGCTGAAGTTGAACAATTCTATGAAGACCTACAAGACCTTTCA
>SJYA01002835.1:777280-815259 GCA_006410615.1 Neotragus moschatus | reverse complement strand
AAATGAAGATCATGGCATCTGGTCCCATCACTTCATGGGAAACAGATGGGGAAACAGTGGAAATAGTGTCAAACTTTATTTTCTGGGCTCCAAAATCACTTCAGATGGTGATTGCAGCCATGAAATTAAAAGGCGCTTACTCCTTGGAAGGAAAGTTATGACCAATCTAGATAGCATATTGAAAAGCAGAGATATTATTTTGCCAACAAGGGTCCGTCTAGTAAAGGCTATGGTTTTTCCAGTGGTCATGTATGGATGTGAGAGTTGGATTGTGAAGAAAGCTGAGCACCAAAGAATTGATGCTTTTGAACTGTGGTATTGAAGATTCTTTAGAGTCCCTTGGAGTGCACGGCGATCCAACCAGTCCATTCTGAAGGAGATCAGTTCTGGGTGTTCACTGGAAGGACTGATGTTAAAGCTGAAACTCCAATACTTTGGTCACCTCATGTGAAGAGTTCACTCATTGGAAAAGACCCTGATGCTGGGAGGGATTGGGGGCAGGAGGAGAAGGGGACAACAGAGGATGAGATGGCTGGATGGCATCACCAACTCGATGGATGTGAGTCTGAGTAAACTCTAGGAGCTGGTGATGGACAGGGAGGCCTGGTGTGCTGCGATTCATGGGGTCGCAAAGTTGGACATGACTGAGCATCTGAACTGAATGGGAGAAAAGTTAGTGAAAGTTAAGTTGCTCAGTCATATCCGACTCTTTGCAACCCCATGGACTATAGCCCACCAAGCCCCTCCGTCCATGGGATTCTCCAGTCAAGAATATTGGAGTGGGTTGCCATTTCCTTCTCCAGGGATCTTCCCGACCCTGGGATTGAACCCAGGTCTCCTTCATTGCAGGCAGATGCTTTAAACTGAATGGGAGAGGGCAGGGATTAATTGGGAAACTGGAATTGATGTAAACACTATTATATATAGAATAGATAACTAATAAGAACCTAATGTATAGCATAGGGAATTCTTATTAAGCATTCTATAATGACCTATATGGGAACAGAATCTAAAAAAGAGTGGATATATGTGTAAGTGATTCACTTTGCTATACACCTGAAACTCACATAATGTTGTAAATCAAGAATACCCCAACTGAAAACAAAAGAATGCATGCCTCACATGCTGTGCTGCATTTTACTGCATCACAGGCCAGAAGCAACCAAGATGTCCACAGGCAGATGATGGATAAAGAAGATACAGAACACAGAGATGCAATGGCGTATGACTCAGCTATAAAATGAAGGAAATAATGCCTTTGCCAGCAATATGCATAGACCTGGCGATGATCATCGTAATTGCAGGAAGTCAGATAAAGACAAATAGCCTAGGATATCACTTAGGGATCGAATAGAAAAATCGGTACCAATGAACTCGTCTACAAATCAGAAACAGACTCACAGACTCAGAAAGGTAACTTCCGGACACCAAAGGGGAATGGTGCGGTGGAGGGCGGGATAAGTTAGGAGGTCAGGTTTACCATATTTCCCAGTAACACATGTATAAGAGATAGTCCACGAGGACCCACTGGATAGCACAGGGCGCTCGACTCAGCAGTCTGTAATAACCCAGGTGGGGAAGGAGTCTGACATGCATCTGTATCACCGAACCAGGTTGCTGAATACTCGAAACACACGCCCCTTGGTAAATCAACTCTAGTCAAGTGCAAGATAAAAAGTAAATTTAAAAATAAAAGGAAGGCCAACAATATTCCCCTCACACTTGGGTGACCTGGCTGCTTGCACATCCCTGGAGCCTGAGCAGCCTTGGGTGCTAACGTGTGCTGAGGGAGCTGGGGATGTGCCAGAAAAGGAGCCCCCTGACCCTTGGACCTGGACTGATTGGTCCCCTGTGGATGGGACCCAATCTCCAAATCCAGGCAGGCCCTCCTGGAGCTCACCCAAGCCTAGGGCACCCAAACAACTGTGGGCCTGCTGGGCAGGAAGAGCTTTGACACGACCTCTGGTCAAATCTCCTGGTGGTGGGGTTCCCACCGGCAGTCTCCTTCCAAAGAGTCTCCCCACCTAAGTACCACGGCACCCTCAGCAGGGCAGTTTAGGAAGGACTTGCGATTTCTCTGGGGTGCAGGGGAAGGGCAAGAAAGCATTAGATACAAGCCCTGGCACATTCCACTCTCTTCTACAACCCTGCAAGAGGACTTTGTCTGGGGCTCCAGTGCCTAAGGAACCCAAGTGGGGTATGAAAAGGGCTGCCGCCTTGTGGACATTTCCTATAACAACAACTTGAAAATGGGTGAAAGTCAAAGTGTTAGTAGCTCAGTGTGTCTGACTCTTTGCGATCCCATGGACCATGGACTGGTAGGCTCCTCTGTCCATGAAATTCTTCAGGCAAGAATACTGGAGTGGGTTGCCATGCCCTTTTCCAGGGGATCTTCCCGACCCAGGGATCGAACCCCAGTCTCTTGCATTGTAGGCTGATTCTTTACTGATAAGCCATGAGGTAATCTCCCGGTAATCAAAAAGCAATTCAAAAGAGGACTGACCTTCAAGAGGCCAATCTCAAGAGGTCAATTTAACTCACACTGTTGGTTTTTTTGTTTGTTTGTTTCTTTTTGTTCCTGGAGACACATGAAAAGATGTTTCACATCGATAAATATCAGATAACTGCAAATCAAAACTACAAAGACATATCAACACACACTGGTCAGTATGGCCATTCTCAAAAAGACTACAGACAGTAAAAGCGGAAGAGGGTGTGGAAAAGAGGGAGCCCTCCTTCTCTCTTTTGGGGAATGTAAATTGGTCACAGTCACGACAGACAATGGTATGGAGGTTCCTTAAATAACTGAAACTAGAGTGACCACATGATCCAGGCTTCTCACGCCTGGACCTCTACAGGTTGGGGGGGAACCTTACAATGCACACCCATATGCACCCTGGCATTCCCTGCAGCACTAATTACATTAGCAAAAAAGAAAAAAAAGGGAGTACTCCAAGTGTCCACAGAAGACAGATGGATCAGGAAGCTGTGGTGTGTCTATGCAACGGAATATGACTCCACCATAAAACAGAATGAACTAATGCCGTTGTCAGTGACATTGATGGCCCTGGAGATGTTCGTACTAAATGAAGGAAGTCAGATAGAGGAGGGCAAAAGACCTAGGGTATCACTTATGGGTCAAATAGAAAAGTCGGTGCAAATGAACTCATCTATAAAGCAGAAAAACACTCACAGACTAAGAAGAGAAATTTCTGGTTAGAAAGGTTCAAGGTGGGGTGGAGGGAGAGATAAACCAGGAGGTAGGGATTAATATGCAACTGTAATATATGTAAAATCCACAAGGACCTACTCTATAGCACAGGGAACTGTACTCAGTACTCTGGAATGGCCTATATGGGAAAAGAACTTAAGAAGAGTAGATATATGTATAACTGATCCACTTTGCTGTCCAGCAGAAACTAACACAGAAGTGTAAATCAACTACAATAAACTCTTTTTAAAACAAGAGAGAAAAAAATTCGAGCTTTTGTTTCGGGTGATGGGTGTGAAGATACTTCTCAGCCTTCAGGCACAACTACTCAAGTAACTATGGGGAAGCAGGTCATGAATGAAAACAAAGAGGACCATCCTTGGCCAACACTGAGTACAGCTCTGGATGGCAGCAATTCCCCTCACTATGGAAATCCAGCTTCCACTCTGAGAGGCTCTGTTAAGAATTACCACATAACAGCATTTGCCATGTAAAGCACTGCAGTTATTAACTGGATTCCAGATGTCTGAAATGGATGTCTCCCTTCACTGAGTGCCCTCCTCAGGATCTAGTTTGGGTGTAACACCTCACACAGGATGCTGTTCTTAATTAACACGGCTCTGCCTTAAGAGCTTTATGTCTGCGAGAGTCATCCAAACACTCTCTTCGTCATAAATTTGCTCTGATGTTCTATTTCTGAAGCAAAAGTAATACTTGCCTGGATTTTAATAAACATGCCTGCAGTAGTGATATAAATTGCACATGCTTTCTACATTTCATAAACTCTCTTTGTCCCTTTATGCTGATTGCCACGCCTGCATCGTATTTTCAAAGGTCTGTAGCCGCTGTCTCCACTTCTGCCGCCCACCACTGGGGGCAACACACCGTATGCTGATGGCTGTTTAGGTAGGAAGCGTAGACATGATGCTGGAAAAGCTGTTAAAATATCCGAGCTGTTTTGCTCCTCTCTGTCTTTACTTTTTGATTTTGACTCCAAGTCATTGACGCTAGACTGAAGCAGAGTAAGTTATCTGTCCAAGATCTGCAAGTGTTCCTAACTGGTTCTCAGACGCCAAAATTAAACACTTTTTACACGAAGCAAACTGTTTTTGTACCCAAGAGGCAAAACAACGTGCTGATGGCCTAGTTCTTTCGCTCCGCAAACCTTAGCCTTGTGGGGAGAGGCACCTCATCCAGCTATAAAAGGAGGCAAATTCTGGACTTGATTCTTCCGCCAAAATGCAGTGGAATCACGGGGAACAAACACTGCCCTAGGGCGGAGGAACCCTGCCCATGGCTGGGCAGAGATGCTCTTGGTCCAGTACTGGGGACACTTCTGTTCTGGAGACGTGGAAACATCAAACGATGGGAGCCCACAATAAAGATGGAGTAACTGTGTTGTTCTGCTAGTTTTGTTCCCGTTGATGGAACGCTGTTAAGTGCTTGCTGAGTATACAGAGAGGATATCTCATTAAACCCTCTTAAGAGCACCAACCACATGGTGCTGCCAACCCCCTTTGCAGATGAGGGGACTGGGCTCAGAGACATGCTCCTACAGCCCACGGGTGGTGGGACCGGGCCACTCCTTCAGCCAGCATTCCCTGTCTCATAAAACGGGGCTGAGCATCTGCTGAGCAGTAGGGCTGGGCGAAGGTGTTGCCATCAAAGTACTTTCACCCGTGGAACCTCCTTGGATGAGCTTTGGGGTAGGGAGAGGCACAGTGCTATTATTTCCATTTTACAGAGAGGGAAACAAACGCCCAGAGAGATGAAGTGAATTGCTAGGTCTTCTGCAGTCTTGGACTGAAAGCCAATGTGTTTCTCTACTGAAAAGGACCTTCACTTAAAAAAATAACCGGGTGGCCTGCCTATAATTTCTGAACTGCAACACCACAGCTGAAGTGTGTATTGGGGTCTCTTATGAGGAAACGGAAGGTGAACTCTAGGCCATGGGGCAGGGCTGTTTCAGCTTTCAACCCTCACCATCTATGCTCTGGCCTGAGATACTGGTCCTTGGCACAGCTTTCTTGGCACAGTAGGCCCCCATTTACTATTTCTCCCTCCTCTCTCAGCCCTTTGCACTCTTTCCACCCTATCTGAGTAGCAGTGGCTCTTTAAACAACCTGTCTCCTCTTTCACCACCAGCCATTTGCATGTACTATTCTGTCTGCATAGAATACATTTCCCCTCTTCCACCAAGGCTAGAGTAGGTGACTCCCCAGTATGGTTCTCTTTGAAGACACTTATTCAAAGTATCTTCCCGACCAAAATTAAAGGCAAAACCATGCCCATGAGCACGTTGATTCTTCCCTTAATCTTCAAAGCATTACTGCCACGTAGGTCAACCTAATATCTTAGCCAATGACCTTACCAAACCAGAGCTAGACACACAGACATTCACTAAATACTTCTTGCCCAAATGAACCAACTATATAACAGGTATTTAGAGGGTCACACAGCTCTAACCATCCTCAGTCCTCAGAGAGAGGTTCGATTCTGTCCTCTTAAGCCAAATGTTGTAGGACTAGTGCAGGAACAGAGGTGCGCCCTGCAAAAGAGGATTGAGAACAAGATTTCTCTGTAGCCCTGAGCAACCTGAGATGTATCTTTCTTTGCCTGATGGCATTTCTATGGTATATAGACATAGGAAGAATCTGAGTAAAGAGCCAACGTTGGGTGTCCCTAGTCTTTGCCTCAATAGACCCCCAATGGCATCTCCCCTCTTTCAAGAACTGGAGAGAAAATGTAGACGGGCTAATGAAAGGTATGCTCGTGCCACTAAGGGGCCAGGGCCCCACCCTTATTTGTGATCCACAAGAAACAGTCATTTCATGGTTTCAGAATCTGGAGAAAAACCAAGGCAGCTGACTTCAGCTGTCTCGTGGCTAATGACACTTTGAAGGAGAAGCTTGAGAGAAAATAAACAATAGGGCGGCCCCAGGCTGTGGTGGGGAGTATGCTTCCATGGGCCACGGACAGCCAAGGCCCAATCATCCTGCTGAGCTGACCCTGTCCTGACACCCTCTCATCTTGTGTTGGGTGGAGTGGCATTGGCAGACCATCCTGCAAAGACCTGGCATGATGCCCACCTGTTTCTACAACCTTCCTTCTCCTTGTGGGCACTGTCCTGTGTGGATTCCTATTTGTACATGTGCACAGGCTGTGTCCACAGGAGTTTCCTTTGCCTTTGCTCACAGCATATTGTAGCTTTAATCAGTATATATAATTACTTACCACAAGCTGCCAGGCCAGATTTTCGGAGCATTAGTCTAATTAACTTAAGCTTGATAATTATGTTTCGGATACCATAGCAGTACACACAGAATTTACAGATTACACCACCAGTTTATTTGATTCCAGTAACATGTCTTCTCAGGCAGTGGGTTAGTTTTGATTTTTTTTTTTTAATGACCATCTGATGATTACTTAGGTTTCAAAGTTTGCCCTCAAAAAAAATCATTCGGCAATTTAAGATAACTTATCAAATAATTAACACAGACTGCAGTGAAATGATAACTTCTGTGCATTTTTACACACACACTTTTTTTAAACTAATATCAGCACAAGCTGATGAAACACTAAAATACAAAGAATCCTGATGGTCAGACCTTCCATGTTTGGACTGGTCTGTGTTTTGCCTTTTCCATTTATACTTGCTTTTGGGTTGATGAAAAGTAAGAGGGGAAAAAAAGAAAAAGAAACAGAAAAGCTTCCAGACTTACTCAGATGATAAAGAATCCACCCCCAATGCAAAACACCTGGGTTTGATCCCTGGGTTGGGAAGATTCCTTGGAGAAGAGAATGGCAACCCACACCAGTATTCTTGCCTGGAGAATCCCATGGACAGAGGAGTCTGGTGGGCTACAGTCCACGGGGTCATGAAGAGTTGGACATGACTGAGCAACTTTCACTTTTCTCACTTTTTTGGGTTGATGAAAAATAGGAAGAAAAAAACCAAAAACACAAAAGAGACGGAAAATCTGCAAGACTTGCAGGCAAGAAAGATCAGCTTCTGGCTGAATTATGGGATGATAAATTCCTGGGCTCAAAATTCACTGTGGACAGGGACTACAACCACAAAATTAAAAGACGCTTGCTCCCTGGAAGGAAAGCTATGACCAACCTAGACAGCACACTGAAAAGCAGAGTCATTACTTTGCCGACAAAGGTCTATATAGTCAAAGCTATGCTTTTTCCAGTAGTCAGGTACTGATGTGAGAGTTGGACCGTAAAGAAGACTAAGCACTCATGCTTTTAAGCACATTGATGCTTTTGAACTGTGGTGTTGGAGAGGGCTCTTGAGAGTCTCATGGACAGCAAAGAGATCAAGCCAGTTAATCCTAAAGGAAATCAACCCTGAATATTCACTGGAAGGACTGACGCTGAAGCTGAAGCTCCAATCCTTTGGCCACCGAAAGAGCGAAGAGTAGACTTATTGGAGAAGACCCTGTTCTGGGAAAGATTGAAGGGCGCAGGAGAAGTGTGCGACAGAGGATGAGATGGTGGGATGGCGTCACTGACCCAATGGACATGAGTTTGAGCAAACCCCAGGAGACAGGGAAGGACAGGGAAGCCTGGCGTGCTGCAGTCCATGGGGTCACAAAGGGCTGGACGTGACTGAGTGGCTGTGAACCACAACAGCTCTGCCACCAAAATGGACACACCTGAAGGCTCCCTAGCCAGCGGCCCCTCTGCCCGTGATGGTGGCGCACACACTGTCCCTTCTTGCCCACGTTCCTCATCCAGCTTGTGTCTGAGGTCTCCCCACTGCAAAGTTTTCAGTGCATCCACAGCCCCAATGTATGCTGGATGGAATGCCAAGTGAAAGGCCCCTCTTGGCTCCCAGGCCGTCAAATGGGGCTGGCTGTGGACAGAGCCGTGACAACACGCGCCTTGGCTGCCTTCACAGAGGTCAGGAGCCTGAGAATAATCCACGCCCACAGAAAGTGTGGGAAGTGCTGTGAGGAGGGCAGCATGGGCAACTCTGGGGCGCGGAATCACAGAATCAGGGAGCGTAATCGAGCCTGTGTGGGAGGGGCCCACAAGCTGTGTATCTCTGCATTATAACAAAACCCACCCCTGAGATACCAGACTGAGCGCAGTGCTGAGTGTCTGCAGTTTGACGTCCCTCCTCAGGACACTTTGAATTCAGCTTTGAGCACTTTCTCCCCGTCCTTCTCTTAGTCAGCTCCTCCTGATCCTCTGGGTTTCACCTTGAATGTAACCCATTTTAAAGAGCCTTCCTCTCACCCCTAACTGGCTGCCCGCCTCCAGTCTATCATGGTATGTCTCCAGCAGAGGGTGGCTCTCGGCAGCCTTGGACTCCCGTGTGGACCACAGCCCAGCACTGTCTGGGGTAGAAACGCACTGTCTGTGACTCCAGCCCGGGTGAGCGTTAAGTCCTGTAAAGTTGCCTTGCCCAGCAGCGGCAGACACCAGCCCCACTTGAAACATGGCTAGTGGGGGCTGAGACGTGCTGCAAGTGTAAAATACACACCAGATCTAGAATGTGAAATAGCACAGGAATCATTTTCATATTGATCATTATTGAAATGATCATATATTGGGTATTCTGTGTTTAATAAAACTCTTGGCAAAATTAATTCTATATATTCTTTTTCCTTTGTCGTTGCCACTAAGTCGTGGCTGACTCTTTGTGACCCCGTGGACTATGGCCCACCAGGCTCTGTTCTTTTTCAAAACATGGCTACTAGAGAGTTTAAAATTGCATATGTGGCTCACCTTGTATCGACAATGGACAAGGCTGCTTGAAAATGTGAGAAAGGCTGGTTTAGGATAATGGTCAAAAGCCAATGTTCTTGGCACATGACAGCCTGAGGGTCCAAAGTGGCTCAGGGCCAGTTGTGCTAAACAAACTTTCATCAGAACAGAGTCACACTCACTCCTCACATGTCTGTGACTGTGCTCCAAGAGCACAATTAAGCACGATAGAAACTGAATGGCCCGCATAGCCTAAGCTATTGCCCAGCTGGCCCTTCACAGAAGAGCTTGCTGACCCCTAATCAAAGCATGGGTTCCAGAGGTGGATGCCTGGCCCCAACTCCTGTCTCCCCTGGTACATGAGGGTGGGCAAGAGACTTCCTGTCTGTTTCTCAACTTCTGTATCTGACAATAGGGATAAGAGTAGCTATGTGACCAAGGTATTATAAAGATTAAGTCAATTTCTCAATTGTGCCTTGACTTTAGTAGGTTCTCAGTAAACATTAGCCCCCAAGGATTCCCCAGGGCTCAATGGTAAAGAATCCGCCCACAATGCGGGAGATAACGGTTTGATCCCTGGGTCGGGAAGATCCCCTGGAGAAGGAAACGGCAACCCACTCTAGTGCTCTTGCCCGGGAAATCCCATGGGCAGAGGAGCCTGGCGGGCTACCGTCCACAGGGTAGCAAAGAGTCGGACACGATGGAAGCGACTAAGCATGGCCCTTTTGCTAGCAATCTTCACAAATCATGAGTAGACAGTTTAGCCCTGTTCCCTTTTTCCTTATGTGTTGCCCTACCAAAGTACAAACCCCAAGAGAGCAGGGACATTATCCATGTTGTTCCAGCTATTTACATGAGCACACAGTAGAAATTAAAAAAAAAATATTTGCTGAGTGAAGGGATGACGCACAGAACCAGTAAGCAGCCAGGACTTGAGCCTGGTTCTTTCTGTTTCCCCAAACCCGCAGCCTCTCCCGCTATTTACCACGAGTGATCTCCGGCCAGCAGCGGCATCAGGGAGTGCGTTAGAAATGCAGAATCTTGGGTAGCACCCAGGCCCACAGACTCTGTACTTTAACAAGACCTCCAAGAGACTCAAGGGCACGTTTAAGTTGGGGAAGTACTGCTCTGGGCTATAATTCCCAGTTAAGACTCTGCTTATTCACTCAACAAGTAATTAATGTAACATCAGTCTTTCCCCTGAGCACTCTGTTCGACCTCCTAATACAAGAGCCAGTGTTTTCTCTTCTCCCCAATAAGGGCCTGGGGGTGTTGCGGTTCTGCAGTCCACAGTACTGTGCTGTGTCTGAAAGGGCCTTTCTCCTGCTAGGTCCAAACTGCTGCAATGCAGCAACGACTTCTCTGCCCGGAAACCTGCTTCACATTCAATGCCAGCTTCTGGAAGCCCGGCCACAGGCCTGGAGGACGCAGGAGGTCAAAAATCCACTCCTAAATCGTTTTCCTCTGGGCGCCTGCCTCTGTGAATGGGTTCTCCTCTGTGTTTTACACAACAGTGGCTCTGCACCACCAAAACCACACACCCATTCCTCCATGGAATAGCTCAGGCGCCGTCCTTTCTGATTCTACAGATGAAAGCAAGCCATCTACTCATCCTATAAACCAACTAAAATTCTCTCCCCACGGACTCTTGCCTTACTCGCTGCCCGGCTCCAAGGTCCTGTGTTCTTTGCCTAACTATTTCCTTAGAGATGCCCATTCCACGGTACATCAGAGGACCAGGGCGCTTCAGGTTAGCACAGCATCTTCCACTGCATTCCCGTTTGTCACGGCAAGAAGTTTCCAATCATGGTCATCAGTCGGACACTTTAAATTAGAAAAAGACTGATTAGCATAATTCCTAAAAGTCTGAACTCTCAACTCACAGATGGCCTCTGAGAGGATTGATGGCGCATAAAGGAGATTAAGGTAAATCTAATTAGTTGGGGGTGTTCCTGTTTCTGGAGTCAAGTGGTGAGTGATGGAGAAGAAGTGATGGATGGACAGATGGATCTAATGAAGCCCTATTAAAGTCTTTCTGATTCTCTCTTGNGCCTCTGAGAGGATTGATGGCGCATAAAGGAGATTAAGGTAAATCTAATTAGTTGGGGGTGTTCCTGTTTCTGGAGTCAAGTGGTGAGTGATGGAGAAGAAGTGATGGATGGACAGATGGATCTAATGAAGCCCTATTAAAGTCTTTCTGATTCTCTCTTGCAGTGATGGAGCATATTATCCCATTAATGGTCCTCTGAGCTAACACAAAGTTTGGCGCAGAGACCTCGAAAATGAATCTGAATTGCCTGTCCACCTCTTTACACGTGTCCATAGGATTTAAATGAGCCTGAAAACTCCGTGTGCCTTTTGTGGAGGCCTCTCTACAGCAGGAGCCGCAAGCCCCAGGAGGGACCACCTTCCTCCTGGCTAGCCTCTGAAGGCACTCAAGCAGGGGCCCCCCAGCTCTTCTGTTCCCACTGCTCTACAGCTTGACTTTCCCAGATCAGTGATCCCCACCCTTTTTGGCACCAGGGACCAGTTTTGTGGAAGACAATTTTTCCAAAGACCAGGGGGGTGGAAGATGGTTCTGAGATTATTCAAGAGCACCTGCATTTGTCATGCACTTTATTTCTAATCTAGTGCCACCACGGATCCAACAGGAGGTACTGGCGCCTGGCCTGGAGGTTGGGGACTGCTGTCCTAGGAAATGCGTTGCGCTGTGTATTCATTCTGATGTGATGAGGTGTGGATCACTGTTGTTCTTTTCCTGGGCGGGCGTGATGGCTACATGTTATCACTACCGCATGCTGATCAGGAATGTCAGGGCAGGTTCTGAGGAAGAAGAGTGGCAAGACAGTGCCCTTCTCTTGAGGATCCCATGGCTCAGTCACAAACACGTGAGATAAGCAACAGGGCAGGACGTTTCACAGCTGGTGCGAGACCATAGCCAGATTGGCTCCAAGGCTCAAAAGACGGAGTGGAAACAGTGGTGGTCCATCGCAGGGCGGGGGGAGCATGGAAAGAGGTGGGCTCCCCCGTTTCTCCCTGAGATGACTGCCTAAATGTCTCCGTTCTTCTATAGTAAGTAGCAGAATCCATAGACACACGCAGGCATCCTGCCTCCAGAACTCAGATCATCAAGCCCTAAAACTCCTGTTTTTTGGTCCCCACTCTCCCATCACACATGGAATAAAATCTACACTCCTCTCTGACCTCACCGTGCTTCATCTTCTTCCACTCTCGCTGCTTTCTAGCCACGACTCCAAGCTAGGTCCTCTTTGGTCCTTTACACCTGTAGGGCCGTCTGTCTGTCTGCCTGGACATTTGCCTCCTCTCTCATATGTGACCCGGAAACATCAGATCAGCCTAGATTCTCTCTTTCCCTATGCCCTTTCCCACTCCAGCAATCTCACGGCCATGGCTCTGCATGCCATCCTTGTGACTCCCAAATGTGTTCCTAGTCTGGACTCTCCAATGAGTTCCAGTCACATATGTTCCACTTGCGTGGGTAGTGGGCACCTCGTATTTCTTATAATCAAGAGAGAACATGTGACCTGTAGCTGCCATCCTGGTTCAACCTTTCCAAGAAATATCACTAACCATTCAGGGAGATTGTGGTTGCTTAGTGGCTGGGTCATGTCCGACTCTTTGCAACCCCATGGACTAAAGCCCACCAGGCTTTGCTATCCATGGGGTTTCCCAGGCAAGAATACTGGAGTGGGTTGCCATGCCCTTCTCCAGCAGATCTTCCCAATTCAGGGATCAAACCCACGTCTCCTGCATTGGCAGACAGATTCTGTACTGCTGAGCCTCTCGGGAAACCCCATATTCAGCTGGTTACTCAAGCCCAGTACTAGACATTCCTAGTCTCTGAGGGCCACCATTCAACTCTATCAACAAAACCTACGTCTGTGTTTCAAAACACACTATAGAACAGCCTGCTTCTCTCCGCCTCCACTGCACCATTATCTCTACCGTAACCACTGTGACAACCTCCTAACTGGTCTCCTTCCTTGAGCTTTCAACTGCTCTCAGCCCAGCCAGAGTGCCCGCTGTAAGCCTTAGGTCACGTTGTTCCCTTGTCCAACACCCCCTAATTCCAGCCTCATTTGAGGCCTGCAAGAACTCAGGCCACCGCCTGCCTCTGTAACCATATCGCCTCTGCCTCCTCACCAGGGTTCCAGGCCAGTGGGTCTTCATGCTATTTCCCAAACATGCCAGGCTCATTCTGAACCTGGGGCTTTTGCAATTGCTACTCACTCTACTGGAAAACTCTGTGCCCCGGGCTCTCCAGATTTGACTCTTGGCTGTTACTCTTCAGTTAAGACATCACTTCCTTGGTGAAGCCTCTTCTGACGTCTGTTTGAAGGCACAGTTGTATCCAATTGCCCTGTTTCTTCTCGCTCCCTGAAGTGATGGCTGGCTGGCTGTCTGTGTGTTCACTCATTTCTGTCTGTCTCTCCTAGAGTCATCTCTTAGAGGCCTATGCCTGCGCTGGCTTGCTTGTCACTGTGGCCCTTGCCTCCCACCGCTCCTTGCCTTTGTGGTGGTGTCTGCTTGGTCTCCAGGGAGGCTTCAATTAGAACACTGAGCTGGTTCATCCCTGGGTGTCACCATTTGCACAAGTAAGTCTTCAGTTACATGAGGGAGGCATAGAGAGTGTGTATGCCTTCACCTCATAAAAACAGCATTTTTCTTTTTCAAAACAGCAGTTTCTTCTGTATATTGACTAACTGAGATTGCCAAAGATATCTTAATACCGAGCAATAAAAGGCCTAGATCCTCTGCTCTGGACACACCGAGTCAGCCTTGCCCCCATACCAAGAAGTCCTCAAGCGCCTCTCCCCACTGGGCCATCTCCCCAGTTCCTCTCCCTCCACCTCCATTTCAGCTGGACCACAGGTGTACNTGCCAAAGATATCTTAATACCGAGCAATAAAAGGCCTAGATCCTCTGCTCTGGACACACCGAGTCAGCCTTGCCCCCATACCAAGAAGTCCTCAAGCGCCTCTCCCCACTGGGCCATCTCCCCAGTTCCTCTCCCTCCACCTCCATTTCAGCTGGACCACAGGTGTACTGCAGAGCCTGGGACCCTCAGCTCAGGCAGCAGAGAACATACATGCTTAGAGCCGTACTGTGTTCCCAGCACTCAGCAGTGCTCACAGAAACACGTAAGCAACAAATGAACGACAGGGGAACTCCCAAAGCATCAGAGCGCCAGGATGCTGAAAGGCATGGTCACGAACGTGCAGGGATGCCGAGTCAGTGCCCGTCTCTATGGGAAGAAGAAGGAAACCGACTTTGTGGAACTACCTCCGGGCAGGAGGCGCACTGCACTCATGGCTTTCACCTGCCACGTTACTGAATGTTCTCATCACCCCAGCAAAGTCGGGATTTCTAGTCCGTAATTTTACAGACACGCTTATCTCCTCAAATGAAGACACACTGCCCACACTGACATGCTGTGGTNTTGTGGAACTACCTCCGGGCAGGAGGCGCACTGCACTCATGGCTTTCACCTGCCACGTTACTGAATGTTCTCATCACCCCAGCAAAGTCGGGATTTCTAGTCCGTAATTTTACAGACACGCTTATCTCCTCAAATGAAGACACACTGCCCACACTGACATGCTGTGGTGGGAATTCAACAAGCGATGCTCCGTGTTAAGTCTTTGGTCAGCCTCGGGTTTGACACGTGAGGGTTCAGCGGATGGCGGCTGCTGTCGTTATGGCCTCGTCCTCGTTACAGATGAAGAAATAGAGGCTCCGTGGGTTCCAGTGGCCAGTGCAAGCTACAGAATGTGTCCCAGTTGGACTGGACCCAATGTCTCGTTCCTTCTCTAGTTACAGGAATGGATAAGGAGAGTGCAGTGGCTCCACCCTCCTCTGCTCTCTGCCTNGAACTGACTCATTTGAAAAAGCCCTGATGCTGGGAAATATTGAAGGCAGGAGGATAAGGGTATGACAGAGAATGAGATGGTTGGATGGCATCACTGACTCAATGGCCATGAGTTTGAGTAAGCTCCAGAAGCTGGTGATGGACAGGGAAGCCTGGTGTGCTGCAGTCCATGGAGTTGCAGAGTCAGACACGACTGAGTGACTCAGCTGAACTGAATTGAACTCCTTGCTTAATGCTTTGAACTTCGTGCTTAATGCTCTCTGATGGGTGTTCAGTAAAGAGAGATAGAGAAAAAAAACAAAACAAAACTCCAAACCCTTTTCCACAGTCCTCCCCCATCCTGTCTCTCTCCTTCCTCTAAGACCCATTCATGAGTTTCTCCTAAACACAAGGGCTCCTTCATTTTTAAGTTCTACACCAGCCCCTCTCCCTCTGTCTCTGCTTGATTCTCTGTCCCAAGATTTCTCATCATGGCTCCTTCTTCTGGATCTTAGCTCAAAAGTCCATCTTCAAAGAGACCTCCCTTGCAACCCTGCAAACCACCACAATTTTCTTTATTCTTTTCTTTATGGGATCCACTGCTACCTGAAATCATTTTATCGGTATATGTGCTAAGTATTCGTGCCAAAGGAAGCACAAAATCATCTTATTAATCTGTGAGTTTATTGTCTGTCTCCTCCTCCAGAATGGAGATTCCCTGAGGGAAGAGATCATGCCTGAATATCCTGTGCCTGAAACATAGAAAGTGCTCAATGGATACTTCTGGAAAACAAATGAATGAAAACCAGACAGAATGATGACAAGACCAGGAGTCAGGAGCTCTGGGTTTTCATCCTAAATGACTTGTTACCAGCTCTGGGTCCCGATTCAGTCCCTCCCTTACTGAGTCTTGCCAAACAGGACTGATGAGGCTCATCCTTTTCTNCATAGAAAGTGCTCAATGGATACTTCTGGAAAACAAATGAATGAAAACCAGACAGAATGATGACAAGACCAGGAGTCAGGAGCTCTGGGTTTTCATCCTAAATGACTTGTTACCAGCTCTGGGCCCCGATTCAGTCCCTCCCTTACTGAGTCTTGCCAAACAGGACTGATGAGGCTCATCCTTTTCTCTCAAAATGTCTTTGATTAGCAAATGAAATTCAAATGGACAGGTCTATGAAAATCAGCAGGAATGCAAATGTGAGAAGTGAAAGTGAAAGTTGCTCAGTCGTGTCTGACTCTTTGTGACCCCGTGGACTATACAGTCCATGGAATTCTCCAGGCCAGAATACTGGAGTGGGTAGCCGTTCCCTTCTCCAGGGGCTCTTCCCAACCCACCCAAGGATCAAATCCAAGTCTCCCGCATTGCAGGCGAATTCTTTACCATCTGAGCCACAAGGGAGGCCCACAGGGATGCAAAATAGGGTACAATTCCCTCATTAAACCCTATAAGATAGGTTTATGTGAAGCACAGGCCTATAAGAGACCCCAAGGCTGCACTGTTCTCAGTGAGAAAGGGTGCAGCAATTGCTTAGTCATGTCTGCTGTGAGACACGGAGAGGGGATCAGAGATGTGTGTGCCACACATGTGTTATCTGTGCCAAACAAATGTCAAATGTGAAAATGCAAAAACTGATCATTTACAAACAGTTTTCTCAGGCTTATAACAAGGACCATGCTGGAAAGTAGGATTTCCTCTTCCCTCCACACAGTTGCAGTTTACTCTGCTGACTATATTACTTTTGTACTGCAAACAAATTATAAAAAAGCTCTTCAATGATTCCATCCTACATGCAATATCACTGCTAAAATTCTAACATTACTTTGGCAAATCATCAGAAGAGAAAACACATAGGAGAGAGTTAAGGAAGAGAAGACAGAAGTCTTCCCCGTGTAACAGTGTAACTCACCGCAGAGTCTCATTTTGATATCATGAATTTCCTGAATAGTCAAAGGCAGACGAGTGTTATTTATCCTCCCTTTCAAATGAAGCACAAATGTATAAGGGAGATGTTTTAAAGGGTTTCTCCTCTTTTATCCCTCAGCAACCAATCACAGCATTCCCTCTGACGCCACTGTTACATAATTGTGAAAACATCCAGACAGATTTTAATTCATTTAATAATTAGGTCAATAAAAACCATTATAGCTGAGAGCTCCATTAAAAGCCCATAATGTTACCTTAATGGGGGAAAAACTAATATAGTTCTGCTGGAATTTCTCCATGAAATTAATATTAGCAAATTTTAGTGGGTGTCTTAAATAGTTTCAATAGACATTTTTATTAACGGAACTAATCACGGATTTAAAAAAATGAAAATCATTACATTTGCTATGATAAAGTATCCATGTTCTCAGGATTTTTATCAGGCCTGTTCCTGTGAAGAACCTGAACATTTACCACCGCAAGAGCAGTCTATTAACCTTGCCTGGATGGCTGCTCACGGACCCTGGAGGGTGCCCATTGTGTTTTGGTGATCGCCCCGTGAACACTATGGCTCTTGTTTCTCAGAGCTTCTCTGTTGGGAGAGGTTCCAGAATCATGGCCATCTCAAATCAAAATCCTTCTCTCAGGTCCTCTTCTTTGCTTGTTAATACTGAGCCCCACCTATGATAGCTAGGACATCTGAAATAGTTCCAAGAAAGCCAAGACACAAATGAAGTCGACCCTACCCAGAGATGCTGTATTCATGAGCATAGTCCCCAAAGGGAAAGAACAAGAAGTAGACTGCAGTACTGTATTCTGTGATTTGGGTCAATTCTGAGCCAGATCCTGGGAGGGAAGAAAACCAAACCAACAGCTCATTCTCTCACCACATGAACCCCACGATTCCATGAGTTACTGAAACATGTAAGTCCCTGTATATGGCAGCATCACTGCTACTGGGGTATTGGCAACTGCTTTCATTTTTCGTAACCACATATATGGCTTCCGAGGTGGTGTCAGTGGTGAAGAATCCGCTTGCCAGTGCAGGAGATGTAGGAGACATGAGTTTGATCTGTAGGTCAGGAAGTTCCCCTGGAAGAGGAAATGGCAATCCCCTCCAGTCTTCTTGCCCGGAGAATCCTATAGACAGAACAGCATGGCGGGCTACAGTCCATAGGGTTGCAAAGTGCCAGACACGACTGAAGTGACTTGGCACGCATGCACACACCAGCGCTGCATGGATTCAGGGGTGATTGAAACTGATCAAAGGCCACGGTCACAGAGACACGTAACACCTTTCTACATTGACAGGACATGTGCTGATACACACAAAGAAGTCGTGGCTGGAGCACGGGTGGGCACACGATGAGCATGGGACACTGGAATGGAAGAACCTGCATTTAATTTCTGCTCCTCTGCTCCCAACAGTGTGACCATGGAAAGTCATCTCGCCTCTCTACCCTTCAACTAAAGCATCTGGAAAATGGGGATAGAGAGAGTCTATGATGGTTGGGAGATTCGTAAGAGACTGCTGATGAAAAATATCTAGAACTGTGACCGGCAGAGAATAAGCCGTGTTTTCTTGTGGAAAGGGAGTCCTCTAAAAGGGTACTTGCACAGATTCCAGGCCTTATTTCTCAGGACATATTTCAAATATGAATGGGACAGATGGGGCAGAAGCTTCAGCTGATCCCCAGCTATGCTGGTGTGTGCTCGGATCGCATATGCGTGGCCTATCACGCTGGAATCACATCAACCAGAGGGAAGATGGGTGTCTCTACCATCCCTCCATCTCTTTCCCTGGAAAGATTTTCAGCAGAATGTGAATCCTACCCAAATATTTTCATTTGGTTTTAAACAACATTTGTCAGAAAATCTCATCTGATAGTTAAAAGGTCTTCCTTTGAAGGTGTGTATAGGCTGATATAGGGATACAAGAGATACGGGTTCAATCCCTGGGTCGGGAAGATCCTCTGGAGAAGGAAATGGCAATCCACTCCAGTATTCTTGCCTGGAGAATCTCACGGACTGCGGAGCCTGGTGAGCTGCAGTGCGTGGGGTCACAAAGAGTCAGATGCAGCTGAGTGACTAGGCACAGCACAGTGCAGGGCACACAGGTGGCAGCATTTACAGCCAGTCAGCATTTCAGGCGACAAGGCAGGTCTTGGGAACCGGGAGGCCCAGTGAAATGAACAACTTCATTTGATTCTCCTGACTTCTGATCAAGAGCTGGTGCCTGGGAGGACGCAGACAGGTCATTTGGGGTAAGGTTATTGTGGTGGTGGTTGTCTAGTCGCTCAGTCGTGCCTGACTCTTTTGCAGCCCCATGGATTGGAGCCTTCCAGGCTCCTCTGTCCATGGGATTTCCCAGGCAAGAATCCTGAGGTGGGTTGCCAGGTTATAAAACCATGCAAAGTGGAGAGGAAAGTATCTTAAGGAAAACAAACAAAATGACCAACAGTAGAACTCACGCAATTCCTTTCTCAAGGCCTATAATCTTCAGGGCACCAAGAAATAGGAATCATCTGTATTTTTTGTGCAGGGGAAGTAGAAGAGAAAAAGTAGAAAAAGTTGAAATAGCAAGAATGTGAAGTCTCATATTTGGAAACCAACTGGGACATGTTGCCCTGAAGGAACCAATTCCTGTGAAGAAAACTCCTAGCTGCAAAGTCCCATGAAAGAAAGTTCTGGAATCACCCAATAAACTTTATTTTGGAGAGGGATGTTGCAGAGAAGAGACCGTTTCTACAATGTATTTCCTTTCATTTGTGATAGCACTGGGCATTAACGTGGGGTTCACTATTCCTGTGGCAAGTACTTACTTTTGCTAAAAATTACCAAATATTCTGTGGAACAGAGAATCTTATCAGAAAATTGATCTCTAATACATAAAGCCATCTTGCAAGAAAAAAAATCCTTTGGGGGATTTTTTTTTAATGGTTCACTGCAGGCTTTTCACAATCTTATGGAAATTTGGAGATTACTCAGATATTGTTTCCATGGAAGGAGGGAAAAAGGAACAAAGGGAGACACAATACTTGTGACTTTAGAGGTTACTACCATTTTTTTATTTATTTGGGAGGTGGGGGGCAGCAGAGGTTAATAACAAAGAAGTAAAAACCATTCAGGAATACAGAATTATTAAAAAAAAAAAAAACAACCCCAGTTTGCACACTGCATTCTTTCCTGTCACCCCACCAAGTGCCAAGAAGTGTGACTATTCTTGCTCAGTATTATTTGAATTAAATTATCAAATGCAAATGCTAAATATGAACGTCTCAGCAAAGCACTGGATTATACCACCACATTCTCTATTCAGACTAAAAGCTGATTACTGGTTCTGGAGCTATAAACATGTCAGACAATAATTTAATTGCTTTGCAGGTAGACGAATACGCAGCATTCTTGTTCTCATTCTGGAACTCGACGAGACTCTTAATACAATATAATGATCATAAACACACACAGCCTTCACTTGACACCTGCTTTATGGCAAAAAGAAGCTATAGCAGATTCCAGCAAAGCTCAAAGAACTAGGTAATGCCAGACTTTTTCATCCCTAAGCAAAATGGGTTTCTCATCAAGAGGCCCAGGCTTTTCACTCTGGCTCATAGACTTACAGATGCATTTTCAAAATGGGTTTAAATCTATAATGAATTTCAGGTGCAAAGGACCACCTTCAAGCAGCTAATTTGCTTCCTGTTTTCAGCCGAGCTGTTAACCAGAGGCAGCCAACATGTGCACCCGTTCTTGGGCCACAGATGAACACAAACATCACCATCAATACTCATTAACTCCAGGATCAGGATCAGAGTGGTACTCAGGAAAAGAGGTGGGGTCTGAAATGTAACTGGGAGGACTGTGTAAGCGTGGTCTGAATACTCCAGCTGCTGAGGATTAAACCCCAACAGGAGAGGAGTGGAGAGGTCCTGGGAGAGAAAGCGGGACAGGGAGGGAGGTGGGGAGATGAGAGAGCAACATTTGGAGACTTCCTCTGTCCCCAGAACTCTCCTGGCATCTGCTCATGAAATTCCCAAGGACCCTGGGAGGCTGGTAGAACGTCTTGCAGCGGGAAAACAGAGGCTCAGAAGGACTCATCTCACAGTGCACCGTTCAGAATACGCCAGAGTTACATCATGAGTCAAGGTCATCTCTCCATCCCCAGTTCACCATAAATAGGTGGTGATTCTGCCAACTGGGGACTAAGAGGAGACCTTGAAGTCTAGGGTCCAACTTGCATATTAGACGTCTACCAAGTGCTGTATGGAAGTTATCTCAAGATTCATACAATTGTACCTACTAATTTATGCTGTGATTCATGGGGTCGTAAAGAGTTGGACACGACTGAGNAATAGGTGGTGATTCTGCCAACTGGGGACTAAGAGGAGACCTTGAAGTCTAGGGTCCAACTTGCATATTAGACGTCTACCAAGTGCTGTATGGAAGTTATCTCAAGATTCATACAATTGTACCTACTAATTTATGCTGTGATTCATGGGGTCGTAAAGAGTCGGACACGACTGAGCTGAACTGAACTGAATTTGTATCTCACTGCCAACTATTGAGTGGGCCAAAAAGTTTGCTTGGGGTTTTCTGTAACATCTTATGGAAAAACCCAGATGAACTTTTTGGACAACCCAATGCTAGGTTCTAACGCTGACGGAGTACCCTTTGCCAGGCCCTGTGCAACTTGGATGCTTATTTAATGCTCAAAGCAACACCATAAGCTTATAGGAAACATCCATTCTTATATCTGTAGTGCATATAAGGCTGTCTGAAATGATACACACCCAATATAATTAATGTTAGGACAAAAATGTCCAATATAATTAATTATCTTAAGACATAAATGTTTGCCTTTAATTTTTGTACTGTATTATTTTGAAACAAATTTTTTATGGATATGTATCATTTTTCACAAAATTAAGGATAATTTCTTTTTCACAAAAGACTGGATGTAAATACAGATCTGCCAAGAGCTTAACTGTGGTTAATTCTTTGTGATCGTATGGACTGTAGCCCACCAGGCTGCCCTGTCCGTGGAATTCTCCAGGCAAGAATACTGGAGTGGGTCGCTATGACCTTCTCCAGGGGATCTTCCTGTCCCAGGGATCAAACCCGGTCTCCTGCATTATAGGCAGATTCCTTACTGTCTAAGCCACCAGGGAAGCCCATAATTAATTAGGACATAAATGTCTGTCTTCAATTTTTGGTACCTTATTATTTTTAAATTTTTATCGTGGATATGTATCATTTTTCACAAAATCAAGAATAATTTCCTTTTTGTAAAAGACTGTATGCAAATGCAAGTCTGCAGAGAGCTTAATTGTGGCTAAGTTAATTCTGCTTGGTAGGAAAGAACACGTATTTGTGTGTTAATCTCAGTCCTATCTGACTCTTTGCAACCCCAGGGACTATAGCCCACCAGGCTCCTCTGTCCATGGAATTCTCTAGGCAAGAATACTGGAGTGGGTTGCCATGACCTTCTCCAGGAGATCTTCCCAACCCACGGATCGAACCCGGTCTCCTGCATTACAGGCAGATTCCTTACTGTCTGAGCCACCAGGGACGCCCGAGAAAGAAAGTAAATGATCATTTTCTTCTTTGTACATTTCAGAATATTTAGCCTTCATGAATAAGTGAAAGCAATCTTTAAAAAAGACTTTTTTTTTTAGTGTTGAAATACAGAATTTTATTTTAAAACTGCTTAAAGTAGGGGGAAAAAACACCTTGTCAAGAAACAAAACTGGGTTCCCAATAAACTGGAACTTTAGGGCAACTAATATCTACATGGCCACAAAAGAGAAATAGCACCTTGTTATTTGAACAGTGACTCATTAACTTTGGGGCATTATAAATCACTGAATCAACTCTGAATATTTATTGGAGTTGATTCACTGAATCCACTCTGAATATTTATTTCTTTGGCCACCTGATGTGAAGAGCCAACTCATTGGAAAGACCCTGATGCTGGGAAAGATGAAGGCAGGAGGAGAAGGGGACGACAGAGGATGAGATGGTTGGAAGGCATCACTGACTCGATGGGCATGAGTTTGAGCAAGCTCCAGGAGCTGGTGATGGACAGGGAAACCTGGCGTGCTGCAGTCCATGGGGTCGCAAAGAGTTGGACAGGACTGAACAGCAACAAAATAATAGACTAGGAGGAAGAAATTTGACCTCCAAATCTTTTTGATCTCAAAAATAATAGTTTGTGGGTTTTTTTGANGCTCCAGGAGCTGGTGATGGACAGGGAAGCCTGGCGTGCTGCAGTCCATGGGGTCGCAAAGAGTCAGACATGACTGAACAGCAACAAAATAATAGACTAGGAGGAAGAAATCTGACCTCCAAATCTTTTTGATCTCAAAAATAAGAGTTTGTGGTTTTTTGGGGGGTAGGGAGTGGGATGGGAGTGTGCTTCCCTTTCAGTCTCTAGCTCAGCCTGGTAATCCTTTATGAAAAGTAAAATTTGTTTTTATTAAAGCAAGCAGATCTATTTATGTGAGTACCACAGATATAACTAGGGTTTGTTTCATGGGTCATCCCAGAAGACCAGGCAGACTTCTGGCTCCTGTGGACATAGGAAGGACGGGATGAGGTCAGCTCTGCAACTGAATAACAACAGTCACTGAATATGAGTTTTCCTCTGAATTCCACGCAGCACATGCGCTACAAAGTTTTATCATGAACTACCTGCTTGCAACACACATTTCAGGACAAGCTCAGGAATACAGGCATATTGGCGTTCTCACTGTACAGAGGAGGATGTGGAGGTTTCAAGCGGGTCCGTGGCCTGCACGGGGTCACTGAGCGTGCCGCATCCGTTACTTTCTCTGGCCTGAGGTTCCATGGCTGCTCCCCTGACCAGAGTCCTTGGCCTTGTCTGACCATGACCTCCAAGTTCCCAGGTCCACGCGTCTGCTCACTCTGCTCTTGGAAAACCCCTGTCCTGCCTCCGTCCATTCCTCCAGACCCATATCAAGCGTTCCTCCCTCCACAAGATTTCCCCGAGACGCCTGGCTGTCCTGAACGCACCCCTCCCCGACATTCCCCAAGATGCACACCAGAGTGTGCCGAGCAGCAGGCTCCCAGCCAGCTCAGGCCCTCTGGATGCTTCAGACGGCTTATCTAGCATTTGGAGAACTTAAAAACAGTGATCAATACTCACAAATTGAGAGATTTTACACAAAACCTCTCTATATCTCTAGTGACCCAAGACCCTAGCTTGACAATCATGACTTGTAGCTAAGTGACCGTGGCTCTGTTTAGATAGGAAGTGTTGGCTCCGGTTCTAACAATCTTCTACTTAATTCTGCTTATCCTTGGCCCATGTCTCATCACTTACTGCTACTGCCTAACCCCTCTGAACAGGTATATCTTAGGCGTTTGAGCACAGCTTACCAGGGACTATTGTTTTGGAGGTACTTTATGTCCACCTCTCTACCCAGAGACAGATCTGGTATATGTCCGGTGTTCCCTGCCCTCCTCGGCCCAGCACAAAGTAGGTGCTCAGTGAAGACCAGAAAATGCTTAAATCATGACTGCTGTAATCCCAGGGACAGAACAGTGATGAGAGATAAAGAGGAAAAGAATGACTCTTTGGAAATGACAGCTTTTATCCACTTCTGTGAACACTTCCTACCTTGGGCTGGGATAATGTGGGTGTGTATCTGGCCTATTCTACTAGCCTGAGCCCTCCATGAAGCGCTGTGAGGGCAGGTTTTGCCCCGTGACACTCCTAGTGCAGCCCAGAGGCATGGCGCACACATACTAGGCTCTAGATGGATCTGATCATAAACCTTAATCCTGAAACCAGCACTTAATGTTTCCCCTACATCCTGTTGTTGTTGTTTAGTTGCTAAGTTGTGTCCGACTCTTCCAGCACCACAGACTGTACTCTGCCAGGCTCCTCTGTCCATGGGATTTCCCAGACAGGAATACTGGAGTGTGTAAGCATTTCCTTCTCCAGGGGATCTTCCCAACCCAGGGATCGAACTTGGGTGCAAGTGGATTCTTTACCGCTGAGCCACCAGGGAAGCCCCATTCCGCTGCATTTAAAAACCAGCAATACACACATCCTTCCCTCCCACTCATTCAACTGACAGCTGCAGTCAAGAGTCTAGGCTATTCCTTCCACTTTGTAGATGGGGACTGGCCCGATTTTTCCCAAGTTGTTGAGGCAGAAAGAAGACCAGAGAATGATGCCCTTAAAGGCAGGCACGGGGCAGTCGGGTTTCAGGTCCCTGTCATCTCCTGTGCTCCTGAGTGATGCTCCTCAGCGGGGTGAACAGGAGCGTCTTCATTGACAGGGATGTGAGCTGCCTCCCATCACATTAATAGTCCCCGAATGTGATTTGGCAGCGGCACAGGTCTCATTAGAGCGGAAGGGTGTGTGAGCGAAGGCAGACGGCCTCCCCTTTCTAAGAAAACACTTTGCATGTGAACAAAGGTGGACGGATGTCGGGCTTTTACAGATCATCTGGATCTCACGCATCACTTGGCAAAGTCCTCTGGAGACCCCGCTAAGTAAGAACTTTGTGACCTTTTCAAGCTATCAAAGGTGACCCAATAAAGCTCAGGGGGCTTTGTTCCCCAAGTTTCTTTTCACCGGTTGCCTCCGACAACCAAGCCTGAACAAAACAGCCTCGGGGAGATCGCCACATAATAACTCCCTATTTGCTTCAGCAAAGAGCAGCTCAAAGAAAAGATTTTTTTTTTTTTTTAAGAAGAAAAAGAATATCAGAATGAAAAGAGGAACAAGGAATCTGACGACTCACAACACACAGATCCTGAGTAGTGATGTATGTACCCGGGGACCGATTGTCAGGGTGAGGTCTCCGAGCATTTCTAATGGGCAGCCTGGCATCTGGCAAGATGTGGGTGTTCTTCACTGGTGTGACTATATTCCTGGGAGATTCTGTGTCCTTGAGCAGTAAGGACCTCAAAAGCATCTTGCATAGTGACCATCACATCAGGCGATACCCTTGCCTTTGATGCTTTTGGGGAAAGAAGGGAATCATAGAAACCATAAGAGGGGACTCCCAACTTCTCACAGGCAAATCCAGGCAGAGATGCTGTGGGTTGGTCAAGTTAGAAGAAATGTTCAAATGTAGGAAACAGGCCGTGCGTTTGCTACCCCACAGCGATGTAGGGGCAGTGTCTGTCTTCTCATCCCATATGGCTGGGTTTTCCCTTGAGGAAGAAGGCACAGGCTTCTTGGTCTCACCGAGCTACTCTTTGCTGACTCTCTTTCCCAGGAACAGTAAGGCAAGTCCTTTATACACATATATTTCTTACAATTAACTTTATTGGCGTGCACTCGCTTCATAGTGCTGTGTTAGTCTCTAGTGTACAGCAAAGTGAATCAGCCCCACGACTCGGTTTCCTTCCCATTTAGCTCCCCCCAGCACTGAGTCGAGTGCCCTGCGCTACACAGCAGGTTCTCATCGGTTATGTCTTACACGTAGTATCAGTGGTGTATCTGTGTCAGTCCCCATCTCCCAGTTCATCCCCCTCCATGTTCTTTCTCTATTTGGACTGGCTCCATGAGAACTTGCAACGTGGAGCTTCCTGATCCCCAGGGGGCATTTCCTACCAAGGTGACCTTTGTCCACGGGCCCCTCTCCCATCACCCGCAGTCACTGCCGCCTCATTCGAGCACTGCAGACTGACAAACAACACACGTCCCCGCGGGCAGGCCCCAACGTGGCTGTGGAACATGAGGCAGTCCTCCTGGTGACCTGGCCCCACTCACACTGGAGCAACAAAAAAAAGAATCTAATACAGACTGCAGATCACAAGCCTATGCCATCTCAGATAAAGGCAAGGGAGAGAGACCCTCGGAAATGTCCGTGGCATAGTCACAAACAGGGCTGGGGGGACGCGGAGAACACCTCGACGGAGATCTCCCCTGGACCGCCATAGGCTCTCGTTCTGCCTCCTCCCATTCAAAACTCCACAGGGACCTGTTTGAGGACATGCAGAGATTTCTGGATCTCAGCAAAATCAGAGCAATATAAATAGGTTAGACATTGCAATCAACTTCTAAAATTTTATTCTGGAATGTTGTGCCATATCTAATTATATGGGATTTAATCAAAATCCCAGGGAAGCTTTCATCTGTCCTCCCAAAGCAGATATCATTCATTTGGGTTGGGCTGAGTGAGGGAGGGCAGCTTCTCCCTTAAGGTTGGTGAGAGTTGCAACCCCTTGGCTAACTTTCAGCTGGAGTTGCGGAGAGGAGGTAAGGAGTGCTAAACAGGAATTCACTCTTGGGTGCCATCAGCTGGAATAAGGTCCAGAGCAAGGCAGCAGGATATAAAGCTTGAGAGTAGAAAAGACATTGGAGGTCCCTTCAATTTACAAGTGAAGAAACTGAGGCTCAGAGAGGCTGACTGACTTTTTGAAGAATGCACAGTGAATTCGATTTAGGACCCAGGCTGAGACCCAGATGTCACAAGTCCCAGGCCAAAGCAGGTGATCATTCCATCAAGCCATATGCCAACCACATGTCACAGCAGCAGTAAAGTCCAGGGGCAGTGTCACCTCAGAAAAGCGGTGCCTCTAGTGGAAGTTACCCACCCTAGATAAGGGACTTCAGAAATGAGCAACTGAAGGAAACAGGGGACTAGTCTGGAAAAGCAGACATACCGGGTGTGACGACGCCTGCAGAGGCAGGGGAACAAAAGCTGGCTCTTTAAAAGGTGGCCCCTTGGACAAGCAGTTAGAGCTCAGTTTGGTTTCAGGGGGCAAACAGAGAACCAGTGGGTGGCCTGGAAGGAAGGTTTTGTTTGGTTTTAATATTGTGGGGAAATATGCACATAACATATGGTTTCCCTCGGGGCTCAGCAGTAAAGAATCCGCCTGCAGTGCAGGAGATGAAGGGGTCGAGGGCTGGGTCCCCGGGTCGGGAAGACCCCTGGAGGAGGGAATGGCAGCCCACTCCAGTATTCGTGCCCAGAGAATCCCTGTGGNTGGTTTTAATATTGTGGGGAAATATGCACATAACATATGGTTTCCCTCGGGGCTCAGCAGTAAAGAATCCGCCTGCAGTGCAGGAGATGAAGGGGTCGAGGGCTGGGTCCCCGGGTCGGGAAGACCCCTGGAGGAGGGAATGGCAGCCCACTCCAGTATTCGTGCCCAGAGAATCCCTGTGGACAGAGGAAGCCGGCAGGTTGCAGTCCATGTGGTCACAAAGAGTTGGACATGACTGAAGCGACTGAGCATGCAGGCAGACATAACATAAAATTCACCATTTTATCCCATTTAAAGTGTATATGTCAGCGATATTTAGCACAGTCACAGTGTTGTGAAACAATCACCACCATCTAGTTCCAGCAGGTTTTCATACCCCAAAGGGCAAGCCCTTAGCCATAAGCAGCGAGCCCTCCACTGGCCCTTCCCTCCAGTTCCTGGAAGCCACTACTCTGCTTCTGTCTATCCATCTGCCTGGTGGGTGTTTCACAGAGATGGGATCACACGGTACGTGGCCGTTAGTGTCTGCGGAAGCTGGTGTGCCTTGTACCTAGAATGGCAGGAGAATCGTGTACTCTGAGAGGGTTCTGTGTAGTCAGTCTGAGTTCTATGATCCTTGATTTCAGGCCAAGGCTAGAAGCCGGCGCGGTGGGGGCTCAGGTCCAACAAATGGGTGAGGAAGGATGGCGAGTCAGGGCTCCTGGACAAGCCCCTCCCTCCCCCGTGCTTGTCGCCACCTCCTTCCTCACCACGCTGAGCCTGCCCCTGCAGCCACCCTTGGGTGTGCACCCCAACACCCCGATCGTCCCTCGCCCCATCTCCTGACGCTCTCCTCCCACCTCCTGTCCTGTTGACACTTGCCTGCAGATTTGCTAGACACATCACAGAACATCTTCTCACTCAGGTGTTTGAGTGCACAGCTTTCTGCAGAGCTGATCTGGAGTTTCAGCTAGCTGTGGGTGCAGCCAGGGACAGAAAAGGGACTTCTGGGTATCCTGATTTGGCCCAGTAAGCTCAGAGATCGTCTATAAAGCCCGACAGCAAGAGCAATAAAATGAGCTGCAGAGAGACTGCAGGGTAGCAACGCTGTCTTCAGCTGCTCAGGGCCAACACCCCATCACACACAAGAGCCACTAGAAAGGCTCATGCAAGTCTTCCAACAGCTCAGAGGACAGGCAACATGTTTGAGAAGCTGGATTAAAACATCCGAGAGGATCTAGGGGGATCACAGCAGGGTCGTTTTCCAGGTGGTGATAACAGATTTCATCCATGACCTGGAAATCATTCTAGATCAAGAACATCAGCCTTGCTCTGTGTTCAGGATCACAAGGTCAAAAGCTCTTAAAAAAAAAAATAGTAGCTAAGGGGACTTCCCTGGTGGTCCAGTGGTTAAGAATCTGCCTGCCAAAGTAAGAGACCCTGGTTTGATTCCTGGCCCAGGAATGTCCCACGTGCCCTGGAGCCACTAAGCGTGTACTCTAGAGCCCAGGGGGCTACAACGAGAGAAACCGCGGGCACTGGAAGCCCACCCACCACAACAAAGAGTTGGCGCTGCTCTCTGCGACTAGGGAAAGCCCAACCACGGCAATGAAGACCCGGCACAGCCAAAGAGTACAAACAAATAAATGAAGCTACGTTGCACATGCAATAATCCATTGAGTCTTGTGTCTTGGGTGTCCATGTATCAGAAGAAAAGATCAATGCTTAAAAAAAATTAGCTAAGGAACATGTAACTGGGTTGAATAGAGTCTCCGAAAACTCATGTCTCCGTGAAACCTCAGCATGTGACTTGATATGGAAACAGGGTGTCTGGAGATGTATTTAGTTACGTGAAGTCATACTGGGTTAGACTGGGCCCTGAATCCGGTGTCCTCATAAAGCGAGGGGGATTTGAAGCCGCACGGACACCCGCAGAGGGAGGAAGGCAGAGATTGCAGTGAGGCAGCTTTAAGCCAAGAGAGGCCAGGCAGCGCCAGCCACCTCTGGAGGCTAGGGGCAGAAGAGCAAGAACTCTTCCCCGACAGGAGCAGGGGGAGCGTGGCCCTGCTGATGCCCTGATTTTGGACTTCTCGCCTCCGAAATTCAAAGAGAATCACTTCCTGCTGTTTCAAACCACTCAGCATGTGGTGATTTGTTCCAGTAGCCCTAGCAGACTATATAGAATACTCCAGATTCTCTCTTTTAAACAACTGTTCAAACCTATCTTAAAACCGGTGGAAAAGACATCAGCCCTTATGTGTTACATTTGGAGTTTGACCTCTGAACACAGCTTCAGAAACGAGCACAGCGTCTAGTTCCTCTGACTCAAGAAGGGCTTTCTTTCTACAGAGCAGGACTCATTTATTTGTCTGGTTGTTTGGTTTGTTTGCCAGTGAAGGCAAGGACTGGTCCTCAGACCGCTTTGTCTCCACAGCTGTTCCTCCGTCTCCGGGATCCAACTCCTTGAGCCACCAGACAGTCTTGCCCATTGCTGCTCATCCTTTGTGCTGACTTCTCTTTTTCCAGAGAGACAGACCTAGACCTCAGAGGCCAGCCCGCACTGGGCTGGCTGAGCTGTGATTCCTCCATGTTGATTTTACTTTTTATCACATTATATGGGATCCCTCTGGTGGTTACTAAGAGACACGTCAGTTTGGAGAGATTAGAGGCAAAGAAAAGAGTCTTCAAATCCAGGGGCTAAGGGACGTGGGCTTTACAAGTCCCTGTGAGGCAAACAGATGCTCGACTGCTCTGGGCACCTCCCTGGGTCTGTGAGAAAGCTCCTGGGGCCCGAGCAGCGTTCCATTTATCTGGGGTATGACAGGTTGCATGGGTGATGCTTGAAAACCATCCCCATTGTGTTACTGGGAACAGTGGAAGCAGAGCTGTCTGGCCATAAGAAAAAGCACAGAGGGTCCCAGTCACATCTGAGTGGTTTCTGGCTGCAGGGGCTCAGAGACAGTGACAAAAAAAGACTGAGGTGATGTCCCTGGGAACGCATGTTGGCATGGGGCGTGTTTCCAAGCATCTCGTCAAACGTCTACACAAACTGCTCCTGCTACTGACCCTCCAAAGTCAGTCAAAGCCAGCCCCCTTTCTTACTTACGGCTTCAGTATAAAAACATCCATCTGGCGGAACCCGGCCTGTCCCTTGGTTTGTCACAGTGACAGAATGAGAAATCACTTATGAAATGAGTGCATTTTCTTGAGCAGCTGGGCACTCTGAGTAGATGCTGGGAAGGCTTTATTAAGATGCCTTTACGTCCTGAGATGTATAGATATGTTCATTTATAGCATGTTCATCAGAAGACCTAAGTTAATTGCTCTCTGATGAACTATATAACACCTCCTCTCTGCTTCTCCACCCTCCCCACCCCAAAGTACACTGAAAAGGTCAATGGCACTCTCACATGCAACACACTTCAACTTCCTTCCAAGCTTATAATTAAAGCTAATTAGTAGTTTTGGTAATTAGCACATGTAAGCTCTCCACTCTGAATTAATAAGACTTACTGAGGTTTTGAGCCACGTAGACTTTTTAGTCCCTGGTTCTGAGTCTTGAGCTGCCTGTGGCTGGTTAATTTAAAGTGTTTCCCTGGGTCAGGAAGATCTCCTTGGAGGAGGAAATGGCAAATCACTCCAGTATCTTTGCCGGGAAAATCCCATGGACAGAGGAGCCTGGCAGGCTACAGTTCATGGGGTTGCAAAGAGTTGGAGATGACTGAGTATTTCAAAAATGGAATACTGGGAAAACTATTCCTTTCTGGGGCCCACCCTCAAGACAGAGTGTGAGTTAGCAAGAGGCAAAGTCGAATTATCACCACCAGATAAGATTAGAGCCTTTTAGCGTCTCTGGGAACTGATTAATCTCAGCCTCTGGATGTGAAATGGTTGTGTCCAGTCACAATGTCACTTGCACCCAACCCATCTCCAGAATCCTCTGCTTCACTGTGTCAACCACTGCCAGCCACACCGAACACATCAGACCTTCCTTAATACAATTCAGAGGCAATGGCTTGGGGTGCCAAGAAATAACCGCTCATTTTGTTCCAAACAAAAATGAAAGAGGAGAAGAATCGTTAAGTCAAATCAGCTTCTGCTTTTGTGTAGACAAAGTGATTCTCCAAATAACTTCATGGNGAGCAGAACCCAGGATACATACCACTCAACAACCAGACATGGGAGTAACTCTTCCAGGGTGGCATGCAATTCGGCCGTGGAAAGGGCGAGGTGCCAGGGGTAACAAATGCAGCTGTGCTTTTCTGATGGGAGTGAGTTGTTGGACGCTAAGGGTTACTTAGCAAACTGGTGGGCTGGCATCCTGGTGAATGACCTGGGGTCAGAGCCGTCTCTGGGAATCCTCAGTGAAGACAAACTCATCTTAATGTCCTCCATGCAAAATATATCTTAATGTGTGTGTGTATATACACACACACACACCTGTCTGTATGTACACACTGGCCCCCACCCCCAGGCCCCCACCAACACACACACGCCACATAAACACCCACCACACACTGAACACCAAGAATTACTCAGGGAAGGAAAATCTGCTCTGCTGAGAAAATTACACAGGAGGGTTTGAACAAACGAAGGATGTTCCGCTGATATCTCAAGGAAGAACTCGCAACTTCCAAGGGAAGCTGAGATACCACATCAGGCTGGCTGGAGAATGCTCCGTGTCTGTTGCGTATGTCAGGCAAGGCAGTAAGAAACTTCCAAACATGTGTTAAGAAAGAAATGGTGGCAAGAGCTGGCCTTGGCCCGAATGTCAGAGTATGTGGCCTGAGGAGACAGAAGGACAGGCTCTGCGGTCCAGAGGGGGCCTTCCCACTGGCCGTCTTCATTTCACAAAATGAACACGTATCAGAGGCAAGCTTACATTTTTGTCATCTTTTCTGAATATCTGCATGTCAGTTACTGCTTCAGCACACAGAGACCATGTGACAACTCATATATGAAGGAGCATCAAAAGTCAAAATGAGAGACGCTTGGTGAATGGGGACAGGGGCCAACTAGACCTCCAACCTGTCTCCACGCAGATTCTCTTTCTGCGCAAGGCTACGTTGAGATGACACTTTTCCCTTACCCGTCCGCTCAGTTTGTATTCAGCGCCCGACTTGTTCCCGGAGCTTGGGAATGGAGCCCCTCCCTCATGAAGCTCCCAGTCTGGAGCCCATTCCCCTCTGGTTCCCTGCCACTGGCAATCACTTTTTCTTTTCTAGTTCCCTTTGCTGACTCTCTGCATATCATCCAGGTCTCACAAAGGCGACTGTGATGGTGGGGAATAAATACGAAAAGGCCACTAAGCTCATTACGCCCACGGGTCCCTGTTCGTGAGGTTAGAGCAGGATTATCGATACAAACAGATGTGGCCTGCTGCACATGCCCCAGGCGTGGGCCCTGTGCTGAGCACCCCACGTGAGTCACTGGCTTAGAGGGTTTTGGCAAAGCCGAGCGCAGTGAAAACTGGCAGCAGGCCCTTTCCAAGCATGCCCAGGTCTGCCCTGTGCTTCGCTGACTGCCTGGAGGTGAGTGCCTGATTGTTAACCTCTGACTGGAACTGAGGTCCAGACCACTGTGGGGGGAAAAGGAACACAGCCTCACAGATGCCTTGGCCCGAGTTGAGCAGAAAGAGTAAGACACGCCGACTCCAGAAAAAAGCATGGCATCCTCTCAGGGGAGGAGAGAAAACATGCTGCCATTTCCCACTGTTCCCACGAAAGAGAATCTGCTTGCTTGTTGAGCAGGTCTTGCTGAACAAAAAAACAGCGAAGTCCTGACCGGTCCTTGTGTGGGCCCTGTACGGGGAGGCCGTGTCTCACGGGGACTGACAGCATGGACAGCAAGTCAGCTCGTCCTCCCCCCTCCCACTGACCCCCGTGCCTCAGTTTCCTTCCATGTAAACAGGGACAGCAAGGCCTAGATCCCAGGCTTGCTGGGATGATGACATGAAATCATGAGCATAAAAAGATGCGAATGCCGTACCCGACACATGGTTAGCACTCAACTGTTATCATACTGTCATTTTCAATGCGATTTGATGCAGCCCTTTTGCTTTCATTAAAAATATAAACAGCAGCAAGGTCAGCGGCAGTCACAACGGACTTAGGTTTATAAGTCTGTGGGCTCCCTCCTTGGAGTGATTTGAACAGGAGGAGAGGGGCAGCCCAATGACACTCTGAGGTCCTGGGGAAGACACGGCGGCGAATTCTGCCGTCAGCCTCATCCCACCCCAGTGGGAACGAGAAGGGCTGCTGGAGTGATCTAAACGCAGTAATAAGAGCTGGAAAGTAGATCTCTGGTTGGCCACAGAACATAGGCGTGCGTGCGTACTAAGTTGCTCAGTCGTGTCCAACTCTTTGTGACACTATGGAACACAGCCCACTAGGCTCCTCTGTCCATGAGATTCTCCAGGCAAGAATACTGGAGTGGGTGGCCATGCCCTCTTACAGGGGATCTCCCCGACCCAAGGATCAAACTCGAATCTCCTGCGTCTCCTGTGTTGGCAAGCGGATTCTTTACCACTAGCACCCCCTGGGAAGCAGCAGAAGGTAGGGGCAGAGATAATTGTTTGCTATACAAACACAGAACAAAGCAAACCGTCTTCTCCAAAGTTCCATGGCCCTCATACCCTTCTTAACATGCCAACCTTATGCTTCTCCTGAACTATATTCCTGTCTTAAGAGCAGGTCACCCTAATGTTCACATTTACACCCCTTCAAGGATTGACAACTGGTTTATGCTCAGGAAATGTTTGCTAAGTAAATAATCTGAGGGTCTGCAGACAGTCAGCACCAACCACGACTGCCGTTCCCAGGGCGACAACAGGGATTCGAGTGAGAAAACTGGGGTGGGAGTGAAGTTCTCTTGAAAAGCGTTTGTTCAAGGCTGGGATGGACTTACAGGAAGTGGACCAGAGTGACCCCGATCACCGATCTTTCCGTGAGAAAGATTCCCAGGGATCCAGCTGAAACAGATGGAGCCGGCCCCACACACCGCCTGCGCTCCCTGCAGACCCCAGAGTTTTCGCAGATCGGAGGTTTAGCAGATGGTGTTTCTGCATTAATTGTCTAAATTACCATCTATAAGATCCTCTGTTTTCTAAAAACTAGTTGCCTTAAGCCTTTAAGGTTTGAATTTAACTCAAATGTTTGTGTGCAATGGCAGCATACCTATTTTGCAAGTTTTCTGTTGTGCAAAACAGGTACACAAGGGGTTGTGCGGGGGATCTGAGGAGGGTGGGTTGGCAGCGGAACCCAGCATGTAAAGCTGTAGTCTTGATTCTCACTGCGCTGCCTGCCAGGCAGGTGGGGGACCAGCCTCTGAGTTCAGCCCAAGAAGAGCCGCGCTAGCAAGGTCCCCTGCATTCGTGGTTGCTACAGCATCAGTGTCAGAAAACAGACACGTCCTGGAGCTACGACACGAGTGGTCCCAGAAACCGTCCTCCAGCTCTGGGGAGGCACTAAAAAGCCTCGTTCACCCTCGCAATAGCTTCCACAGCAACTTGGGGCGCCAGTTTCACTGGTTTTACTCACAACAGTTTTTTTCCTCTCCAACCCAAACTCCCCTTTCTTTTTCCCTTTCTGGAGGTGAGCGCCAAGAAAAAGAAAAGGAAATCTAATAGTCCTTGTTTTACTATCTAAAAAGGAGGCTGCAGGGCACTGCAAAGAGCCAGTATCAGGCGCTGAGGTTGACAACTTCCAGGGGGATTCCACAAAAAGACCACCAGAAGGAGCAGGAAGGAGGCGGAGAAACCTTGATGATGAAAGTGTTGGCACCCCCAGGATTCTGAGCTGGTGGAGAGGGGCGTTGTGGGACCAGAAGAAACACATCACGAGGAGGGCACTGTATTAAGACTTTATGTGAATTCTGGAAAGAGAGGAAAAGAGGCCTTTGATCCACTCCGAAGAGAAAGACACAAAACTTCAAAGCAGAGTAACCATCTCCCGCACTTTGCCCTGCGTTCAGGACAAGGAGTATTATTCACTGTGGACCAGCTCACCTGACGCCCCCACCACACACACACACCCACACACATACACACGTGGCGGCTACAGACATGAAATTTGGCTAGTTCAGCCTCCCTGAGAAGTCAGCACACGCTAGGTTTAAGAATATAGAAACCTGAGGCTGCCTGGTACTAAATGGGGTCAATTCACTGGCCCCTCTGATGCTGAAGGGATCTCCATCTATGACAGTTGCCATTAAATACGGCAATCTCCTTTGCAAGATTCAAAAGAAGGAGTGGCATTTTGTCTCCCTGAGGCCATGTGTCACTCCCAGTGACGGGTAACTAAATCATAGTTCATAAGGAAGGCTGAGCAGAGAAGAACTGATGGTTTCAAACTGTGGCGCTAAGAGTCCCTTGGATGACAAGGAGACCAGAACAAATCCATCCTAAAGGAAATCAACCCTGAATATTCACCGGAAGGACTGATGCTGAAGCTGAAGCTCCCACACTGTGGCCACCTCATGTGAAGAGCTGATTCACTGACGCTGGGAAAGATTGAGGGCAGGAGGAGCAGGGGATGACAGAGGATGAGATGGTTGGACGGCATTATTGACTTGATGGACATAAGTATGAGCAAACTCTGGGAGACAGTGAAAGACAGGGAAGCCTGGCGTGCGGTAGTCCATGGGGTCACAAAGAGTGGGACATGACTGAACAACAAAATAATAGTCCAGGAGGAAGAAATTTGATCTTCTCAAAATCTTTTTTTTCCCTTTAATCTTCTTTTTAATCTCAAAAATAAAGAGTTTTTTGGCTTTTTTTTAGGGGGGTAAGAGTGGGAGGGGAGTGTGCTTCCCATTCAGTCTCTAGCTCAGTATGGTAGCCCATTATGAAGAGTAAAATCTGCTTTTATTAAAGTGAGCAGATCTGCTAGTGTGAGCACCACAGGCATAGCCGGGGCTTGTTTCCTGGGTCGTCCCAGAAGCCTGGGCCGACTTCTGGCTCCCATGGACTCAGGAAGTATGGGATGAGGTCACCAAACAGAGCTGGTCACCTGGACAGAGTTAGGGGGACGCCACACACAGGAAATATTCTCCTCCGCAGCAAGCCCCCCATGAGAGAAATCAGACAACTCGTCAGCACCTATCTGAGAGCAGCCTTCAATGTCTCATTTTTTGCAATGACTCACTTGTATCAGAATCAGAATCAATCGAAATGGCAACGCAGAGAAGATAGAGGTAAAAAGAAGCATCCTGGAGAATTCTCCTGGTTATTTTAAAAATATTGTCTCTGTTGACTTGACGCAGTGTAGAAACAGTTCCATATGCTGTGTTTCTTTTTTTCCCCGTTGCATCTTAGAGTTTAAACATAGATCTTCTATCGGATACAACGTCTGTTAACAATATGGCCTACTAGGTTAGCAAAGGAACCATGTTCCCCGACAGGCTCTGGGTTTGGGAGGGCTGGTAAATCACTGTCCTGATTCCCCTGCTCACATTTAATTGTGGAAAGCATTATACTCAAGTTCTTTGCCAGTCCATTTCTGTAACACAAACTGAAATGACATCCTTGTTTCTCTGGGTTCTTGCCTGGTTTGGACCCAGTTAATTCCCAGAAATCCCCCATCTTTGCAAGTGTGTCTCTGTTATTGTATATGAGACAATATGTCTGTGTTTCGTATTGTGTTCTGGAGATTATTACTGGTGCTTCTTTACCATTTTATTTTTCTTAAAAAATGTTTTCACTTATGCAAACTAATTTACTCACATATTTGTATAATACAACTTTAAAACAGGCACAAGATTAGAATCCCCTTTCACTACCCTGCCCTGGTTCTCATTCCCTCCCTGGAGGGAACAGTATTACCGGGTTGGCTCAAATTCTTTTCCACATTTTTCTGTATATTGGCACAGATCTATGTGTATGGTCACATGTCTTGTTTTTGCTGCTATTGTTGATAGAGAAATAGAATCAGACCCATGAATGCATGCTTCATGATTTATTTACCCGTTCCACTACTGATGGGTTATACACTTTGCCTGTTAATTCATTAAAATCCTAGGATCCAGTTTGAACCAGGCTGGCGTTGTAAAAAAGAATACAGAACTAGATTGGATTTTAGTCCAACTCTGTCACTAATGTCCAGGTGGTCTTGGGAGTCAATGTCACCCTAGGATCAACCTCCTCTGTTGGGGGTGGGGGCAGGGTGAGCGCAGTAGCCAGCAGCCTGTCTGGTCACAGTTTAACCCCCAACTAAAGCGAACATTATTAGTTGCTCAGTCATGTCCAACTCTTTGTGACCCCAGGAACTGTAGCCCACCAAGCTCCTCTGCCCATGGGGTTT
>SJYA01002835.1:759859-777242 GCA_006410615.1 Neotragus moschatus | reverse complement strand
AAAATGATTGGAAATCAAGTAATCAGCGAACCTCCTTAACAAATGGTTTTAAATTAATTAACACATTGTACCGTTGGTGGTTTTCCTGTCTTTTTCCTACACTGAATTTGATCAACCCAAGTTTATAAAGATATGTAAACCTTGTTAGGTCAACATCCCACTCTACTGTTCTCACAAAGGCAATCTTTCCCTGAGAGTTACAGTTGGCTCTTGCCACACTGATTGCGTGGATCAGAGGCCCTTTGACTTACATCAGCCTGGGCCAAAGTAGTCATTACAATAGATTTTGCACTTTCCCTCTTTAATGGACTCAACTTTTAGGATCTGGATAATAGTTTAGAAGTCAAATCAAGATCTGAAAATTCTTTTAGGTGCAGAAGAAAGTGAGACTGATACTATTCCTGTTTTTCATCACTGGAGTTCTCTCTCTTGTCCTGTCTAGTCTATCCAAAGAAATTTTGCATTCAGTATCAACCTTTCCCAGTCTTCACTAGCCTCCATAATAAGGAGAGTCTTTGTGTGGGTTACTTCTTATATGGTTACAAAGACAGGCGAGGCTTATGCTAAAGCTAGAATTGTTGACATTTTTAAGGATGCCAACCATAACTCATAACTCGCTCATGATTGTCAAGAGCAAACCTAATACCATGGGTGAGTCTGACCAAGTTTCAGACATAAAAGCTCTACCAAGAGGCAACACCTGGACTAGTCTGAGGACTTGTCTCTTACTCTTACTATGTCTTCCTCAGGAACCTAGGTCAGGACTGCGTATCTTCCTGCCATGAGAACTACTCTGTCAAAATACTCTATTAAAAAGCAGCCATATGAGATGGTTAGAAACACCCTCACACTTGAAGACTATTAGCTTAATAACTGGATTAGTTCCTTGCCGTCTTACAAAGAAAGTTCAGGGTCTTGAGAGAATGAGATATTGGATGATTACATTTGGATCAAGCAAGGCATTACTAAAGGGATAAATAAGAGGAAGAAGGTTGTCCTGAGAGCTTGAGAATGTCAGTCAAAGGGGCACAAATCATCTAAGAGGACGTGGTGCCCAAATGGTCCCTGTCTGGACAGGCAGCCAGCTTTTTGCCATTCTCCCTTACTCCCTAGAATGCCTTGAATCAAGAATATCCACGGATGCCGACAAAGACAGCAGTCCCTCCATAGAGTCTTCCCCTGAGCTAATTAAATGGAGAGAACCCACAAGTCAGTGAGACTCAGCCCTGAGTGCAGAGGAGCAAGTTCCTCACTAGATGCTGCGAGAAAGTGGAGGATGAGCACACAGTGTGCGACTCTCTCCAAGTTTCACAAGCTAGGCTCCTTTGCACCCCCCTGTACTGTCAGGTTGGGCCTTCTCATCCTTTGTGATGACTGCACAAGAAAGAAAGTGAGCCACACTGTCTCTTCAAACAGACTTAGTGCTGGTTTGATGTGCTTGTTAGCAGGCTCAAGCTAACTCAGTAGGAGACATCGTAGGTGAGTAGCTACTGGCAAGGATGTCAGAGGCAGGAGGACCCAGGAAACTCTCTTGGGGTTCTCGCCTCCTTCCTGCTGGCCCTCAGGTTCTCCCTCTGCCTGAGAATACGGAGTGTGCCCTCTGTAGGGGTGCCATCAGAAAGACTGCTGCTTCACCGTGGCAGTTGAAGTCCAAATTGTCTGAGAGTAACTGAGCCAGGGCTGTTAAAGGGGGCAGCCACTTCCTTCTAGTGAGAAAGAACACCCACCCTGTGTGTTACATACGGCGGACTCAGCAGGGAGCTGCCCAGCAAGAGGGATGCAGAGTCTGGGTGGAAGGAGGAGCATGATGCTGAGNAGTCCAAATTGTCTGAGAGTAACTGAGCCAGGGCTGTTAAAGGGGGCAGCCACTTCCTTCTAGTGAGAAAGAACACCCACCCTGTGTGTTACATACGGCGGACTCAGCAGGGAGCTGCCCAGCAAGAGGGATGCAGAGTCTGGGTGGAAGGAGGAGCATGATGCTGAGCCTGAGTGATGAGTGGACGAGGCTCCCGCAAAGGCAGGATTGGCCCCAGCTCCTAACTGAGACCCTCTCTTACCTCCAGACGGTAAAAGAGTAAAACTACGGTTTTACTTGTAGTGCTATTTCTGGTCCCAAACTCACAGAATGTTGATGACACTGTTTCCTAGATTACACCGCTCATGGCACTTGTGTTTGGAGAAGCACAAGCGAATCCGCTTTGAGAAGAGAGCTCGGTTTTACATCTTTTCTTGGGAAACCCTGCTTTGTGTGGGCTCCTTCTGGCAATTCTCAGGGCTCATCATCCCATTCAAGAGAGCCTGAAAGGTCCTGGATTGCAGAAGCATGACAAATTCAATCATTCTTTCTCACTCCAATGCATATTTGCAATGATAAATGTCCCATGGATTACTAGTTGAGAAAGTGGCTGACAGTAAACACACAAAAGTAGAGACAATTGGATTTCCATGGCAAATCTGGCAAAGATCTCTGCTCCTGCCATGGCACTGGTTCACCTTCTATGAGATGTGGCTGTACTGTACAGGGCTCACAGGAACAGGTTTGGGACCACACTGTGTGGGCTTGAATACTGTCCCCACATCCATTAGCTTTGAGACCCTGAACCACTTCCCAAACCTCTTTATGGCTAGTTTTCTCCAGTGAGGAACAAAGATAGTTGCAGTATCTTCTCCAGAGGATTCTGGGCAGACTCAGTCAGGCAGTCAGTTAGCATACGAACAGAGTTGAGAGAGTGCTCGGAACCCAGGAAGCTAGAGGCCACTGTTTACCACTGTTCTATCCTACCATCATCAAAATCATCTCACCGTCTCTCACTTGTTCTCTCAAATTTGGATTCTAAAAGTTGCTCTGACTTTCCCTTCTTCATCCACTTCCACCCAAGCTGCACTATCCTGATCAATTCCCTAGTGCATTTAGGGTCAAGGCAACCATTAAGAATTGATGCTTCCAAACTGCAGTATTGGAGAAGACTCTTGAAAGTCCCTTGGACAGCAAGGAGATCAAACCAGTCTCTTCTAAAGGAAATCAACCCTAAGTATTCATTGGAAAGACTGGTGCTGAAGCTCCAATATTTTGGCCACCTGATGTGAAGAACTGACTCATTGAAAAAGACCCTGAGGCTGGGAAAGATGGAAGACAGGAGGAGGAGAAGGGGGCGACAGAGGATGAGCTGGTTGGATGGCATCACTGACTCAATGGACATGTGAGCAAGCTCCAGGAGACAGTGAAAGGCAGGGAAGCCTGGGGTGCTATAGTCCATGGGGTTGCAAGGAGTCAGACACAACTTCACAACTAAACAACCACAAAGAACCATTAGGTAGGAAACAAACAAGACACAACAACAGCAACAAAAGCATGCCAACCCAAAGAAACAAAGAAGAAAACCACTGTTCTGTGTAGGTTGGGACTGACTATGAGAAGCACACACAGTCCCACTCACACACTGCCTTCCGCAGCACCTGCTCTAACCTGTGACCACACTGCCCATCTCCCTGGATGCTCCCTGTGTTCGTAAGGAGCATGACCTGAGTTCCCTCTAAACATGTAGTTCCCTCCCTGGGGCTTAAACACTTCCCAATGTTTTGCTCCCCACCTGCTCCACCAGAAATCACCCATTTCAAGTTCAAGCCCACTACATGACTCCCTTTCCATTTCCTGAGCAGGAGGCCCAGGCTCCCATATATCTGCTCCTCCCCACCTTCTGGCAAGATCTCCTTCAGCCTCTGCCCCACGATCTCTCTTTCCTAGCACCAACTGCCAGCCAGAGAAGAGCTGCTGAGCTCCGCATTTCCTTAGCAGGATTCAGAGGATCACAAACATTAGAGACGAAGGAGAAAAAAAAAAAAATCCATCAGGACATCTCAGCCTCTCCTTGTGCACAATGGTTCCAGCCTGAACATTTTCTAAATATTTGTCAGGCCTGGTATTAAAGGCTTGAAGCGACAGGGCCCCTCGGGGGAGAAAGTTGGTGTCAAACCTCACTCTTTAAGGTGATTTCTCCGACTGACTTTTCAGCCTCCCATTTCACCACTGAATCTCACCTCTCACTTCTAGCTAAAGGCCTTCTCAGTACCCGGGCTATGATGAGAGGTGACTAGAGAAAGGCCACAGGAGGGGTCAGAGGAATACAGAGCCGTCATTTGTGGGCTGTGTGCCCTCTGGCTCCAGGAAATTAAAAGGACGGGCAAGGTGAAATCCTGACCTCCTGCTTCAACTACTATCCTAAAGAAAAGGCACACACTCAGTCTTACCGATCTCCTCTCTTCCATTCAGAGAGCCAAAATGCAATCTTGTCATTATAGGCGTACCTCGAAGATAAAGTGGGTTCATTTCCAGACCACCACANACATCTCCACCGGAGCTCTTGGATGACCAAGTGCTTGTCAATGCTTAGCAAGATTTTCAAAGGAACCTTTTTTTTCCCCCCTGAGCAATAAGTGGATTTAAAATGTTCAGTAAACTATGTTATAAACACCATAAATGTAAATGGATGTGTTGTCATCCCAGCTTTGTTCCATTTATGGAACTTGGGCAGAGTAGATTTAGCATGATTCTTAAGAGTCCTAGGATTTAAAAATGGTAAATGGCTTCAACTTAAGGTCACCAGCTACATCAGCTCCCAACAAGACAGCCAGCCTGTTTTTGAAACTCTGAGGCCAGGCATCAACCTCTCTCTGGCTCTGAAAGTCCTAGATGGCGGCTTCTTCCAATATATGGTTGTTTTGTCTACATTGCAAAGCTGGCGTTTAGTGGAGCCCCCTTCATGAATCATCCTAGCCAGAGCTTCTGGATAACTCACTGCAGCTTCTACATCCACACTTGCTGCTTCACCTTGCATTTCTATGTATGGAGACTGTTTCTTTCCTAAAACTTCATGAATCAACCTTTGTTTACTTCAGACTTTGCTTCTGTAGCTTCCTCACCTCTCTCAGGCTTCACAGAAATGAAGAGAGTTTGGGCCTGGTTCTGGGCTGACATAAGGGAATGGTGTGGCTCTCCAGAGCGCTCACACTTTCTCCATATCAGCAGCAAGGCTGTTTCGCTCTCACCATTCATGTGTTCACTGTAAATTTCCTCACGAACTCTTTCTTTGCATTCACAACTTGGCTGTTCGGCTCAAGAGGTAGGCCAAGCTTTTGGCCTGTCTCAGCTTTTGACATGCCTTCTCACTCAGCTTGATCATTTCAAGCTGTTGCTCCAAAGTGAGATGCGTGACTGTTCCTTCCAGTTGCACACTTGGAGGCCACTCTGTCGTTCTTGTTGGTGTTTAGTGGCTATGTTGCGTCCAAGTCTTTAAGGACTGCCATGGATGGGGGGGCAAGCCAGGCTCCTCCCATGGGATTCTGCAGGCAAGAATACTGGACTGGGTTGCCCTTTCCTCCTCCAGGGGATCTCCCTGACCCCGAGATCGAACCCACATTGGCAGGCAGGTTCTTTATCACTGAGCCACCAGGAAATCCCACAGAGGCCACTTCAGGGTTACTAATCGTTCTACTTTCAATACTGTTGTGTCTCAGGGAATAGGGAGACCCGAGGAGAGGGACAGAGACAGGGAACTACAGGTCAGTAGAGCGGTCAGAACACACATGGCGTTTACAGATTAAGTTCTCTGTGTTATATGGGCGCAGTTCACGGTGCCCCAGAATAATTATGATGGCAACATCCAGGATCGCAGATCACAGATCACCATAGCGAATATAATAATGATGAAAATAACTGAAGTGCTAGACAATTACCAAAATGTGACGCAGAGAGCAAATCTTGTTGGAAAATTGGCCAATGCAAGGTTGCCCAATGGAAGGTTGCCACAAACCTTCAATGTGTAAAAGTGCAGTATCTGTGAAGTGCAGTAAAACGACATATGTCTATATAGGACAATGAGAAAGTCTTAAATTCATGTCCCTACTGAGATTACCAACTTACATACCTAAAGGGGCCCCTCAAGACTGGCAAAGAGCCGGAACATTGAAGCAACCTAGATGTCCATTGAGAGATGAATAGATAAAGAAAATGTGGCACATATACAGAATGGAGTATCACTCAGCCATAAAAAAAGAATGAATTTGAGTCAGTTCTATGGAGGTGGCTGAACCTAGAACCTGTTATCCTAACTTTCTGAAGTAAGTCACAAAGAGAAAAACAAATATAGTATATTAACATATATATGAAATCTAGAAAATGGTACTGATGAACCGATTTGCAAGGAAGGAATGAGATGCAGATATAGAAAATGAACTTGTGGACACAGTGAGGGAGGGAGAGTGGGACGAGTGGAGAAAGCAGTATCAACATATATACACCATTGGGTCTGAGATGAATAACTAGTGAGAAGTCACTGTGCAGCCCAGAGAGCCCAGCCTGGTGACGAGCTGGAAGGATGGGCTCAGGGGAGGGGAGGGAGGCTCAGGAAGGAAGGGATCCATGTACTGACTTGCATTATCATACAGCAAAAACCAGCACAGCACTGTGAACAACAACAACAACAACAAAGATGGGCAAAAACTCCACTTTCTGCAGACTGCCATCTCCCAGGAAAGCATACCCTGTGTTGCCGGAAATCCAGATTTCAATACGAAATGTTATAATTTTTAAATTAATATTCAGGGTTGATGCCTAATAAACAAACACCTTACACGCCAGACTCCCTCTCACCACTGCCTCTGCAGAACCCAACCTATCACACACACGTGCACAGACATGCACACCCAGTCTTAAAGCTCTAAGAAGCCTTTAAAACCGAGTCTTTTTAATAAATAGGAAGCAGTCAAGGTTGGTCACGAGGAAGCCCAGTTTTGCATGGAAATCCATAAGTTTTATAGTCAGACGCATCTACAGAGTTGAGAAGGAATATCAATTCTACTTTAATCTCCCCGTATTTACAGAGAAGAGATGCCAAGAAGATAAAAAGAACACAGCCCTCCCACAGATTTCTGGATCTTTGAGTACTTTCAGGAATATTTTTGTCTTCTTAAATAACGTTGGTGTTTGGGAAATTATTTTTAATAATACAAAAATAATAAATGACTCCTTTGTGTTAACACTCAATAATTTCCTTTCTGAAATCCCCACAGTATTCATGGTTAAGGGAATATTACGGGAAGGAGGTAAGGCAATGCAAAGATTATTCTATGCTAGTGTTCCAGCTTTGTTACGATGCAATGAACGTGCCATACAACCTGTTGTTGTTCAGACTGGCTAAAAGGCCTCTGCAAATGTGGTACCATATAAACATCACTGAAGAGCTCTACCAGAACAGTAGCATTTCAAAGATAATTTCTCAGATTCCCAAGAACAATAAAATACTGCAGGACAAAGATACCATGTCAGAGTCCATCCCTCACCCTGAGCACACAGCTGCATCTGTTATTCTCTGTTGGCCTTTATATTCTGTTTTGCTCAAATATCTCCTCATCTGCCATGGAGACATTCTGTTATCACACAAATCCTATGTAGGACAGTGCTCTCATATAGCAAGGTCAGGTTCACATCCTTTCGGAGGCCATTTAAGCTAACATATATAGTTGGTTGTTTAAAAATAAGATTTTCTCTTTGTAAAATGCATGTGAAAAAGATGAAATGACAGTGCATGCAAGATGGGCTGTGTCTAAGCGACAATCAAATTGAGGCAAAAACATCAAGATGCATATGAGTGATATCTGAAAACTACCCTCAACCTCCAGCTAATAGATATATGAGACGTGGAAGAGACCTGGCTTCTGGGAATCTTTTCCAACAGATGCACCCGAGGGACTGTAGGGAAGGGATGAACAGGAGGGTCCCGTTTACTAGGAAGGAACTACTTGTTTTCCAATAAGACCAAAATATCTAAAACTGTCTGGTTCTCTAAAAGAAAGATTATGTTCTTCAGTTGCTAAGTCATGTCTGATTCTTTGTGACCCCACGACCTATAGCCTACCAGGCTCCTCTGTCCATGGGATTCTCCAGGCAAGAATACTGGAGTGGGTAGCCATCCCCTTCTCCAAGGGGAGCTTCCCGACCCAGGGATTGAACCTGGGTCTCCTGTATCAGCAGGTGGATTCTTTACTGCTGAGGCACCTGGGAAGCCAGATTAAAGATTAGCATTGTCTTCAGAAATAAAAATGAATGATTCTGAAAGGATTATATAAAATCATATAAATATGAGTAGCTAAAAGACTGAGGTTTGTATTAATTCTGCAGTAAAGGAAAAGTCTCATCCAGTTGTGGACAGCATTCAACAATGTTATAGGAAAATATACTAAGTACACAGAGGCTACCTTTGACTTTAGTTCCTTACAATAAATATACATACACAACTGTATATATGCACAACCTCAAAGATAAGCCATGCTGGGTTTTGTTTCACATAGTTTTCACTAGGTATATGTTTTACAATGTCTTTTGAAATGATTTTCTAGGACCAAAGGCTAACATGAAATTTCCTGCACGCTGGCAGCTAATTCAATAAAAATTAGAGAGGTGAAGCTCTGTCCCCTGGAAGGGGAAGGTCTTAACACAAAACATTCATTATTTCCATGTAAATTGCAAGAGAAAAGATGCTGGATTTAGCACTGAAGCAGGAGGAAACTGTCACTTTTCATTATCGGTAGAAAAATGTTTGAATTTGCAATATTCCCTGGCAGATTTTGATTCGGCAACTCTGCCTCTTAATCAGCATCTACCTTAATCCATTAATTTGCAACTTCACAGGTACTATGTTGGGCCAATGACTCTGGGTACTTTTCTCTGAAGGAATGGCACCCTAAGTTCCTTTTCTGGCGCTGTCTCATTAAAATGAAGCTCTGACTCCGAGTAACCCTGGAAGACCTAAGCCCTCCACTGGAAAAAAAAAAAAAAAAAAGCAGCATGTCTCTCCTCTTCAATTACGCAGCAGAAGCGAAGCCTGGTACATCACACGAGGCAGAGAGGCTGAAGGCCAAACTATTAAAGTTAATGACCTGATGCAAGCTCTGGGTCTAACCGGAGAGGTGAGGGACAGAAAAGATGGCCACCACCAAGGAACTTGCTTTAAAACCTCAATTAAAACCGCGTCACCGCTCTACTCGGCTTCCACACTCAGCACTTCACACCAGCTACATGGGGCGATGACTGAGGATCCACGCAAGTCTGAGAACAGGCAGCTTGGAGGTGTGAGCTGCCACAAGCGAGAGCCTTTCCTCATTCACACGTGTGGTGGTGAGCTGACAGGGCAGGGGGACGTGGAGGTGGCCACTATGGCATTGCAAGAGCCTGACTGGATGTACTGATTGGCTCCGACCCAACCACAGCTCTTCTTGACAACAACCAGGTGGGGGCTGAAGGTATTCGCTAATAGTCTTGCACCCTTGTTCCTTCACGAGAGTTGGCCAACCAGAGACCAGCTCATGGAGCCAGGTCTTCTCCATTCTGGAGCAGGATGAAGTTACGATGTTCTGATTCAGGACCAGATGGCTCTGGTCGGGTCCCGGGACAAGGTCAACCTGGCTGAGTCTCTCACATGTGACATCTTAGGCCATGTGGTTAGAGAAGTGGTGGTAATCCTCATGGCTCGAAAACTAGCAGAGCTTATTAATTATTAAATCTGAACTGCCATAGCTCAGTACTAACTATTTTGCATATGTTATTGTATTTAATCCTTACAGCCTCCACGCAAGGGACTTAGTTTTAGCCTTATTTTTATAGACAAGCTGAGTGTGAGAGGCTCCGTAACTCATCTAAAGTTAAACAACCATTGAGCAGTAGACTCGAGGCTCACACCCAGGTCTGGCCAAGTCCACGGCCATTTGATATCACTTGATACACACTCAGCCTCTGCAATGTTTAGCTTTATTCTCAGTCACCTCCACACCATAGAGAAGTTCCTCTCACTCCCCATATCAGGCATATTAAATGTCTCTGTGTTCTCAGTGTGTGTGTATGTGTGTGTGCGTTCAGTCATATCTGACTCTTGGCAACCCTATGGATTGTTACCCACCAGGTTCCTCTCTCCATGGGATTCTCCCGGCAAGAATACTGGAGTGAGTTGCCATTTTCTTTTCCAGGGGATCTTTCCGACCCTTGGCAGGTGAGTTCTTTACCTCTGAGCCACTGGGGAAGCCCCATGTTCTCCACAGACAACAATATGCTGCCCCAAACAGCACAGAGTGTCACCATCCAAAGTTATCGTTCTCACCAGGATTTACCTTGACCTCCAGTGAGTCTGTAGTCCTTGTCAAGCTAGTTTCTTCGTGGAAGTACAGTGTTTAAACTGCAAGTTTAGAGCTTGTAGAAGCTTCTGACAAGATGAAGACCAGGCATTACTTTGGAATTATTTTTTAAACAAATCAGTAGGAATATTCCAATTAAGAGACAAAGAGTAGTCACACATACCTGTAGAACTGATTCTAATTTACACGTTAATCTTGTTTCAATACACACAACATGAATCTCAGCTTAGACAGATAACAGTCACTCAGTAGGGGAATATTAGTCCAAGTATTTTAATTAAAAAAAAAAAAACTATTATACTGAAGAGCTTCTGCAAATCTCATATGAATGACAGTGTACTATGGAGTCCTGGTCTCTAGTATATGCCTGTCCCCCACCCCCGCCCTAAGCAGCCACCCTCCATCTCCTTAGGCAAACTAGGAAAAGACCTTCCATGTAAACTTTTGTTCATTTTTTAAACCTTAAATGACACTGTTTTTCCTGGAGTAGAGAGTAGAGCAAGGGGATGCACCACCAAACTGCATACTGTTCGCACAGCAGCTAGCATTTACAGCATACTTACCAGTACCAAGAGATATGTCATATCCTTTGCATGGAAACTCATTTTTTTTTGAGGAGGCCTACAGGATATTACCATCTGCATTCCATAGCTGAGGAATTTGACACTCAAAGAAGGCGTATCTCTCACATTAGTCACTATATGCTTCAAAGGGAAGCTGTGAAACCAAGTTTAGTGAATTTCACAGCCTGTTGATTTCATCACTGCAGTAGGATATCCTTAAAATACACCATCATCTAACAAAGTGGAGTCATTGGTCCATCAGATATCCTCTACTTAAAAAATAGCAAGCTCAAAGCTCAATCTAAAGTGACAAAACTTTCACTATCATCATGAGGGAACAGGGTTTTAAATGGAGAACAGGGATTTACAGTTTCCAGATTGAGAATAATTTCCATGGAGATACTTTCACTTTCATTATGCTCTATTATGTGAGTGCGTGTAAAAGAGAGAGACAAAGAAACCCTTTCCTCTTATGCTATGTTGGAACTTTCCAGACACAATTAACTCAGCTACTTAATTTCCATAAGTCTCAAAATAAAGCTATACTTATTTAGACTATAGAGTTCCTAACTGTCATGAAGATTCTGGAGCTGAAAAGCATGGGAGGCATGGAATGCCCTCATTTCTTTCCTGCAATTCCGCAGTCCCGCCACAATTCAAATCTCATCCATACATAACATCATCAGGAGCTACTTAGGCCCTGTATAAAAGGAAAGCCAAAGAGAAGACTTAAAAAAAAAAAAAAATCCTTTTCTCCCCAACAACCGAACCAACAACAACAAATCACTGGAACCACTGAGTAGTTTGAGAACATGAAAACTGTGAAGTAAATTAATTAGCTTTGTATCGACTGGTATCAAAAGTCATTATCCTGCACTGCAAGGGAATCCCAAGAAGCCTGAATGTGGGAAAGAGAAGTCTGAGAAAGAAATCAATCTGTGCTCTTTAGTACTGAGGCTTTAAAGGGTCCCCACTGTATAACTTGCCCAGAGGCATTCCAGGGGGAAGAACCCGTGGATTTATATCTGCTCCACGTGTCACTGAACACAAACGNCATTATCCTGCACTGCAAGGGAATCCCAAGAAGCCTGAATGTGGGAAAGAGAAGTCTGAGAAAGAAATCAATCTGTGCTCTTTAGTACTGAGGCTTTAAAGGGTCCCCACTGTATAACTTGCCCAGAGGCATTCCAGGGGGAAGAACCCGTGGATTTATATCTGCTCCACGTGTCACTGAACACAAACGCAGCTGATAAATAACTGAAGCTGGGTCGAGAAAACTCCTCCAGAGTGCTCACATTGCACGGGCTGAAGAACAGGGAGGGGAAGGCAAAGAGGTCAGACTGCCCATGTGAATTTCCACTTGGCAGCCCACTCATCAATATCATTGCCTCACGCACGCACCGGCTCCTTGTCTTAGGGAATCCAGGCTCCCGCATCATAAATTCAGCCAGTGAAGTTTCCTTCTCTTCCACGTGATAGAACTCTTTCCCTGAGTCCAAGCCCAGTTCAGGACATAATTCATAATCATCACAATTCTCTTGTGATTTTTACAGGTAAAGAAAGTAACACCCGGGGACGGAGGGCTGTGCATCACAGGGCACGAAGCTAGTAAGAAGGAGGGCGAGGATGTGAAGCCGGGTTTCAGGAAACTCTAGAGCCTATGTTATTGCCATACCAGCCCTGCTCCCTGAATAGCATTTATGTCAAGTGAGCAAGGCGGCAGCCAGACTGCTCAGGAGCCTTCAGTGTTAACATGAAGAAGACTAAGAAGCCCATGGGTCCGGGTGTCTCATGCAATGACACTTCCCTGGAAGGGGCAGGTGGTCTCTGCTGGACTCTCTCCACTGACAGGGAGCTCTCTACCTCATGGCACTTGGTTACTCAGAAGATATCAACTGGCTCTTCCATAAATCTGATATCCAGGGATCTCAGTCATAACTTGTAAGCAGCTTGATCCAGTACAGCTTAGCATTACAGAAAGATCACCTTACTTTGGAATACGCCATTTTTCTAGCTGTATGATGGATGAATGTTATCTAAACTTCCCAGTACTTAGTCTCCCTCTCTGAAAAGTGGTGTTTTCATATCTATTTAATTCTGTGACCGTTAATGAGGTAAATAATACAAAGCCCTGAGCTCAGTGGCCGGAAGCAACAATAAGCAATAATGAGTCATAGCTACTATTTATCAAATGCTTAGTTACTTAGCTCAGCATTTTGCTTTAAACCCCTTTTAATGCTCACAATCTCCAGAAAGGTAGACAGTATTATCCCCACTTAAGGAATGAAGTAACTGAGTCGAGAAGAATTTCAACAACTTGCCCTAAGTCACACAAATTGCAAAAAGCCAGGCTAATGCAACCGCCACGTACAATGTGAACACCAGGGCACCATGGACACTTCCAGTTGGAGGCAATGGCTGCTACTAAGACACAGCACTTCCTCTGAGAAGCACTCTAGTTCCTTCCACGAGCATGGGATGTGTTCAACATTTTGGGGGAAGGTAGTTTTCAAGTTGGGGTGTGATTTGTGACATGTGAGATTAAACCGTAACATTTCTACTGGAAAGGCTTCAGAGGGCAGGCGTGAGTGGTGCACTTCATTTATCCAGCCCTGCATGGGGAACCTTGGACATTCACGAGATCGGACATGTCGTGGTAGCTCTCTCCACTCCTACCGCAAATTCTAGGTCAGATTCCACACCTCCAGCCCCCCGCAACACACCNTGTGATTTGTGACATGTGAGATTAAACGGTAACATTTCTACTGGAAAGGCTTCAGAGGGCAGGCGTGAGTGATGCACTTCATTTATCCATCCCTGCATGGGGAACCTTGGACATTCATGAGATCGGACATGTCGTGGTAGCTCTCTCCACTCCTACCACAAATTCTAGGTCAGATTCCACACCTCCAGCCCCCTGCAACACACTGGTCACTTGCTTACCCACCTGGGACTCTTTGCAGATTCCTGAGATAAAAGATTTATGATAACTTCCCCTAGGCAGGGCTTATGACTTTGTTTCATTAAGGTTACCAAGGGTGCTGCCAATAATACATTTCATATTTTCCTAGGAAAAGATTACTTGCATAAACAAGCAATCTAGAAAAATGAATGAGAGTTCTTAATTGAAGGAAAAGATGAGTGGCAGGAAACTTACGAGGCCTGGGGACTCAGCTGGCTTGAAAAATTAGTTGAGGAAATACAGTGTTCCACTCTATTCTTCCCCCAGAGAAATTCGCCCATCGACTAGACACAGCGAACTAACGAAGATTCAAGAATCAATTTTCTCTGTGAGTGTGGAAAACACGACCCCTGTTAAAGCCTACACAGTGACACCATATATTATTATGCTCTGCAAGGTGCTTTCTTTGTATCGTAAGAGGCTTTATGTGTGCCTTCGTCGTGCTGGTTCTTTGGAAGGGAAAACAACAAGAATGAGTTAGTTTCTCACCATTTTATGTCCAAAGTGATACTGGAAACTGTGAATGCTAACATATTTTCAAAGAGCTTGGATAGAGAAAACAATACAGTGAATGGCAGTATTAAACAAGCCTGGAGACAGAAAGATCTTGAGCTAAACCTCTGGGCCCAAGCTGCCAGTCCCCCGACACTACCACCCAAACCATCCAGCTCTTCATTTTCTCCAGGGTAAGAGCTTTATGCCTAGTTGGCTCAGTGAATATTCTCAAATGAGTTCTGTTTTCAACTATCCTGAGACACAGCCTTGGAGAGAAGTAGGTAATGCTGAGAGAGTAAAGGAAAGTAAGTGGATAGAGAAGAAAGATTTGTTCATTACACACAAATGCATGTGTGTGGTGGAAAACGTGGGAGAATCTCAAACCCGTCCACCAGTGAAAGGCACAGCGATCTTCCTGTCCCTTCATTTTGCACCTTCCCGCTCCTTTCCATCCTGGAGAGAGACAACAGCAGCTCGGGAGGTGGGTGGGGAGAGGGAGGGGTATTTGGTGAGTGAGAGTGCAGCACTGGCAGCTGGGGCGGCAGTGTGAGGAGGGGCTGTCGATACAGTGGGGCAGTGGTGTGTGCGGTGTCTGAGGAAGCAGAGTAGAGAGGATGAGAGCAGAGGGAAGAACGGCAGAACATTTAGGAGCGCCCTTACACTGCACAAATGAGAATATGTGTTGAGGAGAATGAGAGCCAGGTTTCTCACAGTCTGAGAAGGAATCTGAAAACGAGGAAATGGAAAGGAGATTTGGTTTGGTATAAAAGCACGACAAGAAGTGCATGCAAACACATGCATATTCATACACACACAGAAACAAGGATACATGTATGGGTAAACATATATGCAAATGTTTTCTAGCTCTGCGCTATAGCAACGACATCCTGGGAGCCATGGGCACACTAAGCACTGAGATTCTGGTCTCTAAAACCCTCTGGCACTGAAAGGAACCAAGGCTGCTTGGAGAACTGCGTGTTCCAAGGCTGGACAGGGAAAGTATAAGATGATCCAGGAACTTCTCATGTGGTACCAGAAAGTAAAGATATGCTTAAGAAATGATGAGGAAACCTGGCAGACACCAACTACACTTGACGATCAACCGAGGGGATTGGTAATCGTCGTCTGTCTTCCAATGCTGTACAGTGAGAAAAGCATCATCACTGCACAATTCCTGCTAGGAATGTATGCAAGAGTACATGACTTGAGTCTAATCATGAAGAAATCTTGAAAGATCCATGTAGAAGGTCATCCTACAGGGAAATGTGAGACAATGAAAGACTGAGAGATGGTTCGAGATCTAAGGGAACAGATGAACAATAACTCAGCGCAACATATGTTCCTGGATAGGATCCTAGACCAGCAGAAAAAAAGGAGGCACTGTTGAGACTGTTGGCAAAATCTTAAGGGGGTCTGCGGACTGGATGTTAGGGCTCTATCAGTGATATCCCAACCAGGACGGTTTTTACAGTAGAAAGGAGAAGACAGTCCTTGTTCAAGTAAGACAAACACTGATAACTAGGGGTAATAGGGCAACATATCAGGGAAAAAAATCTGTGTCTATGTGAAGAAAGAGGAAGAAAATAAATGAATTACCATGTCAGAAGCTGAATAATCTGGGTGAGAGAGATGTGATAGTTCTTGCAGTTCTTTTATAGGCTTTATACAGTTTCAAAATAAAAATAATTAGTAAAAGTGCTGACCTCTAAAAAGAAGAAAGCAATATATGTTTTGGGAGAAATTACATTATATATGGCTAGAATCCCTTCTGGGCTTTCTAAGAAGTACAATTCCTAAAGAAGACTCTTGGTTGGGAATAATTGCTAAGCAAGCTACTGATGAGAACTTTTAAAGGTGAGCCAGATGACTTAAGAAAAGGAAAGGCTCAGTATAAGGAAAGGAGAGGAGAGCGGTTGGGTGTGTGGATAAGAAAAAAAAATTGATAGCTAGATACTGATAGACAGACAAACACACACAAAACACTGCCATAGAGAATGGAACTTCTAGGAAAAGAAGATGGTTACATTAAAGTTGAATGCATTCAGTTCAGTTCAGTTCAGTTCAGTCACTCAGTCGTGTCTGACTCTGCCACCCCATGGGCTGCAGCACGCCAGGTCTCCCTGTCCATCACCAACTCCTGGAGTTTACTCAAACTCATGTCCATTGAGTTGATGATGCCATCCAACCATCTCATCCTCTGTTGTCCCCTTCTCCTCCCCCCTTCAATCTTTCCCAGCATCAGGGTCTTTTCAGATGAGTCAGTTCTTCATATCAGGTGGCCAGAGTACTGGAGTTTCAGCTTCAGCATCATTCCTTCCAAAGAACACCCAGGACTGATCTCCTTTAGGATGGACTGGTTGGATCTCCTTGCAGTCCAAGGGAAGACTCTCAAGAGTCTTCTCCAACATCACAGTTCAAAAGCATCACTTCTTGAATGCATTAGGGGTTATAATATAGTCCTTCCATTATTCCAAGACACTATCAATAACAACCACATGACAATACCATTTGGATGAACATAAATTTACAACTTTGTTTGCTGGTTTTGTTGGATGACTGGTACGAGGCTGATGGGAGGGCAGGTATTGAGCATGCACAGGGCAGCCCAGAGTGCACAAATACATTTGAGTTTCACATAAAGAAGGAGATAAAACATAGTCACAAATGCGCTAGTACGAGGTAGGAAAGACTAAGACCAAGCTGCCAGAGGGGCAGAGACAGTGTGAGAGGACTTCAGAGGACGGCATAAAAGGGAACATTCCAGTTCCTTGAGCTCCCAACCTGAACTGGGGCTTTTATCCCTGCTGTCACATTACTCCTCACAATATTCTTAGGGGATGGAAATTAGACACAGAAAATGGAAGACATGGAGCCGCAGTAATAGACCAAGCTCCCCCAGCTTGTAAATGGCAGGGCCGAAATATGACTCCCATGCCCATAGGACCACAAAGATCAGTTTTATTCTGTCCCAGGAGGCTGCCTTCGGCCTGGGCTTGGAGAAGGTTGATAAGGGAGGGAAGGCTTCATGGAGGAAGAGGCATGGAATAGAAATGCAAAGTAGCCTTCGACTGGCTGGCTGGGTGAGAAGAATGGACTCTTGGCAGAAGGTGGAGTAAGTGCAAGCACACGGAGGTAAAGAAGCCTGGATCGGGGGTGGGGGTGCTGAAATCTGTTTCAAAGA